>SPJY01036230.1:383028-412465 GCA_005191435.1 Raddia distichophylla | reverse complement strand
GAGCGCCCTGCCCCTTGGCGCCCTGGGCGAGGGCGCCTAGCCCCTTGGCGCCCTGGGCGAGGGCGCCGAGCCCTTGGCGCGCTCCGCCGGAGCGCCATGCCATCGATGCCGCCCTGGCCGAGAGCGCCTAGGGGCATTTTTGCAATTGGGCGTAAGCTTTGTGCATTTTTTCGTTTGCGTGATTTTTTATGGGCAAATAGTAAAAATTTTCGAAGGGGGAGGAAAGGGGGTGAACAGGAGAGAGAGAGACAGAGGGGGATTTAGGAATTAGGGATTTGGAGAGAGGGGGATTTTCGGCTGGGCCTGATGGGCCGAGTTAGGCCGGCCAGTGAGCCCAAAGGCCTCCCCCTCATTTTTATTTAAAATTTATGGGTAAATCTAATGCAAAAAACACTAAAACAAAAGTAAAATAAAATAAATAATAATAAGAATACATATAAATATATATAAATAATTAAATTGAACAACTCAAAACCATAATAAAGGAATAGCTACTTGCTGGAATCAGTAGATAGTTCTCTTACTTCTATTTAATTATTTGTATAATTACCATTTCCTAAAGCCGATTAACGCTATTTCAGGACTTAATCTAAATCATCCGATTGAGAGCGACCAACCGGAGCACAATATCGGGTACTGGGTTGAGATAGAAGGCAAGCAAACCTTTGATGTTGAATAGAGTATTTTAGTTTATACTCTAATTTTTTACATATTCACCACTAGCACAGATTGCATTTAATAGTGTTGACTTAAAAAGTAAATTACATTGAGGATACAGAAAGTGATGGCTTGATCGATGGAGCGATCGGGTCGTTAGAATTATTATGGCGGGTGAAGGGTGCCCTGGAAAGGTGCAGAGGTCAGGCGGGGCCCTTCACATGGTAGTATGTAAGGACACCCATCTATCACTCGGGTACTGAGCCGTATAAACCCGTATCAACCTTAGTTTCGCGTAGCGGTCAGAGAAGGTTTTCTATGTGGTGGTTGCAGTCTCCACATTGGGTAAGTAGATAAATAGGACGGGTGGGTGAGCGTACCTAGGGTGAGCGGACCCATGGTATCCCCGATCGACGGCACTATATTATGCCGAGATGATACTCATTGGTCGGCGTCAGGAGTGAGTAAAACGGAAACGAGGATAAGTGATGGAGGACGAGGTTGTCAGTAAGGCATGTCTAAAGTTAATTGCCATCACTTATTCTACGACTAGGCTGGAGATGTAACCTACCGACATAGAATAAACACTCTGAGCGCCAAATTTATTTAGGGGCGACTTTGGGTAAAGTGGTACAAACCTGCGCAGGGTAAAATCATGAATTCATGCCAGTCTCCTGGAATGGGATTACGGAGGCTAAGTCCGCCTCGTATACGAGTGCTAATAGTTTTTCTTGAAATAAAATTGAACAACTCTTTTAATAAAAAAGGGCATTTTATCCTAGTAAAGTTGAAGGAAAAGACTGGAGTAGGTATGCTCGGTCTAAGGTAGGTTTTCTCTTGGTTTATTCCGATTTTAAACATTGCTATTATTGCTTGTTGTACTCCGTACTCACTCTTGCTATTAAACCCTTGCTTAGATGAGAATCCGGAAGACAATGTGAGCGAAATCCAAGACAATCCCGTCACCGAGGGGTGTTTTGAAATGGAGCCATATTCAGAGGATATGGGCCTCTTGGAAGACTATCTGTAGAACTCTTCGCGTAACGTTAAGTGATGAAGATCACAATAAAAGGCCTTGTTTTGTTGCTATGTATGTTTAGAGTAATTAGAGGACTCTATTGTATCGTAATCACGTTCAGCCCTACGTGGCATTATGATGTAATAAAGAATGAGATTATATTTAATTATTGTTCTGGTGCAATACTCCGACTTGAGCAATGCACTCGAAGTGACATAGTCGGAGTTATGTGCTTCGGGTGTAAATGCTGACGCCCACGCAATTACCTCATGGTTTTGAGCTCATAGATGTCATTAGCATGTGGTAATTGGGATGGTCGTCTCACAGAAGGTCATATATATCATAAACACAAATAAAAAAGCATGTTGTTTCCCGAATTTCCCCAACCGCGAGTAGTTTGGCCATTGGCAGGCCATTTTTCTTGTTATTGAAAGTGCATCTAGGCCTCTATAAGGTTTTGGTGATAAATGGCAACCGGTTAAAGGTCTAATAAAATTTGTTGAGATAAGTTTAGGTTTGACATTGAATTGAGACTATGGACATGGAGTGGATCCGTGTGACTAAAGATAGACGGCTTCAGTGTAAAATTGTAAATTTCTTGTGTTTTTTCCTTGAGTCTAAGGACAAAGCCGTACTATTAAGAGGGGTCCCGCAATAATCTAAGTTTTTAGGTGTCATTAGTGCTCACAAGAAATCATTACCTTTTAAAACACCCAAAGTCTTAGCCATAAAAAAAATCTCAGCCCAAAATTTAATTGTCAGACTGGACTGTGCGGGATATTATACCAGATTGTCCGGTAAATCTCTACCTCGGAGTGTCCGGCATTTTTGCGAGATGGACTCTCTGTCTCAAAGTTCCAGAAAAAACAAATTTAACGGATAGTCCGGCCCGAACTGTCCGGTCAAACCAGAGTATCTGGTTAGTTCTCGAGCGGAGCTCTCGGCCTTGAAATTCCCAGCTAAATACTGATTTAGCGGACAGTCCGGCCCGGACAGTCCAGCTTTTCCGGAGTATCCGGCTGACTCGCGAGAGGGAATCTCTGTCTTGAAATTGCTAAAAAAATGCCTATTTAGCGGACAGTCCGGCCCGGACTATCCGGTTACCTTAGCAAATTTCTCAAGGGTTTGTTTGACCCTCGTTTGACTGTCTCCTCTCCACAGCCTAGACTGTCCGGTCAGTCTGTAAAGTTTCCAAACAGCTAGTTCGCAAGAGCTAACTTTATATACAACTCACCTACACAAATAGTGGCAGCTCGTTGGAAAAAGAAAAATCTGTTGCTATCTCTCTAAAGCTCAAACCCTAGCTTCTACCCTCCTTGCTCCTTGTGTGGATTTGAGGTTTGAGGGTTGAGGAAGCCATTTGGGTGTCCAATCTAAGTGTGAAGTGATCTTGTGAGCACTAGGGCCACCTCCAAGCTGCGATTCTTGCGGAATTTGTTACTTTTGGAGGTTGAGGACTCCTAGCCGCCTTAGGAGTCGCTAGTGAGCCATCGATCTACGTGTGGTTGGCCGTCGGAAGTTTGTGAAGGCCGTCTCTGCCTCCGCAAGGAAAGGATTCACTAGAGAAGCTAGTGAATGCTTGGTGCAACGTCGGGAGGATTAGGGTCTTGGTGACCCGGGCTTAAGTGTGACTGAGTCTACCTCAACGGAGACGTAAGATCCCCTCAAGGATCTGAACTTCGGGAAACAAATCTTGATGTCTCAATTGGTTTGCTCTCACTTTCACTTGTAGATCTTGTTTGCTTGAGTGAGCTTGAGCTTTGAGTTCTAAGTGCTAGATTAGCTTTTTTTTTGTGGTATTGCTCGGGTTTCATTGTTTCTGGTGTGCAGGTTTTGCTTGGATTTGGTCAGGATTTGAGCCAGATTCATTTCTCTTCTATCCGACCGGACAGTCCGGTTCAGCTGACAGGACAGTCCGGCCTGATTGTTCCGCTGCGCAAAGGGAAAAAGTTTTAAACGCCTATTCACCCCCCTCTTGGCGACATCACCGGTCTTTCAGTTATGCTAAGCAGTAGGTAATGTAAAACACTCATAATAATTTATAGTACGAAAAAATTTTATAGTGAAGGAAGAAGAGAGAGTGGAACTAGCCATTCACCCCAGCAGCTCGTGATGCTCTTTTAGCATCGATTTTATACAAAGAGAGAATTGCATTGTTGCTCCCTAAACTCGCGGCAAACCTTACTTAGCCCCCTAGACTTGTAAATTGCAATGTCGCCCCCCCTGAACTTGTCTCCGTTTGCATGATTGCTAGAAAATCGTTAGGGCACTCGTTAGACGTTGAGGTGGCTATCTATGTAGCCGTCAAGTGCTGTCGTGGCCGTTAAATAATGAGAGAATTGCACTGTTGCCCCCCTAAACTCACAGCAAATCTCACCTAGCCCCATTGACTTGTAAATTGCGATGTCGACCCTCCTGAACTTGTCTCCGTTTGCTCGGTTGCCCCAAAAACCGTTAGGGCTCCCGTTAGACGCTGAAGTGGTTGCCTATGTGGTCGCTAAATAATGACGTGGTTAGTCACATATGCGTCTACTTCATTTGTCCCTCTCTCTCCTCAATGTGGTGCTTGGTGGGACAACCTGGGCATCTCTCGAGCTTTCCACGTGCACCTCCACCTCCTCTAGCACGCCATCGCTCCCCTCCCCTAAGATCTCCGCCAGCGCCGCCCCTCCCCTCCTCGAGCTCACCATCATGCGCCTCTACCTTAGGCGGCCTCAACGGTTTTGGGGTCTTAGGCAGCCACCTTAGCGTCTAACAGGAGCATTAACGGTTTTGGGGGGCAATCGTGCAAATGAATACAAGTTTAGGGAGCCGATATCACAATCTACAAGTCTAGGATGCTAAGTATGATTTGCTACGAGTTTAAGAGACAACAGTGCAATTCTCTTCCTACAAAAGAATCGGCTGGGCAAGATAGATACAAGGATAAAGTGCCGATTTGGTCCTCAACTATGTCCGTTGTACCACTTTGGTTTATAAATCTCAATACCAGACTTGTTAGACACCTCATGTAGCAAAACAGGACCAAATTAATTCTTTGACCAGGTTAGTGGGTGGTTTTAGGATTTTTTTTGCTCGTGTGACATCCATGTATAATTTTTGTTGACTTAATGGCCACATGGCATACATCTCATTGTTTTTAGAGAGAGACCAATGGATTTTTTTAAGAATAGAGAGTTGAGGGGATTAATAATGAGGTAATGACATGTCGGTCAATGTGTTCACCATGTGTGCTAAAATTGCACGTGTGGACGCCACGTTGGTAAGAAAACTATAATACCGTTGTTTTGACATGTTAAAGGATTGGTCAAGCCCGATTTTACTATATGAGGGACTTCAGTTCGATATTAAGGTTTAGAGACCAAAATGATCTAACAGACATAGTTTAGGGTTTAAATCGACAGATACTACAATGCAATGCAATGGTATTTCGTTTTTGAAAGAGAAACTGATTTGTCGCAGGCAGAGCAGATAGCCGCCTCGCCGTCGAAGCGGAGCTGAAGCTTTTGCCATCCCTTCCGACCTTCCCATCCCACCTACTCCCTACTCACCTACCATGGAGACCACCTTCCGGCTCCGGGCCTCGCCGCTCCCCGCCTCCCTCCGCCGCCGCTCCGCCGTCGCCGTCGCCGTCGCCGCCCCCGCGCCGCGTCGGAAGCTGCCGGGCGCTGTTGCGTCCGCCGCCAACGCCAACTACGTCGTGCCGCTTGACGCCGCGCCGTCGGGGATCACGCGCCCGCTCGTCGAGATCCTGCGCGATCTCAACAAGCGCGTCCCGGACACCATCGTCCGCACCTCCCGCCGCGCCTCCGCTTCCGACCCCGTCATCCCCTGGTACGGTGTGTCTGCAGCTCCACGGATCCATCCTTTTCCTTGTGTTCCATCAGATCTAGTCGGGGGCTTAAGGCATTGCGGATCTTGGCACCCGTCCACCAAATCATGCCCGATACAGTCCTGAGAATTGGGACGTCCTTGCTCTGATCACTCATAGGTTCTTCTTCTTCTTCTTCTTCTTCTTCTTCTTCTTACAGGTATCATGCCAACAGGATGCTCAGCTTTTATGCCCCAGGTGAGCCTCTCCAATCCCTACATTCTAAAACTGATAATCGTTGCTGTAATCAGGAAGTCGATCTAGCTCTCTTTATGGCTGCCATTGTTCTGAGCTGGTGCATCTCCATCGTAGCTATTCCATGGAGATTGAGCTATGCGTTCAAGTGAACCGATGAGTTTGTGTTGAAGAATGCCATTCCGAAAAAAAAAAAAAATTGTGTTGAAGAATGAAGACTGCATAAGTAGTTTGCTTTTGTGCCTGAACTGAGTATTTGAAATGCCCTATGTGATGGCCTGAGCTCTTTGTTCCGCCTATCGATTTCTTGAATTTAAACATGCTGAATGCGTCAACTGTTCGCACTTACATAATTCTTGGACTGCGCTGTATGTTCAGGTTGGTGTGGAGAGGTCCGTGATGTTATTTACACTGACAGTGGAAAAGTGACAGTGGTATATCGTGTCACAGTACGGGGAACAGATGGAGAGGTACTTAGCCATTATCTCCTGTTTGTGTTGACTGCCATCTATGCTCTATATTAGTGAATACATACTTTCCCCAGTTTCCCACTATAATATGGTTTAGGTTGTTGAGTTATATTCGTGAGGAGATAAACGGCGTATGAATTGGATTCATAACCACCCAACATGATAGAAATATGTCACAGATGGTTAACGATTGATAACTATGAAATTACCAATCCAGACTTTTATCAGTTCAGGACTTAGGGTTCTACTTTTCAGATGTAAAATTTGCTGTTGAGACGCTGTACAAGTACCCTTCATTCAGCCTCCAGTGTACTGCTCCTTAAAATTGTAGCATGCATGAGAGTGTTTCAAACAGCCACTTGATCTCCCTGAAAGAAACATGGGTTCATCTACTTGATCTCATTTTTGAACTGCATGTTTGTGCGGACAGCAAACGAACATGAACCACTTCCACTGTAACAAAATTGTCGTTTGATAATATTCTGTGAAATTTAAACTGTGTTTTCAGGCTCATAGGGAGGCTGCTGGAACAACTTCACTGAATGACGAGCGGTTTGATGATCCTGTGGCTGCTGCAGAAGAAGCGGCATTCTGCAAGGCCTGCGCAAGGTTTGGATTTGGTTTGTACCTGTACCATGAAGACGAGACCCTGTAGGGAATATAATTCCTCTCATCTTATGCTGGGTTCCTCACCTGATTTACAAAGAAAAGGTAGTGTTTGATCACGGCCTACCAGATGGAAGATGCCAAGGTTGCTAGTCTGAGCTCTGGAGATTAGCGCATTTGTAATCCATACCATGATCCACTGTAAATACAAGGCGCATGATATTACCCATGTTGCTTCTCACTTGAGTTGTAATGTTGGTGAGAGCGTCCCATACATTCGAAAATATTCTTACAGTGAGACCACTTGGAGGTCATCATTTCTCGTTCGTGGTGAGTATTTAACAATGTTTTTGAACCCTTGTGTTGAGATTTTGGTTGACAAATTGATTTAAATGAGGGTTTGAATGTTTTGAGCCGAAAATGGGTTCATCGGACCCGTCCGAACTCCCGGCGGCCTATTGTGCGTTACCAACCCGTTTTGGGCTGTTTCAGGGTCCACCGAACTTCAGCGGCAAACACTCCTGTGGGTTTGTTTTCTGCTTTCATTGGACCCAATCTAATAATCATTGGACCCGGTCAGTTTTGCCCGGTTGCTTTTTTCGCATTCTCGGAGGTCTCCCCATGTTCTACGGTTGCTTTTTTCGCATTTCCGGTGGTCTTCCCACGTTCTAAAAATTAAATGATGTACATAAAAACTGTATAGAATTTTGAAACGTAACTTTGTCGTGTTGACGACTTTTTCATCGGAGCTATGTAAAAAATATAAAAAAGGTTATGTTGTGTTGTGTTAGGAAGTGAATGAAAATGGGTATTTTTGTGGAATTTTGTGAATGCTTTGATTTGGCACTCATCTAATGGGTAATTGATGATGTAAATGGACTAACATGCAAGTGGACAAGGAAAGTATGGGTTTTGGATGGACTAATTTGCGTGATATAAGTTAAGTGGATTGTGGTCGGCGACATGTCAGGATGTGAATTGGCGGTCCAGTGGTCCAGAATGGCAAGGAGGTCGTGCTGGATGATTAGACTTGCAATTGGGGATCACAAGGATGATGTTGATGATAGACTTAGCTGGCGTGAGGATTTGAGGCTTGGCAGGCAGTCGAGGGCGATGGAAACTTAGCTGTTAAGTCAGTACTAACCGCGACCAGAGTATATGGACATGGAGAGGCCACTTGTATCAAGTTGTGTTTGTATGTGGGTGGAGTGTGCGATCTATCTCGGACGTCCAGGAGCAATATGAGGGTATCAACAATAAGTGATGTCGCCCAGACCTAGAAAGAGCCTGGATCATCTGTCCTGGTGGTGATTGGGCTTCACTTACCATGCCCCAAGCCATCCATGGCTCAGAGCCCAAGAGTCCTTGGTTAGCTCTAGCTCGGATAGTGCCCTTCGTAAGGTATGACCCGTATGGGTCTTACTTTGGATATGACAAGTATTGTGCTCCGGTTGCATGACACTGCCTGATCTACTTAATCTGTGAGTTTCCTTGCAAGGCTTGAAGTTATCTACAAGATTGATGTACTATCGAAGGCAATGTTGTCCTGGTATGGAAGACCTTAAGGCATCTTGAAGATCAAGTTCGGCTCATATTTGTCAAGGATCTGTTAGCTTGGTTGTCGGCACTATACATACCCCATGTTTTGAACCTTAGGAGATAGACATAATGTACGGATGAAACTTGATGAATAACCAATAAAACTTGGCTAATCTACCGGTAAACTTTAAGAATGTCTAATGAAATTGGCTAACCTATCGATGAAACTTGAAGAAAAACAATTAAAATCTGACAATGTGCTAATGGGACCTATAGATGGCCAGATGGGCCAAGCCAAATGGGCTAGCACGAGGCCCGGTGTTTTGGCCCGGCCCAAGGCACGACATGACACGGCTTGGAGCGGGCCTGGGCCGGCACAGCACGAAGCAACGTATGAGGACCCATGTTTCATTATTGTTGAAAACAAATCTTCTGATGCAAATAAAAAAGTTACACGAGAAAAAAATAAAAAAATTAAATAAGAAAAATCCAAATTTTTCTAAAATTCCATGCAAAAAATAGGGGATGGTCCTCCTAATGCAAATAAGAAAATTCCATCGTACGAGGAGCACCGCGCCCTCTGTCAGCTAGTTTGGATATATGAGCACAACGTAGGATGAGCACAGCGTAGGCCTACCATGTTGCTCCTCATGTAGGCGCTGTTGACTCCACACGTGTTGATCCCTCTATGAGGTGAATTTTGCAAGGTCACTGATTTCCTGATTTGAGATCTATGAAGTGAATACCGAGCCTTAAACTTTTAGATCTGTATTCATGACAGTTCTTGGTATTTAATTATTCGTATTTTTTGTGGATGGAATTGGAGGCTCAAATTTGAATGGAAGCATCACGACTCACCCACCTGGGTATAGAAAAAATTTGAAAAATCCTGGAGCCTCCTAAGGGTAGGAACCTTCCTCTCCTTCTAAGATAAGTTTATGAGAATTTGCATTTTGTTTTTGATAAAGCAACTTTAGTGGTTTGAATGCTTTGTCTTGTCTCTAATTTCCTTAGCTGGATGAGGAGGTGGAAAGTTGTCACAGGGACCTAATTCTCATCCACTTCGTCCCCATGGGCAGCACCCCTTTGCTATGCACATGGTGTGGCACTTAAAATTTGAATTCCGTTGCGGTTCGACTATCGACACAAAGTTGTTTGGTACGAAGAGATTAGAGGGGCTACGTATTGTAAAAAGAAAGAGTCAAAATTGATTGGCGTCTATTCAACCCCCTCTAACTGCCTATCTCGAGTCTTCAGGTTATGTGGACTCTAAGTTGTAATAGGCAAGAGAGGGTCATGTCAGGGTCGGACTCATATCCTAATCTCCACTATAAATAGAGGCACCCCTAGTGTAACTTGTCATGATGACCTAGCTATAGTGTCGAACGCGCAGGTGTCGACGGCCGGCTTGTGGCAGTGACCTAAGTGGTCCGGTGTGCTTGTGCTGTTTGGGAAAAAGCATCCATAGTTAGAGCCCGTCAGACGTAGACAACAATTCTGAACTATGTTACCCAATATCGCGCCTCTAGTGTTACAAAATATTGCGCTTCCAATGTCATCTAGATCTTGCATAGCGATTAAAATCAAAACAATCTTATTGTTCGATAGGGATCTTGATATGAAGGGATAATTAACGAAATTTTGTCCCAAACACGATACCTTGACCGTTACGCATCATGTCAGCCAGGAAGCTATTCGGCAAGATGCACATGGGCCTGATACAACCTTTCAGGGAGCTGGGCCCTGGTAGGCTGTTCGATTGGGCCGTCAGGGAGTGGACCATGGCAATGGGCCATGATTTTATCCCCGACACCCCTAGTGTAACTTGTCATGATGACCTAGCTATAGCGCTGAACGCGCCGATGTCGGCGGCTGGCTGGTGGCAGTGACTTGGGTGGTCTGGTGTGCTTGTGCTGTTTGGGAAAAGCATCCATAGTCAAAGCCCATCAGACATAGACAACAATTCTGAACTTTGTTACCAAATATTTGCGCCTCTAGTGTTACAAAATATTGCGCTTCCAATGTCGTCTAGATCTTGCATAGCGATTAAAATCAAAACAATCTTATTGTTCGATAGGGATCTTGATATAAAGGGATAATTAACAAAATTTTGTCCCATTTTTTTTTAAAATATCTAAGGGCCCATTTGGGAACCTCGATCCTGATCGAGGTCTCGACCAAATCCCAGGACTAAAATCCATCTGGTCAGATCCCACACATATTTTTTAGGGCACGTTTGGTGGAAGAATGGGAAATCCCTGGTGATCTTGGCCAAATCCCGTGGAAGGAAAAAGTCTCCTATCCACGTGAGAAAAAATTCCATCATTCGTCATCCCTCGTCGTCTCCTTCGATGAACTCGTCGCGCTACTCCCACCACTAGCTCCCTCGACTTTCTCTTGCTTCATCCGGTGGCGCCGCATCGTCACATGAAAGAGACCACAACGATTGTCTCCTTGCTGCTCAAACAAGGCTGTGCGCGATGGCCACAACAACGGTGCTCCTTGGATGCAGCGACGAAGGGCTCTAAGAAGGAGGCGGGGAAGAGTGGAGGAGAGGCCATGGCCATGGCGCTAGATGTTTAGGGATGGACGCGCCATGCACGTGTTGGATTGGATCTATGGAGGATAGCCGACTCAAGGGCGAGGCGTCGGAGGAGTATGCAACAATGATGGGCTCCTTGGAGGAGGAGGCGACGACAGTGCTCGGAGGAGGAGGCGACGACAGTGCTCGGAGGAGTAGGCGACATCCTTGCTCTTCTCGGTGTCGGCGACGTCAAGCCATGACACCGTGCGCGGCAGCGGCTATAGCGACAGGGCTCATGCAGCACAGCGTAGGCCGTAGGGGAAAAAAGGAAAGGGAACCGAGTAGAGCACGGGGCCACCACGTTGCTCCTCACGTGGGCGCTGTGTGACTCCACACATGTTGATCCCTTAACGTAAACATCCGTTCAGTTCAGACGCACGATGTTTATAGTTTTCTAATATCTTTGTTAGAGTTTATGACAAATACGTGTATAAGTCGGTTACATGGACTCTAAGTTGTAATTGGCAAGAGAGGGTCATGTTAGGGTCGGACTCATATCCTGATCTCCACTATAAATAGGGGCACCCCTGGTGTAACTTCTCATGATTACCTAGCTATAGTGCCGAACGTGCAGGTGTCCTAGTGTCTAGTGTTCTTGTGCTGTTTGGAAAGAATCACCCCATAGTTAGAGCCCCTCAGATGTATGCAACAATTCTGAATGTTGTTACAAAATATCGCGCCTCTGGTGCTACAATTCTGATAGCGGCAGGGCTCATGCAGCATGTGCCGCTGCGACATTGACCTTCTCTTGGAAGTGGAGCTTGCCAAAGATCTTGGTGAAGGACGCCTGGTCAACGGGCTTCTTGTGGTGGATGACGCTCGAAGAGGAGAGGGACCGAAGTTGAGGAATTTTTTGTTGTGGGAGGGAGAGGGGGAGTGACAATAAAACCTTGTGGAGAAAAATTCTCCAACATAATTTCTCTATGGTTCTTTTCAGAAGAAATTTCTTCGTGTATTCCGTTATGAAGAAAAGTCTCTATTTTATTTGTAAGTTTCTTCAAACGGATGTCGTTGAAGATGATAGGAAATGAACAGGGGAAGGAAACGTGGAAGAGAACGAAATCAGAAAAAATGGTCGAAGACACGTACCATTGTAGGAACCGAATCCTCTGACTTACTGCAAAGGACAGGACCCACGTGTCACTGACACAACTGCAATGTACATTAACCCATTTTCCATCGCGTCCGTGCGATAACCGGACATGGAAACCCTGACAAGAAGCTTTCCAAATTCCGAATTTCCGATGGGCGGCGCGAGCCAAGACCGGCAGTTGCCCATCACGCTAGTGGCAGGTGCAACCAGAACTGGAACCAGGTGAAGCCGAGTCCCATTTCACCCGCGCGGCCGCGCCCCTTCCCGCTCCGCTTGCCGCGCCCTTCTTCTGCCGTTGGCCGCCGCCATGGCCGACCACCGGGCGCTCAAGAAGCCCAAGCTCGAGAAGGACGACTGCGTCGCCGCCAACCGGCCGACCCCCTCCTCCAATGGCTCCGCCCCCAAACCCCCACCATCCGCTGCCGCCGCCGCCGTCGCCGCCGGGCCGGAGGAGGATGACATCACGGAAGATGCGGTGCTCGCCCTCATCGAACACCGCGAGCGCGAAGTCGAGCGCTGCAAGCTCAAGCTCCTACACTACCAGTCCCTGGTAAGCCCGCGCATCCTCCCGCCCCCTTTGCCCTTTGCCGATGATAAAGTTGAGATCTTGATGCCCGCCGTGCGCCGCAGCTGGACATCGCCGAGCAGAAGCTGGCGGAGGCGCGATCGCGGTACGCCCGATACCGAGATCGCGTGACCAATCGCAAGCCGCCGCCTCCGAGTCAGACGGACCCTAAGCCGCCCCCGCCTGACCAGAAGGTTCCCTTGGCGCCGCAGCCGGCGGCCAGGCCGCAGCTTGTCATCCCAGGGGTCAACACCCGGCCGGCCCCGCGGCCTGCGCCGCGCCCAGAGCACATCCCCGCGCTGAAGAAGGGTGTCGCCCCGCCGTCCAAGGCATCGCCATCGCCATCACCCGCGCCACCCGAGCGACCGAGTACAGAGCAGAAGAAACCCAAGAGAGAGATTGGTTAGTCCTGCGGATTTTCCATGTTAAGAGAACTAGTACGATCAAATCTAATCTTCGTTGACGTGCCGTCTTGTCCCCCCCTGGTTTACAGAACAGAAGGATCATCAGAATTTGATTCAGAGCGTGAAGAAGTCATCATCTGCGGCGGTGCTTAGGTTTCATGATGGCTCCTTGGTCTCGAGCCAACACAGGAGGAAGCTTCGTTGTCTTGAGCTTTGCCCTGTTAATGATCGGCTTGTTGTTACCAGGTATAGTTGACGCTAAATACATGTTGCAAATACGCTGATTGTAGGAAAAAAATATTGCTACATCCATTGAATTTTATGCCATTCTAATGATGCAGCATATTTGGTCGAATGCTATCTCAAATTTGAAAAGACCGATGAATTGCACATGTACTGATAAGCCCAAAAAGTGGAGGATTCTTTATGTTTGCTTTGTGCATTGTTCTGTTCATTTTCTGTCCTCAGGAATGTATGGCAGACTTGGATGCCTGCATTTATTTAGGAACTTTTGTTTCATAATCAGTAGTTTGCAAGCACAAAAATATAAATCAAGCTTTTGCGCTACTTGCTGCCATTTCTGTGTGAAACTAAATGGGATGCTTGAGGTATTATTGTGCCCCATTAGCGATTTACATCCTCATTTTTTTTTTCTGCTAGTTTTGTGCAGAATGGAAAGGAATAAAGCATTTTTTTACTGTCTTCAATTTATTTTCCTAAATAGCCTTGTTCAGTACATAGTTCTGACTGATGTGCGATGATTAGCATACAAAATATAAGAAGATGAGAACAACCAAATATTTGGTTATTTGCCTGATGTTCCAGTAAAGCAACTTGGCATGCCCAAACATCCTTACAAATAGGTGGCCCAGCTATTAGCTTACTACTGCTTGTTTGTCGCTGGTAATCCCAAACACCCATCAAATCTTGATTTTCCTGACAGCTTGATTGGCATAAGAAGGGAAGGGGAAGGCGAATGGGAAGTGGGTGGGAAGAAAGTTCTCTATGTCCCCTCCACCCCCCCCGGGAAGTGAATTCCCTCCCTTTTAAGTGGCAAATTCCCATTCCATCTCTCAATTCCCTCCGAACAATCAAGAGAATTTACAACCCGTCTCCTAATTCCCATTCCTTCCTCTTAATTCCCTCCAATGAGGGTAGAAACTGTTTGAAATATAGAAAAAAAAATTATAATTGTAAACTGGGACTCGGTGGAGTTCAAGTGCTAGCTGCTATTTAGATGGGAATTCTTAGGATACTTATGAATTCTGTGTCACCTTTTGTTATCCAATTACAACTGGCAGAGTAAACTATGTAACATAATTGCATAACCATGAATCATGGTCTGGTAAGTTCTCTTAACTTTTGGTGGCTACATGATATTAATCTCATGTGTTCTTGTGATACAGTGCATTAGATGGATTGGTTACTCTGTGGGAAGTGCAGCCAAAAGGGTAGGTCTCAGACTATATTACTCTGATTTCTCGTCATGCTATATATCCTTTTTATTGCTGGAAACCTTTAACTTGCATTTTGGAAGATAGGGTTACTTGTTGCTATGACTACTAGAGCAAAACAGATTAGGAGAAGTATGTACCGCCATTATAGCAGCAATAAACTCAATAGAGATGATTCTGCTTGGCTGTAGAAGAAAAAAAAAGTTTCATGTGCTACAGGATCTTTTAGCTAATTGTTTAGGACATGTCTAGTAGGTTCTCTAAAACACTATTGTGGCTAATCTTAGTCTCTATACGTCATCTAGCAGAATCTCTATGTCAGTCTCCAAATTTAGAGACTCTTCCTCTCGGTCTCTATATTTAGACACTATCTATAGGATCTCTATATCTTTTTGAGGATAGAGACTTTGCTAGCAAGGATTGAAATATAGGGAACAAATAGTGATTTAGAGAAGGCTATGGAGAACGAAATATGGAGATCCTGCTTCCGATGCTCTTACGCCCTTATATTATGGATATGGTCATGTTGACACTAAAGAGAGAACAAATGCCTGCTAGTAATTGTAACTGCGTATGTGGATATAATATTATGTTGAACTTTATGATGCTCATGTGCTAAGTATTAAGGAAGCAGTTAAGAATCTACTTGTCCACTTGAGCACCTCTGTGTGAGTGTTGTGTTCTTTAGTATAAAAGTCAAGTAAACTGTCTAATGCTTGTGTATTGTCTGTGCCTTGCCTCTCACCTCATGCATTTTTGCAACACTGGGATATTAACTTTAAACTCCACATCTTAGGTCCATATATATAAAATCATGTAGTTTTTTGGAAAAAAAACTCAAATAGTGGCTACTAAAGATATGACAAAACTTTTTGCCAAGTGACAATCGGAAACACCAATAAGGCCAAATCTCATTAACACTCCTTTTTATATGTATGAATGAACTATGAAGTGACGGGCTATTAATTTAAAGAAATTAAACTTAACTTTGACATGGTATGGACATACACCTGACTGTTACATATACTATTTTTACCATGAATGAAATTTTGAATTTTGGTTATCCAAATCTTGTATGATATTAAACTTAGGTTATGGTTTATGTAGGACTGGGAACATAATAATATCAAATAGCAATTGATTAAATTTTGGCATGACTTCATGTCAAAATTGGTGCATGCAACCTAGGTTACTTAGTATATATGTTTCTGTTAGATTCACTTGTTTTTGGAGCATACTGTAGAACACTTTCAACTCACATGGTTGTCATTTGAAGCATGGTTTGACAGTCACATCTATTTTACTTGCAGACTGTCTATCTCCTTGCTTAGCAAAACAGATTGCTTTTCTCCAAAGCAAAGGTGGCCTGAAGATGTAGCTTGGCATCCTGTTGGTGACACCATTTTTGCTGTTTATAGTGCTGATGATGGTGACTCCCAGGTTTCAATGATCAATCTTAACATATCAGGACAAGTAAGAGCTCAGTTAAAAGGGAACAACTCTTTACATCTCATCACAAGGTTTTCTTTAATTCAATCAGAGCAGTCGTTATAATGCAACTAAATTAATGTTATAGTGATCTAGATTAATTTCATATACAGCATGGATCCATGTAGCTCATTCATTTTAGCTCATCATCAATGTTGCGAACTGCTAATAAGCAATGACACCTAAAGGGTTTGTCCTAGTATCATGATTCCTGCATCCTTCTGCAAGGTTAATTCTAAAGATCGTCACAGAGATAGGAAATAGAGAACTGGCCTTTTAATTTATTCCTGATATTTGGTTCTTATTCTTGTAATACCCTTCATGGCTGCAAATTATTGGTTGGGACTAAAATTATATATTTTCTTATGCTTTTTGCAGTAATGGTTGCTCATTGATGTTTTACCTCAAAATAACAACCATAGCTCTCAAATAGGTCTTCTTAAATCTTAAGTATCACCTAAAACAGTTTCATTATTTTTACTATCTGTGTTGTTCTTCTATTTGGCTATGAAGCATCAAGGATGCAATATAGCAATAGAGCATGTCATTGAGTCATGCAAAATTTTGTAGCTATCCATGCAGTTGTTCTTACCCTTTAGCTATGCTTTTCTGTGCCTTCTTTTGATAGTTTAACGAATGATTTACTTTCAAACAATACTAAAGGTGTTTCATAATCATTCCCCTGAAACAGAAAAAAACTACTTTCCTACCGGCGAAGCCTCATACCAAGGGAAAGATAAACAACATAAATTTCATGCCCTGGTCTGATGCATGCTTCGTGACTGGTGGAAGTGACCATGCTGTCATACTTTGGCAAGAGAACGATGATTCATGGAACCACAAGAAAGTGCACAAGGACTTGCATTCTTCTGCTGTCATGGGTGTTGCTGGTCTGCAACAGAGAAAAACAATATTATCAGCTGGCTGTGACAAGAGGATTATAGCATTTGATCTCTCAGCTGGAAGGACGGAATACAGTAACACAATTGATAACAAATGCATGAGCATATTACCAAATCCATGTGATTTCAACCTGTACATGGTGCAAACAGCGTAAGTAAAATTTAAATATTGTTTCTGGATTACTGGGTTCCATTTTGCATCTCAACTTTATCCTTGCACTTAAGCACAGCAGCCGGCAGAAGCTGCAGAATACCGGCTTTCTTTCAATGCAAAGATCGGTTTCAGCATTGCAAAAATCTATGCATCAATTGGGTTCATATAATTATCACTTGGGAGTCTTGTGCAATTAAGTCCTTTGTGACTTTCGGATGCCTGAGCTGCACATTAAAACATTGTGTGTGCCCTTGCTTGTTTCTTGCAGGTCACCTGGCAGGCAACTTCGCTTATTTGACATCAGGCTTAGGCAGACCGAGGTTCATGCGCTTGGTTGGAAGCAAGAGAGCAGCGAGTCTCAGTCAGCTCTGATAAATCAGTCATGGTCTTCTGACGGCTGGTACTTGTCATCAGGCTCAGCAGATCCTGTGATCCATATCTTCGACATCAGATACAATGGCCAGAAACCCTGCCAGTCTGTACAAGCGCACCAGAAACGGGTCTTTAAGGCCGTTTGGCACCAAACGCTCCCAGTTCTGACCTCCATATCATCGGACCTTCAGATTGGAGTCCACAAATATTCATGAAAGAATTTCCTGTTTTTGGGCTGATTTTTGGTGCAGCGGATTGGAAATGTTTTTTTTCTAGCGAAGCGCAAAACTCAAGAGTATCTAGTCCAAGCATTTTTGTTTTCATGAATCAGTTGAATTTCCAAAGGTGGTGGCAGCAACATCTGCACTATTTGAGTTACTGTGCCTGAGCCTGCTGGACCGCTGTCATTCGAACATAGTAGAAAACGCAGAGAGGCATTTGAAGAGCCCCCAGTTGGATGTTTTGCTTATTTGTAAAATGTGCACTTTTTTGAGCTATTGTGATCGAACCTGCTAGGCTATACTGGCTTTCCAATCTGCTACTGCCGGAATGATGCATCTGAAGAGCCCATTGCTCAAAGTTTTGCCCTTATTATTTGTAGAGAATTAGATGGGGAATAGTAAAATCTAACACGAAAACTTTTCCAAAATCCCCCTTTTTTTTTCCATTTCTCTGTCTTGTTTTTTTGCAATGCAAGTCTTGGCTTGATGCATTGAAAGAATCTGGAGATCGAACGCAAAGATGACAAAAAAAAATTGAACTGAAGGGAACCTACCTCTACCTGAGTACCTGTTCAGTGCATTTCTGTGTCTGGGGTATTAACTTCGCAGTACCAAGAATCCAGTGGGCACTTGACAATTGGCCTTTGTACTGAATTCCGAAACGTCATGTAGTATTTTGTCTGATGTGGCGCATCGTCTGTCTTGTGTTAGAATTTGTTTTCAATAAGTTCATAAAAAGGTGAGAAAACTGGATTTGTAATAACCATCGGACATAAGTAATTACATAAAATCGCACATAATATGGATATAGGTAAAACTGCTTGATAAAATTTCTTTTAGAATAATGTCAGGATGGCTAAATAGGGCCAGATATTGGCATATAGCCCTAGCAAATGTTTCACTAAGAGTATTGTGGCAATAGCGAGCCTTTGTTAGAGAAGCTATTCCATCCTCACGTTTGTTATCCCCATCCCTATCCGGGCCCTATCTCCATGGATTCGCATGCTTCCATCTTGCGCCTCCTGGACTCGCCAATGTAAAGTTGCTAAAGGTACTATGCGGTATGCGCCACATCCAAGCAAGGAAAATTCTTAGAACTTTCTACGTAGCTATTAACTAACCAGAAATGCTAATGAACGGTATACGTTCTAACGGTATAGCAGGGCCGGTCCTACAATTTGGAGGCCCCGGTGTGAAAATATAACAAAGCTATAAATAGACCTTAAAATACAACATTATAAGAGAGAAAATTCAAAATTATGCACTTCTTTTTTAACTTAGAAAAAATCTTTAAAATTTAGAGAAACAAAATATTCATAACTAGTACTCCCTGTATTCTAAAATATAAGATAGAAAATTATAGATATATACTTAATATATTGGACCAATTTAGGGGCCCTATTAGTTTGGGGGCCCTGTGCGGTCACACAGCCCGCACAGGGTCTGGGCCGGGCCTACGGTATAGATATTTCATATGATGTTTCATGTGGTGTTTTATGAGCATTTCATATTCTCCGATTGATGTTGGTAGTGCACAGGATGGCTCGTCAATAAATATCAACACGGCGATAGAGTAGGCGTTGCGCTCGCCCGGCGTCGCCTGCTCGTCAGTGCCCTATCACGTTATAGGCATGCCTTGCTTGGTCTGCTTCGCACCACCTCATTTCCCGTTGTGGGTCATTGTCCTCTTCTAGTTGCCACTCTAGGTCGCGACTAATTCCTGCCCACCTTCAGCCACCAACCACCATAGCAGTGTCACTCCCACAACTAAGCATGAAGGTGGTGCAAATGGGCCATCGTCATCGGCTTCTTGGAGGCAAATAGGGCTAGAGAGAGAAGCAGAGGAGGGAGACACGTGGATAGAGATGAGAGAAACAGGAGTGAGAAGTAGGGCCATGTAAATATAAATATAAAAGAAAATAAAAATGCCACTTCTGCGGTGACATGACCCTCCACATTATCAAGCTGCCCTCTAGATACTTTCTTAGATCTAGACGAAATGGTTTCGCAAGTTCGAGGTACGAATATTTGGTTTTGTAAGCTTGGGACCTAAGCGAAACGGCGTGACAAGTTCGGGGACCTATAATGTAATTTAGTTTTTCTCACAAGCAAACGAAATATTCCATGTAAAATGTTACCTTAGAGATGTGGTACTTGAATTTTATCCTTTCAATTCAATAGAATTTTTCGCCAATTAAATATCACATGCATGTAAGAGTTTTTTTTTTTAAATTTTTTTGGTACCCTCTACATCAAGTCTGTACGTATATTCTGCTTCTGCCTAGGCTTGCATGGCTAAACGAAAGTAAATAGCTACGAGTTTCAATTTCTAAAGTTGCACACTCCTTCCCATGCGACTACTGTGAAAGTGAAAAAAAATATTATAAATGCCTAAAAAGCAAGACTTTTTCTAACTAAAAACTATTTCCCTCTGAATAAGATAATAGAAAATACACAATATTCCTACTATGGTAGACTTCTAACTACCTACCAGCGTGGTTTCTCTCCTTTTCACCTCGAAGGAAAGGAGATGCTCCCTGCTGCAGTGATGTGTACGAATTTCGGTCACCCAAGCGTCTGGTGTGCCCTCTCTATAAAACCACAAGCCCAAAAATACACTGGGAAGCCTCTGGTTGGTCGCACTCTCGCATCCACACCAATACCAATCCATCACCACCTTATCATCATCATCCTCCTCGTCGTCGTCGTCGGTCACCGCGAACAACGCCGACGCATCCTCCCACCGCCATCGCCATGGCTTCTTCCCAAGGTCGAGAGCTCATCTGTTTCATCTCCTTTGCTTCCTTAGTTCTTCCTGGCATTTCGATGCATGGCGCACAAGTATACATATGTTTGGGTTTATTGCTCTGTGACAAGACGGGATGAGAACTGGAAACCCTGTTCTTTACAGAGGAGAAGACGAGCGTGAAGGCCGAGGAGGCAGCTCCCTCGGCGGAAGAGCAGCCGCCGCCAGCTCAGGCCGGGGCTGGGCCGCGCAGGGCGGCGCCGGCGGGGGCCCCGGCGAACCCCTTCGACTTCTCCACCATGATGAACTTGCTCAATGTAAAGCTCAATACTTTGCTCAACCAAGAACCAGCAAGTCGCTGCCTGTTAGGAAAAGAAAGAAAGAAAGAGAGAAAAAGATTGGATTTTGGTTGGATCTGCGTGGTGATTAATGGATGATTTTGCGGGCGAGCAGGACCCGAGCATCAAGGAGATGGCGGAGCAGATCGCCAAGGACCCGGCGTTCAGCGATATGGCGGAGCAGCTGCAGAAGACGGTGCAGGCGCCGCGGGCGCCGGCGCAGGCGCAGGAGGCGGCGCTGGACCCGCACAAGTACGTGACGACGATGCAGCAGCTGATGCAGAACCCGCAGTTCGTGGCCATGGCGGAGCGGCTGGGCAGCGCGCTGATGCAGGATCCGGCCATGGCCACCATGCTGGGCGGGCTCACCGACCCAGCCCACAAGGAGCAGCTCCAGGCCCGCATCGCCGGCATGAAGGACGACCCCACCCTCAAGCCCATCCTCGACGAGATCGAGACCGGCGGCCCCGCCGCCATGATGAAGTAGCATGCATGCATCACCTTCCTCATCTAGTTCTTTCATTCCTTCCAGCATCAGCTCATGTCAATGTCATTGCCGTCAGGTACTGGAACGACCCGGAGGCTCTGCAGAAGTTTGGGCGAGCGATGGGCGTCGGCCCGTCCAGCGAGAGCGCCGCCGCCGCCGCCGCCGCCGGCGAGCCGGAGGAGGAAGCCGGCGAGGAAGTCGAGTACGAGGAGGAGTCCATCATCCATCACACCGCCAGCGTTGGCGATGTGGAGGTGCCAATCTCTCTCAGCCTCCTCTGCCCCGCGGCTCGCTCTCTGCTCATCTTCCATGACTCCATGCCCAAATCCAATTGCCCGTGTTCTTGCTCGCCTCATATATTCAGGGCCTGAAGAAAGCTTTGGAGGACGGCGTGGACAAGGACGAGGAGGACTCGGAAGGGAGACGAGGGCTGCATTTCGCCTGCGGGTACGGCGAGGTATTCGTGTCCATCGATCTCATCTCATGAGCTGAGTCCATCGGCTGATGTGTGATGGCTGATCTGATGGCTGTTGCGTTGTGCAGCTCGAGTGCGCGCAGGCCCTCCTGGAGGCGGGCGCGGCGGTGGACTCGGTGGACAAGAACAAGAACACGGCGCTGCACTACGCCGCCGGCTACGGCCGCAAGGACTGCGTCGCGCTCCTGCTCGACCACGGCGCCGCTGTGTAAGCCCGCACGCCTAGCTCTTCTCTGCATGCATCACTGTCGGCATCAGCCTCAGCCTCACCATGGCGATGGCAATGGCAATGGCGTGCAGGACGCTGCAGAACCTGGACGGGAAGACGGCCATCGACGTGGCCAAGCTCAACAACCAGGAGGACGTGCTCAAGCTGCTCGAGAAGCACGCCTTCGTATAGGCGCCGGCGCATCATCGTCGATCCGCCGCTGCACCCATGATTTGCTTGTTTCCCTTTACTTCATTCTCTCATAAAGAAAGAAAGCAAGAAAGAAAGAAAGGAAAAAGATTTCTCTTCCTCTGCAATTCGATGTATGGTACTGTTCATCGATGGCCTGTATGGATTCCTCATGAGTGGGTGTCGTAGGATTTTATTTGGGCAAGGTGGGATATTGGTTCCCGGATAATTGTTGGTCACTCCTATTAGTTTTGCTTAATGAATAAGAGATTTTCACTCCATATATGAAACCATAATCCGTCGCTCTGATTCTTTTTCGAAAAACGTGCTCTTTTTATGTAAGAATGAATGCGCTTTAGCATATGTGGTATTCGAGAGTAAACTTCGAAATATCTCAAAGGCCAAGAAAGAAGTGTGATAACTCTGTAATACTTCATCCGTCCAGAAATAGAAGACATATTATATTTCACGCGAACACAATTATTTCATTTGTATATCATCCTTGATACAAAATTACAATCATATGTAGGTACTTTAACATTAATTTTATGTCATAAAAATTATGTATTAATATAGCAATTGTTGTCAAAGTCTTATACTAACGAAACAAAAGATGCCTTATATTTTTAAACGGAGAGAGTACTATATTACTAGTGGAGTATGCTTAGCTCTACTAGCTGCTAGCTAGCTCAAGTGGGAATAACAGGAAAAATGAGAACCAACATGCGTGCCCGCTCACCTCGTTGGGCCTATTTATAGGACGGCATGGCACGTGCAGACGCACCACACTTGTGTGAATGATCCACCGAAATTGGATGCAAGTACTTGCACAGTTGTAGCTCCCTCTTGCATATTAATCTTTTGATCTTTAGTGATTCGGAATCGCTCACGACCACCACGTACGTCGCGATCCCCATCGGCTACCAGCTGCTCCTAATGGATTCGCCATGACCATCGCCCCTGGCTACAGCTGGCCGTGCCCAAACGACCTCCCTACGCGGTGCTCCTCCTCACCTGATAGAGGATGGAGAGAACAGACGTTCTATATAGTCCAAAGGTGGGATGGAGTACAATATATATAACCGGGTGTCGACGGTCTCGGCGAGTAGTATGCGAGAATACCGATGATCTTGGACGTGCCCTCTACACGCCGTAGGGGCTCGGTTTATATAGTGTTGAACAACCGACCTACCAAGGGATATTCGGGCCGGGCTAACCACGAGTACGTGACGAACTCGTACATGCCAAATACATCCCGAGGTAGATAAGGTAGACTCCAATTCTTGGGGATCACGACTCCTAATCCAATCCGGGAAACCACGTCCGGGTCTTCACGTAGCCGTGCAGAACTCTTGTTCGAGTAGGATTCAAACATGAATCCTAGGCCGTCACGCACCGTGCCAGCCAAGAAGCTGTTCGACAGGATGCATATGGGCCAGATAGAACCTTCCAGGGAGCTGGGCCCTGGCAGGCTGTTCGAATGGGCCGTCAGGGAGTAGGCCATGAGCAATAGGCCGTAATTCTATCCCCGACACCGGGGCCCTTCCATATCAGCCGATGATTCATAAAAATATATCGCGGGGAATTAGGAAGGGTGCTAGGGTAATTAATAAGGGAGATCACAGGTGATCACGTGTGTGGTGATACCGCCTATACGCTTAACACTCCTTCGTAGTCAGAACGGTGGAGCGGTTTGACTAGACCAACAAGCTAACACTTCGTCGCAGTCAAAATGTCAGAAGCATGGACATTCAGACTGGAATGAAACTCAATGAAAACTGAGGAAGCATGCCTTTGGTGAAAGATATCCGCGTAGTGCGATGGAGTCAGGACATGGAGAATGTGGATTTCACCGAGAGCGACACACTCCCGGACAAAGTGCAAGTAGATCTCAACATGTTTGGTACGCTGTTGCTGAACAGGGTTGGTGGAGAGGTAGACAGTGCTGATGTTGTCATACTAGACAACTGTGAAATGGCGTAGGGGTTGCGAAGTTCCTACAAAAGCTAGCGTAGGAAACAACCCTCGGTGATGCCATTGGCGACAACGTGACACTCTGCTTCAGTGCTCGACCGGGACACTGTACGCTGGCGGTTGGAGGACCAAGAGACTAGATTCTCACCAATAAATGCACCATAACCAGAGGTTGACTTATGGGTGTCCAGGCATCCAGCCCAGTCAACATCAGAGTAAACAATCAGATCAACCGTTGAAGAGCGATACATGAATAGACCGAGCTCTAAAGTGCCTTGAACATAAGGAAGAGCTTAAAGATTAGGAAGAATACACTTCAAGGCAGTGAAGTGAGGCTTCTGAGGGTCATGCATAAAGAGACATACCTGCTAAACAACATTGGTGATGTCTGGACGATTGAAGGTCAGGTACTGTAGGGCCCACACAAGACTGCCAAAGGGGTAAAACTCAATGGAGCACTGGTTATCTATGGTGAATTGACGAATGAAGATGAGGTTTTTGATTATGTTGGGGTGATAACCCGTCACCACCACTGGTTATCTTTCTTTTCCCAATAACAGGGCCGGCCATGGCGGCAGCCAAGGGCGGCGCCGACCTGGAGAGAAGGAAGAGAGGAGGAGGCGCCCCTAGGGCGTTGCAGCGGCGGAAAGATTCCCCTCATGAGCAGCACGCCTAGGGAAACCAGAGAGAGGTCCACAGGAGTGAGAGTGAGAGAGAGGATCAGAGAAGGGGAGAGAGAGATGCCGTGAGAGAGAGGGGTGGCTAGGTTTTCCTAAGCCGCCGCCACCCATCCCCTTGGCAGCCGCCGGCCATGAAGATCCAGAGAAAAGGAGAGAGAGGGATGTCAGCGTGGAGTAGAGAGGAAGGAGGTGGAGGCCGGCCAGCAAGGCAGAGGGGGGCTGGCCGACCCTGGAGGGATGCAGCGGTTGCATGCTATGGGTTGCAACCTGCACGGGCTACTCCCAGATCAGTGGCGCATGATGAGGCGGTGGTGGTTGGTCACAGCGACGGCGTGGCCACATAGGAGGGGTGTTGGCTCCGCCATGATGGCTGTGAGAGTGGTGTTATTTGGGCAACAGCTGCTGTTGTTCTTGTCGATGGAAAATACTCGGCAAATGGTATTTGGATTGAATGCACACCACATGCTCGCTGATATGTCAAAGAGCATCAATGCACTATGGGTCTTAGTACAAGAACACATTATTCAAGAGGCATGCTAGGTGTTCGTCATATTATCAAAGAGGGTCATCGGCGGTGATGTTGTTAGTGATAGGAAAATTTGTGGAGCTCCTATTCACCCTCCTCTAGTCGTCGATCCGATCTTTCACCCTTCTTCTGCTCCAGGGCGTGGAGATCGTCTTCCATCCCCGGCTGGTCGTAAGAGCCCTAAAATTCGTGACACACAGCTTCTCCCACGAAACTATCGATGCTCGCAGGAGGTTTAACAGCCAAGAACGGCGGAACCCGTCAAGACTGTGGAAAAGTAATTGGCCATGACCTTCTCGGTGCCGCCCGCAGCCTGCACCACCGTGGTGTAGATCTGCAAGCTATCCTCTGGGTTGGTCACGCCATCGTACTTCTTGACATATGTCAGACGGAACTTCTCCGGCCACGTCACGCAGCGCAGCCGGGCGGTAAACGCCCGGCAACCAACGCCATAAGGCGGCTGACGGCGGTTACTAAGATCCCGACGGGACTCAGAGGATGCATAATCCCCTTCGTCACCACCAGAACGGCACCCGTCGCCGAGACTCGCCGGCTCCACCTGATCCCGTGTCCGGGCGCGGCGACGCTGCAACTCGTTACGTAGGTCGCTGCCGCGGTGATACCGACACTCCTCCAGATGAGTCCGGAAGTCTTCTTGGCGCCTCCCCTCCCTGGGAGGCGCTTGCGACGGTACTCGGGTTAGTGCACGGACCTCCGCACGAGTGGAGTCTGCACCCTGAACTGCCTTTCCCTTGCCCCGACCGCACAAGGTCAGGGCGAGTTTGACTTGGACGGTTCGACGCCTGCGTGCACTCCGCACACGACTTTGAACGGGGCACTCCACCGATTGTGCCCGACTGCCTGGAGACCTCTTCCCGGTGATGGGCCGCGTCCATGAGACACGCGATGTCCTGCAGCCATGGCTTGGTGGGGGAATCCCCTACCAGCTCTACCGGAGGGTGCTCCGGCGAGAGGGCCAACCGCCGCCGAACCGGAGGCGCATCTGCCGCGAGAGGGGCAACCTTTCGGGGACGCGACGTAGACACCTCATCCTGCCGCCGGTTGAGCGGCTTTCGACCAGGATCACAAACTCCATCCTCTGAATTGCGCCCCGACATCCTCGCTCTCCAAAGATTCGAAGATGATTTAAAAAAGAGGTGCCATAAAGAGAAACCTAGGGGTGAACCAACTACTACCCCCTACCTGGCACGCCACTGTCGGCGTATTTTCAGCTGACAGGTTTTTCGGGGACCTAATCCAGTTGTTTGGCAGCGGGGGTGTGCGTAGCTAGCTCACTCCTCTCTTCTCTCTTCGATGCAAGAACACAAAAACAAACACCTGGTTTTACCCAGGTTCAGGCCCCCTGATCGGGTAATAGCCTTGATCCTGCTCAAGTTTCTTGGGATGTGTAAACTAACTATTTTCTGGAGTCCGATCTCAGAATCAATCCTTTTTCTCCCTCCTTTACAGACGCACCCCCAGCCTTTATATACTCGGGCTAGCGTGGGTTACAAAGTACAAAACAATATGCATTAAATGATCCTGCCACTGTAGCCATCATTCCACATGTCCTTAGTCTTCGCCACAATCTTTCTTGCCCCTGCTCTAACAACGGGATAGGTTTGATAAAACAGAGTGGCTCGCCTGCCCCTAGCGCCTCTCTGTCACACCACAGCTGGTGTGAACGGGACGGCTACGAGGACGGCCACAGTGTTGCCGACATCACTAGCGGGGCGGGGCAATCATGCCGTCAGACCTCCGCCCACTTCGCCCGACTGGTTCCGTAGCATTGAATAACCGGGATTCGGTGTATCTCGGAGAAATCCTTAGCAAGGAAGCCTTACACCTTCGTCCTGTATCCCTGACAGTGGGGCCCGCGCACCCCTGCTACCCCTGGGTGCACGCCCATCCGCCTGCTCGTCGAGCGCCACGGGTCCTTGTCGCCCGCCTGTGCGCTAGACCGCCGCGTGGCCGAGACAAACAGCTTGAACTTTACTTTATTTGACCTTGATCCGCTTAGGCTCGATGTTGCTGAGTATGGGACGCTCCCTGATTGGATTCTGGTCCCACATGACAGCGGGGTGGGAGCACACTCCGGTGTACTCCCTCTGTACCGAATTGTTGGTCGTTCTGGCCGCTTCTTTTTTTTTTCAAATTGTAAGTCGTTTTGTTTGTGTTAGTTCAAAGTTTTTTTCCTTTTTCCTAAATTGCCCCCGTGCTCTCTGCATCTAATCCTTAGCCAAAATCCCCGTCGCCTCGCTCCCCTCCGATCAGCCACCTTAACCCAACGTCTCCCACCTCGCCTCCTCCACCGCGCGCTCGGCACGTGCTCCCTCCGCCACCCTAACTCCGGCGGCCACGCGGGGCTGCGAAAGGAGGAAGACCTGTGCGGGCGGCCGGCGGCGAGGTGTGGCGGCTGGCGGTGAGGACGAAGACCCGTGCGGCCGGCGGCAAGGACGAACACTCGTGCGGCTCGCAAGCTACTCCCTCGTCGAGGTCTGTCCTCGTGCAGCGGCGGTGGTAGCAGTCCTTGTGCGGTGGCGGCGGCTGTCCTCGTGCAGCTGCGGCTGTGCTCATACGGCGACGCCGGAGTCTGTCCTCGTGCGACGGTGGGCGTCGAGGATGAAGAACCAGGACGGCTAGTTAGTTGCATTCAATTTTCAAACGGTGCTAAGGGCAGAAATGACTATTCACCCATTTTCTTAAATTGTCTGAAAATTCTCAGAACGTCTTATAAATTGGTACAGAGGGAGTAGAATACACCGACAGAGGAGCAGTGCAGGACGCGGCAGAGTTCAAGGCTATAGATCAGGGGGCGGCATGGCCGGCTGCGAGCTACAGCTTACAGGGGCAGCCAAGGCGGTGCGTGCGGGCTCGACGGACCGGCGGAAGCGGATGCTCTAGGCGGCACAGTCGGGGCCCGAGGCGACGGTCTCCTCGGGATGGCGGGCGGCGGGGCAGACTCCGACGGCGGCGTCTTTCTTGGAAGAAGTCGGCAACGTGAAATGCTGCAGGCAGCAGCGACCTTCGTGGAACAGAGCACCCAAGGGTGGCGGCTGTAGTGGGAGTATGTGAGGGACTGAGGGAGTATCCGAGCCTTTAGATTTGAATAGGGATTTGGTTTCGGCCAAGGGTCGGCATGGGTTGTGGTCCGATTTGATTCGGGCTGGGGCTCGATTTGGTTTGGTTTGGTCTGTTCTCAATATGCGATGGAAATAATGTTAAGCCTCTAATGTCATTGATCATTTTGTATATTGTAGATTAATGTTAGGGCTGCATAAAACCAAAATATATTGAAACTGGAGTTCTGGAATTAGAAAGGAAAATAGATATTTGTGCATGTCTTATGAAGTATTATCTGAATGGATATTATTGTCTGTTGGTTATTAGCCCAGCATCGATGTGCTAAAGCATTGAACTAAAACCAGGTCTTAGTCTGGCGGTTGATCACAATGAAATGGCGCCAGAGGTTTTCGGTTCAAATCACCGTATTGGCAAAATAAACACCAATAACTTCACATCTTATTAAGCTCGTAGTGGCCGTTATGATGTCAACTCTAAACCACCAAGTGAACATCGGTTATGACAATATGTATTATTGTTTTATGACGGAATTTCATGTTTCGTCACTAAATTATATGGGCTGAGGGTTCACGATGCTCGTAATGACAAACAAAAACAATTCGTCATAAAGTGTGCTACACTCCGCAGAGGTTAAAACTATCAAGATAGCCGTTCCCACGGTCATGGGAGAAGAGGTATATCATACATGATAGTCTCATGTGTTAATAACTTAAACTGGTGGTCTAGTGGGCTGGTGTGGTTTGAGTTATTCGAGGCAAGTTTGTTTTACAGAGAGGGGCTTTGATGTGACCATGCACATCATAGATAGGACCAACACTACGTCAACATGGTGGTCATCAAGAGTTTCATTCAATTCTTCGCCAGCATGGACGTCGATGAGCTTTCGATCGACTACTTCATCTTCAACCTCTTCATCTACGACAAGTTGGCGACACTTCACGGCATCCTCTACATCATCTACATCAGCTATGGTGGCATCATCAACCACATGGCATCATCGACCCGCACCATGGCCAGGTCGCGTGCACAGCCAGCAAGCTCAACATGTTGATATTGCACTGTCGCCGCCGGCAGTTCGGCCTCCACCGTGGCCACCTCCCCAAGCTCAAGACGTATTCAAGAAGGGCGCATCTCCAC
>SPJY01036230.1:335267-381216 GCA_005191435.1 Raddia distichophylla | reverse complement strand
CAAGCATCATTGGTGAGGAGGTTAGAAGAAATTTTGATCGGTTCCACCGTAAGGAGAAATTGAAGAAGAGTTACATATCATCTTCTACCAACAAGCATGGTAACACTATTGAGAACCTTCCTTTCTATGATATAAAATTTGGACCTGATGCATATATTGATTGGGAATTAGCGGTAGATAAAATTTTTGCTCGATGTAGAATATCTGATAAACAAAAAGTTATGACTGCTGCTAGTGCTTTAATTAATAATGCATCAATTAAATGGAAGGCATGTTGTTTTCTTATTGGGGTACCTTCGACTTGGAGAGATATGAAACAACTTTTAAGAGATAAGTTTCTTCCTGTCTATTATCGTGAAAATTTATTGAACAAACTACAATGTTTACAACAAGGTGATAAACCCGTGGTAGTTTACTATGAAGAATTGCAATATTTATTGCTACGTTGTAGTTTGGAGGAAACGGATCAAGAAAAGGATGATAGATTCTTATGTGGACTTAATGAGAAAATATACAATATTGTTGTTGATAAAGAATATGTTTCTCTATTGCAAACCTTTGCTCTTGCTTGTGCAGCTGAAAATAAAATAAAACATAAGAAAGTTGTACGAAAAATAAACTCATCTGTTTACAAGAATGGTATGTATCCTTGCACGACTAACGTTCTGCAGGCAAACGCAAATGATGAAATTGTGAATGAAGAGAATGAAGAGATGCTTGTTGCCGCACCTCTGCTTCCAACACCTACAACTGAAGATGTACCTACATCAGCTGAGAAGGAAAATAAAGGTAATGAAAAAGGTACAACACTCACTCAAAAGAAGAACGATGTTGATGTGCTGAAACTTTCTACAACTCATGATATGTTAGAGCAACAAATTGTGGAACCCATTATTGATTTACCTTTGTCACAAGTTGATTTGCACGGTGTTTCTTGTGATAAAGAAGAGTTGTGTGATAATGTTTCACTTATATCTGTGCCACAACTAGTGAATAAACATGTTTCATTTGTTTCAAAACTAAACACTTGTGCTGAAAATAAACATGTTATTTACAATGCGAGTGAAAATGATGAGCTGAATTTGTTGTCTTCTTTAAATACTTTGGGTTACATTGAACTTAATGTTCTATGTGATCTAAATAATTTAGAGGAGAGACTTACTGATTTTCCACGGTCATCGAGAAATACTTTTTATGCTATAGGCAAACATAATGATGAAGAAAACTATATGGTGAATCGAGTGTACATTTACTCCAATATGAAATTTTCTTATGATGTACAACCATGTGATCAACTAAAGAGCTACATTATCAATAATCAGGAAACATCAAGTGCCTCTAGCTTTGTTTTGAAAATACATGAAAAATTTCAAGAAGGAGAGGATGTGGATCCAAATCAATTTGATTCTAAAAAGTTGATTACAAATGATATGCTTGTTGCTTTGCCTTCTGCTGGAGCTAACCTTTTGCAGATGAACGAGCATGAGTCGAGGACGACTCACAATCAAGAAGGGGAGGATGATGTGACCATAAACATCATAGATAGGACCAATACTATGTCAACATGGTGGTCATCAAGAGTTTCATTCAATTCTTCGGCAGCATGAACGTCGATGAGCTTTCGATAGACTACTTCATCTTCAACCTCTTCATCTACGACAAGTTGGCGATACTTCATGGCATCCTCTACATCATCTACATCAGCTGTGGTGGCATCATCAACCATATGGCATCATCGACCCGCACCATGGTCAGGTCGCGTGCACAGCCAGCAAACTCATCGTGTTGATATTGCACTGTCGCCGCTGGCAGTTCGGCCTCCACCGTGGCCACCTCCCCAAGCTCAAGACGTATTCAAGAAAGGCGCATCTCCACCACTTCGACGCCCACTGGTCTCACAAGCCATGTCGTTGCAAGGTCGGCCTAAGAGAGAGCCTAATTTGTCCACGAGTCAGGTTCGGCCATCTCCGCAGTCATCTTAAAACGGATGCCCCGGGCGCATACGGACTCCGTTTTGGACATTCTTGGTATGCACGGATAAGCCCACGACGAGAGAATTCTAATGGATCCAGTTTGAGGCCCAAATTCCTTACAGATCAACGGGAATCATCGAAACAAGATTACGACCAGAATCTGCCGCATTCTGCCGGGTGCTGCTACACTCCACTTTAAGCCCATGGCCCGTGTACCCTTAGGGGCTGCGCCCCAAACCCTAGCCGTCGCTATATATTCAGTAGCCGTTATCGTTTAGACTTGGGTTTTGTTTAGATTATTCTGCCGTCGTAGTTTCGCCGTGTATCGGTTTGCTGAACCCCAACTTTACGTGCTTTTTCGGTAATTAGTAATTTCAGATTGCATCTACCGTGTTCTTTCTCGTGTTCTCGATTCGCTTGCAGGAACTAACCTTCGAGGTGAGGTCAACTGTGTCTTGGCGTGGTTGATAACGAACGGAGACAGTGGTGTAGCGATTGCAGACTTAGATCTGTTCTGATTGGAAGTCGGATCGTCAACGTCGAGTTCTCCACCAATCGTGTTTATCCATACCTGTCGGAAGATCAGGACCCCGTCCCCATCAGGCTTGGAAGCCAAGCTCCGATTGTTCTCTTGGGAATCCTTATCATTATTAATTGCTTTATAAAACTGTTTTACAACATTTTAAATAATTTTACTAGAGTAGCTGTTTATGCAAAATAGTCAACCTGTCCTTGTTAATATCCTTGCATCATTATAAGTATTTTTGTTGGGTAGCCGTATACTCACTATACATAACACAGATAAATTTGTATTTAGGAGAAGAATCAGATCTGGTCTAACCTTTAGGATTAGGAGGATTCTGTTCCGAACTACGATAAGGACTGACTGACGCTCAAGGGTCGGATTGGAGCATCATTTTTTCCGCTCCATATTTGAATTTCCGTAATCTGATTTATTATGGACAATATTATGCCATCTTTAGTTAAGGTATTGTAATAAGTGGTTGTGCAATAATTACTTTTGTATATAATGTAATTTTTTTAGTTATTTGTGATTGTGTGACGATGTTAAATAAGCTATAGCTCACAAGTTACTAGCATTGATCTCTTTGAATAGCAATCGATTGTGAATGGATCATGTTGAAGCCGGGGTCGTGACAAACAACAACCACAAATATAAATGATTTGCATATAATCATATCATATCGAAGCCCAAGGGTGCTCTACCTTGATCAGCTGAGAGATGAATAAGAAGATGGCTATCATTCCCAGTTTACCGACAAATTGATTAATGATTAATGAAGAAGGTATATTGGTAGCCATAGCAGCAGCCGGATCCATTTCGCATGCCCGAGGAACTGAGATTGCAGCACAGTTCACAATAACATGTGGCTGAACAAGTTAATTGATATAAATTCTTAGTTATAGGAAAGCAATGCAATGTGTAAATTCATGTAGAAAGAACAAAAATAAAAAACATGTGAGCAATCATATACAGTCCATGGATTAAAAAAAAAGAGCATTTTGTAGCCCACGACAGGATGAGTTGTGAATTTAGAAGACACGAAGATAATGACAAGTTGTTTCTGATGATGTGCTAGAAGAAGAACTGCCGCCAGCATTTGGATTGGATGTGGATATGCACAGGGCGTGATGGGAACGGGGAGCCGCACCGCACCTGGCCGAAGAAGTCGGCTATGGCCTGGAAGCCGTCGCCGTTGGAGGGCTGCCGGCAGAAACGGCGAGCCATGGAGGCGCCGTCGACGTGGAGGCCGGTGGTCTCGTGGCGGTACGGGGAGAACTGGAGAGTAGGCGGGGAGGGAGGAGACGACGGGGAGAGGAGGTGGTTGGCTCCTCTGCGGGGCCGGCCGGTCGGTAGGGCGGGGCCCGCGCGGCAGCAGGGAGAGGCGCAGGCGCGCAGCGCCCCCGCGCTAGGGTTCGGGACTCGGGAGCGAGACAGGAGTGATGAGTGGGAGAGGACAAGAGGGAGTTGGGTAGGTGTGGTTGAAGATCCGAGCTAGTCGGCTAGAGAGGGGTGAATAGACGTCACGAATGATTGACGCTTTCTTTTTCCAATATACAGCTGTTCTAAGCACTCTGCACCAAAACAATTCCGTATCGGTAATTCAATAGAAATGGAGATCAAGTTTCAATTGCCACACCATGTGCACAATAAGGAGTTGCTGCCCAGGGGGACAAAGTGGATGAGGATTAGGTACATGTAACCACTTTCCACCTCCTCATACAACCAATGGTATTAGAGACAAACCAAAACATTTAAATCACTAAAGTTGCTTTATTAAAAAGCAAAAGCAGATTCCCAGAAAACTTGTCTTGCAAGATGAGAAAGGAATCTGCCCTTAGAAGGCTACACAAATTTTTAAACTTTTTCTACACCCTGGTGGGTGAGTCATGATACTATGTTCCGGATTTCATACTCAAATTCCATCTATAAAAAATAAGAAAAACATGCACCGAGAAATGTCAGAAACTCGAGACTCCAAGTTTAGGTCTCGATATTCACCTAATAGCTCACAAACGGGGAAACCAGTGGACTTCAAAATTTTACCACAAACCGGCAACAGGACGAGCAACAGAAGGCTAAGCTACAAGTCCTGTCCATCTACCCACCAGTCTAGCCGGAGGTGTAACGAATCTAGGTGCAGGTTTCTTTGATCCTTGAATTTTAGCATGTTTCATGCGCTCCTCAAATGCTTTCTTAGCACGGCACTAACAGTTCTAATTAGTGTGTTCTATTCTATCGCAGAAGGTGAAAACTACTCCTCTGCTATTTTCAGGGGCAGGAGTGGTAAGGGAATACTATTCCTAGGTGGACTCTATATAGCTTTCTTTTGATACTGAACAAACTATGTGGTATGACTTTGCATAACAATCCCTACAAACCTAAAAACAGTAGCCTTAGAAACACTGTCCCTAAGAACAACTGCCTGCCTGTTCTCATCCCTTCCAAGGACTCTAGGTGAATGACTCTTGATGTGCTCTAGCCAATTGTAACATATACCTTTACCCCAAAATATCTTGATTTTGTCAAGTATCAAGTTCAGCTTTCGTTTGCCTCCAACAAACTTCTCAAGAGTGCTAATGAGGTACTCGCACTCCTGATGGAGTTGAGAACAAAACCCGCAAGAAAAGTAAAAGTCCAAAGAGTCCTGTATATTAGGTGTACCCTTTCCCAATGCTTTGCAATACTTCTCACTTAAAATATTAACTTCCCTCTTGAGAGCCTGATAGAAAAGACACTCAACATTTTGGCCTTGAGTTAACCTACTCTTAAATCTATTACTCATATTCTGATAGATCCTACCAATCTCCTTATCAAGTTCAAGACATTGATCACACAGAGTAATCAAGAAAAACATTATTAAGCTTAGAAACCTTAGCGTGCAGGTTCAAATTCTCAAGTTTCAACATTGTGCAATCACGACATGTAAAGTCAAGTTAATGGAGAATACAACTCTCATCTGAGTTGACTGGGTCCTTAGATGGAACATGATCGCTACAGCCCGCAACTAGACTGACTGGATCCTTCGATGAGTGTGCAGTGGGATCAGGACAAAGCATGTTAGAGTTCATCAAACAGACAGACTATACATCAGAAATGACCATGAACAAAATCTTCCTAGAATCATCTAGTTTTGTTACAAGTTTAACATTAGCTTATATAAGTTTTTCATTCAAAGCAAGTACCATATCATGAGTTATCCTTAACTCATTAAAACCATCAATGACCTTATCAAACTCTAACCACCCATCAGAGTCAACAGGCTTGGTAGCATGCCTACATTTTTCATTCTCTGGTTGGACAGTGACATTCTTAAAAGCATTTTTAATTAATCCAATTCTAGAGTGAGTTTCCCACAATCAGATCAATCAGCAGGTTTAACATTTTTTAGTTTAACTTCCAAGATATTTTTCTTGTCCAAGACTCTAGGGTACTTGTCATGAAGTTTACCTAATGCCTCCAAGAGTTCAGAATAACAGGGACCTTGTTCATCAGTTACGTCATCGTTGTCGGTGTGGTAGACGTCCAAGTCGATGTTGCCGCTGTTGCCGTGTGCCATAAAGCACATGCGGGTATAATCGACGTCGTCATTCTCCGGCGGCTCATCCTCACCATCATCCGAGCGTCCATACTACTTGTCGGAGATGACGGCTTCTTTCAGAGCGGCCAGAAGCTTCTCAACAGCGCGACGCCCCTTCATCACCTGTTTAGGTAGCATTTTCTTGTCACCTCTACCACCAGCCTTTATGTTGCGGTTCTTATTTACGTAGGCGTTCCATGTCGGCGCGGCATAGTCGTTCCGCTTCTCTCCTCTGGACTTATGACAGTCACACACCATGTGGTTGAGACTAGCACAACCGAATCACCTCATGATGCTTCTCCTCCGATTGGCCACTCACCTGTAAGCATGTGAGTACTTCCTGGCTAACAAGGCATGGTGCTCCTTGAAAATCTTGTACATCTGATCATTGGATAGCTCACAAAGGGCATAGAAGGAGAAATCGACAACTTCAAAAGAACCACAACCAGAGGGGTCAGCTATCAAGATTTTGGATGAGGAACTGGGCTCTTTCGGGAGATGCTCAAGTTCGTGCATCTTGAGACTAGAATAGAGCACTTCAAAAGTCAGCGTCGAGAGATCGGCTTTCTGTTGGATTGCAATCACCTTCACATCCTAGACCTTAAGATCCAATGCAGAGAGAAAGCGCCTAGCGATCTCCGAATCGGTATATTTGACTTCAACCGAGAGCAAATCGGCAAGAATATTGATGAAGCGGGAGAAACATGAGTCAAGCGTTTCACCCGGCTTATGAGTAAATCGATTGTACTCTTTTTTTGTGTTAGTCTTGTCTCAACACCTTAATCTGAGCCGTCCCCTCATGGTAAGCTTGGAGAGTCGTCCAGATTTTTTGGGCTGTGACCTCGGCTGAGGCATTGAATAAGAAAATTTTGAGATTTCGCAATAAGCTCCACATCGGCTTGATTCACGGCCGTTACCTCCGTGGATAACTCATACGGGTACTTGATCTTAAACCAAATATTGTAGCCCTAAGCAATCATATATGTCTGTATATTAAGCCAAATATTGTAGCCCTGAGCAATCACATATGTCTCCATCCTACCCTTCCAATATGAAAAATCGGCTCCAGAGAACACGGGATTTGGTAGAATACTTGTCTGTCATAACTCAAATAGCAACATGGATCAGATTCAAAATTCGGTCATGATTTGTAAAGAAGCACAAAATCAAATGCTCTGATACCAGATGAAGACTCGAGCTAGGCGGCTAGAGGGGGGGTGAATAGACGACACGAATGATTGATGTTTTATTTTTTGCAATATGAAGCCCCTCTAATCAATTTGCACCAAAACAACTCTGTATCGGTAATTTAAAATGAAGACCCGAGCTAGGCGGTTAGAGGGGGGTGGTGGATAGACGCCATAAATTTTCGACGCTACCGTTTTTACCAAAACCCAAACAACTTGACAATTATGTGTACCCATAGCATGCATGACTAAGAGTCCTGGAATATGTGAGAGTTTTTGCATTCACAATCCTGGTTATCAAGTGTTCAAAAGAGAGGAATTAATTCAAAGCTTGCTTTACAAAAGAAGATCAAGCCAAATGATTAAAGTGACTTTCAGAAAAGCAAAAACAGATTTGTTCTAACTTGGACGAGATGGATGGTGGCTTTCTGGTGCTCTTCAATTTTTGGGAATTTTTGTCCCTATTCCATAATTAGTCACGAGCAACTCAGCCGAAAACCTCCTCAAAACTCTGTATAGAAAAAAAAAAAAATTCAAACAACACGACCTGCTTTCTAAAAAGTAAAAGCATATTCTTCAGATTAATGTAGTTGGAAAGGCCAAATGGTTAATATAGTAAAAGCCAAATGGTTAATGTAGTTGGAAAGGAACTCATTTTGCACTTACTTTTCATTTAGATTTAGTCTAATATAGTTGGAAGTTACCATCGAGTTGAGCTAGTATCAGGGTTCCGAAGAAAGTTTTGTACGACTTTTGTATCCTATTTTCTTTGTACTAATACTTAAGCAATATCAATAGTCTTTATTTACTTTAAGTTTGACATTTATATTTTTGCATTTATTTTAATTATTATATTCTTATTGTGGATTTGCTTTAGTGTAAAAGTAGATTCTTCTTGTTCGGGTGTCTCCGTGCCTCTGAATTTTTTTTATTTTATTGTACTCTAGCTGAAATAAGATGGGTATTTTTTTTATTGGGAGCGAAATAAGATGGGCATTGATTCAATAAAAACTCAAGACACCCCTCTCTGTCTGATGGAGATTATAATTGCATAACTCAAATTGCAAAGCACTCCATTCCAAAACAGATTTGTCCTTAATTGAAATGTTTCGCATTGCGACTAAAGAACATAGCATTGCATTGAAATTATAAGTTTTTGAAATTCAGGAGTAAAAGAAATAAAAAATCTAGCTAAGCGGTGTGCTGATATCTTTCCAAGCACGATCTAAACATTGCATTTTGCAGCACTGAAGCAATAAGCTCGAACCAGAAAGACCACGAGAGGAACAAAGTAATCCTTTCGAAAACTCCCGCTCACGTTACCTTCAAACGCAGCTAAATAGATTCCATGGCATTTCAACATTTTTGATTTGGGTAAAAACTCGGAGAAACTTAGAAGTTTCCAACTGCAAATACAAAAACTGGCCAAACAAGAGGGGGATGAAAAGAGGGCCGTCGTCATAGAAAACCATATTCTCATAACAGTGGTCAAGTAACAATCACTATTGGTGGATTCTATGACTACGCTTTTGCCTCCTGAGCTACTGCTTCAAAAGTCTCGCCAGCGACAAGCTCTGGCACGTCGTCATCATTCTCTTCCTTGGTTTGGGCAGCAGCAGCCACCTGCTTCTGCATCTCTTCAGCGATCCTCTTCAGGTGCTCCATGTTATCAGGACCTGGAAGAAAGTGGATCTTAGACTACAAGACTCTATTTGCCACACTATACCAGTGCCTGTGTCATTTCAAGTTCAAAATTGAATGTGATGAAACATAACAAAAGCTGTATAAGCACACCCAAGACCGAACTCAAAGCAGGTGAAATGAATGTCGGCTAACAAACAATAAACAGAATATGTCTATTAACCACTGAATGTCAGTGATAAGTAAGAGCATTTATCTAGTTGCTAGCCTGCGCTACCCAACACGAAGTAGGCAGTGGAAGTTCAAGCAATGAAGTTATAATGGAAGCCAAGGACATAATAGTAAATATCTAATAACACGGCAAGCTAAATTCCATTACCAGTTAGAAGCCTATATGTCAATTAGACATTCTCTAGAATACTATTTTATTGGATGATCACACCAAGTCACAAAGAGCAACATACCTAATTGGTTGATGATCCCAGGAAGAACATCTTGTAGCTCTGTCAAGTCAAAACAATGGGCATAAGACAATGAGATAAAAAATCCAAAAAAATGCTAAAGAAAGGAAGTAATCCACTTGTTGAGTAGACTTCCACACCCCGACATAGTATAAGATTTATAGATATCTCCTAAGCTAAATAGGAAAACCATGTACAGGCCTAGCAAAAAAGACTAGCTAGCCAGCCGCAGAATAATAAAAAGATATAGGTAAATATGTAAGCTGGCAGCGGCAGAATTGTGTTATGAACTTGTTATTATGCTAGTCAGTGCAGAAGTATGGTGTTAAACTCAAATAGATATGGATTATTCAGAAACCAAAACAAATGTATCTTAAAGTATCTTCTTTTTTTACATTAGGACAATCCATCATGAAAACTAGAACGGATACCACAATCTAAAACCCTTGGCAATTGCAGCACAAATAATCAATAGGAATGGAGCAGGGAGACAAGCCATACTCTTGGTCTGCGGAGATCCACTGACCACCCATGTATTTGCGGCGATGGAAGCTTGCACTGCATCGATTGAAACACACCACGCAAACAAGTTAACAATGGGGATCAGCCCGCATCTCGACGCAGCTAGGAAAGCAGCATGCCCAGCAAACCTTTGGGGTTCAAGAACTGGATGACCAGATCGTCCTTGAAGATATTGACCTCCTCGATGGCGGGGATGGTGTTGACACCTACTCTCTTGAGAGTGCTCTGCAGCCTCTTGTCATCGGTGGTGGCCGTCTTGTGCACCGCCTTCTTCTTCCTGGACGAACCAAAGGCAGCGCGTTTAATTCAGCGAATCGGCGCAAACGCTGAGCAGAGGAAGATGAGCACGCCAAAGTCCAAGCTTTTGTGGATGCCCCATCACGAGTGAATGAACAGTGAACACCAACCTGCGCATGGTGCCCTTACCGCCGGTGCGGACGGCGCCGGCCATCTTCATGAGCCTCTCCTTGTTCATCTGCGCAACCCAGACCAACAACGCGGGTCAAGAATCAAGTTACGAAGATACAGTACGTCAGACGCATGGATCTATGACTAGAAATGGATTGGATTCGGTAGGGGCGGATGAATGGAAGAGTTGATGATGTCCGACGACCTTGGGTACTAGATCAAGATGGGGCGGGGTGGTGGCCGACCTGCCCCAGGCCTGGGACGATGGAGGAGCAGGCGAGGAGGGCGTTCCGGCGGCCGTAGGGGATAAGCGGTTGGGGGGAGGAGGACGCTGAGGACCCGTCAGCCCTAGTTATTGGCTTTGGCGGCTGTGAAGTAGAGTAGGAACTAGCAAGACGAGGAAGCTGCCCAACGGGCCGGCCTGGTTGTCCCACAGGCCGAATCCGGCCCGCTTATTACCGACGGGCCGACCTATTATTTTCAGAATATTATTTTTACAAATCGAGAAAAGAAGGTATACCGTGCATAAGCAAGAGGCAACAATGATTGGAGAAATAAAAATACAACCACCGTGACGCCAGAAAATGCACCTTGAGAAGTACCCGCATGCACCACGACCACAACCTGCTAGTGACTCCTAGCTCGACACGTCGGACCAGGCCAAACTAATATATGAAATGTCACTTATAAGATTTCTATAGATAAGGCGGAACATCCTTAGTTCAGCATTATAGAACAAAGTCTTTGACGCTACTACAGCGCTTCGCTAACTCGAAGCACCTCGCTATGAGAATAACGCATCGCTAACGCTCGGCCAAGTCATCAAACCCTCGCACTGACCATCTGCTTTCTCAGTAGCGAAAGCGCTTCTCTTTGCCCCTTAACTAAATAAAGTATTTGGAAAATAAAGATATTCTTGGTTTTATTGCTCCCGCTTCCTCATCTGCACTCGTCAAGCCAACTTAGCTTTTTGGGAGGTGAAAGAGGGGTTGAAGCAGACATTTTGACATCATCGAAGATATCTATATACACAGGAACGCTTATTCCGGGCTGCATTCCGGAAAGATTAGCCTAGTTGACAGAAAGGGCGGGCACTCTCGGCTCAGAGGTAGGCACTCTCGTCTTTCAACCCCCACCGTCACTTTGCATTTTGTGGGGAACTGTTTACTTACAGCCACTACGAGTTGCAAGTGAATGGAGCCGGTGCGTGGTGGACGAAAGGTTTCATCAAGCCATTTCTCGCCTTAACCCCTAATAGGAAGAGGGGTACTTGACTAATAGGGGCATCGCAGGTTTTTGGTGCTTCAAATGTTTTGTGAATTTTTCTTCCTACGAAAAAATGAGTCTTGAAGAACTCTACCAAACATCTCCTCAAAACTCCTTGCAGAAAAATCAGGAAAAATCAAACATCACAAGCTGTCAGGATGATCGAGCAAGTTTGTAGCTCGGTGTTTACCTCATTACTCCCAAACGGTCCAAAAACATGACTCCAAATTTTTACAGTGGATATATAAATGAGTCACACACCTTCGCCAAGAAGAATCACTCAAAAGTGATTTTTCTACATTTTTCTAAAATTCAAACATTGTCTACTGCGCGAAGAACAAATTATAGACAAATTTGCAGCTTGATGGAGAACTTGATCTCTAGTCAATCATAAGGTGCAAAAGAGATGTAGAACCATATGAGCACCCTCAAGACATCATGGATCAGATGCATAAAGAAGAAGGATACAAATAAACTAGTTGCAACAAAAATCACCAAAGTAACAAGATCAAAACATATGAAATAGAAAGAACGAGCCATGAACTTGTTGATGATTGGAGGTTTCATTGCATATATAGTTGTAAGATTACAAGACGCTCTGGGTATCACAAGCACTCGCAGGTACCACCCTATCTCTCCTTCACATCCTTTTCACAAATCTGGTGAGTAGGAGGTAATCGCCTCCCCCTCTATTTATAGCCTTAGAGGTGAGACCCCTTAAACCATAGGGGTTGCCTCTACCATTCATATGAGGATCAAGAATGTACAACATACACACCTTCTAACTCACTCCCAATAAGGAATATTTGCGTCATATTCCTCTGGAAGCAGCATCGCACCTTCCTCACAGCATCCTGGTCACCATCCCATGCCTGGGCCCACCAGTCACTCCCGCTTCATCGCCAAGTGACCGGCGCCCAGCCTCCAACTGTCTTGGATCTTTGCCGCAGCGAAGCATCGCATCCACTCCATCTCTTGTGACCGTCATGTACTGAATTAGGTTGCCTGCATACCCCCGGGCGCCTGAACCTCTAGTTTGCCTTCGTGGAACGGTGTCAGCCACGTACCAACCGGCACCTGCATCGCAGAGATGAGTCCAAAGCAAACACCTACCTTCTCCTGTATGGTTAGCTTCACAAACATCATCAACATCAAAATCCGTGTACAAAAGGATCATTAGAATGCAATTAGCCACATAATCGGTTCGGATGCGAATCTGTCGAACACTGTTCGTCACCACCGGACACCATTTCAATTTCACGCCCCTTTCGACAATTGCTCTACCAAAGTACCTCGAAATCTCAGCAAAGTAAAACATTGTGACATATTCATCACAACACCAGGGTATCCTCCACATGGATCTCAACAGATGCGTAGTAACACCCCCTCTCTCAGGGGGACCTGTCCATCACCGACTACGACAATCTTCTTGTGTTTGGTTGGGCATGTACCCTAACATTTCTAGCACCACCCCGCACAAACTCGCTCCCCACTCACTATAGGAATCAAGTGTAATTTCGTCGGCCTGGTACCGACGAAATTAATGGTGATACCGATGAAAATACATTAATTTCATCGGTTTGCCGATGAAATTGACCCAACGAAAAATGGGCGACGAAATTACAAACCGTTTCGTCGGCTTCCGACGAAATTAATATAATTTCGTCGGTTTTTGCTGGACAACGAATTTTGTTCAGCCGACGGCATGACAGGTGGGATGGTGACGTGGCATATATAATTTCATCGGTCTAGGCCGATGAAAATAAGTATAATTTTGTTAGCCCAGGCCGATGAAATTACTGGGCAACAGCCGGCTAGGTTTTGTAGCTCCAGTAATTTCGTCAGCCAATGCCGACGAAAATATTATTTTTTGTAAAAAAAGAAAATAAGAATAAAAAATCACAGATATTAACAGAAAATTCATAGTTATTAACAGGAAAATCACAATAATCAATAAACCCAATTTTATCACAAATTAAATAAACCACATCACAATTTATTACATTATCATCACAGTGAATCAAATACATAGTCACATACATAGTATGTTGTCGCATACATAATCCATTATCGCATACATATTTCATTATCGCATACATATTCCATTATCGCATACATAGTCCAAAGTTTAAGTTACACAGATGATACTTCACAAAGTTGACCAAACACAAATTCTAGGTTCGAGGAGAGTGAGAACCACGCCCGCTACCTGTTGCCTCGCCTTCGGAGTTTAGAAATTGACTGACGGAAGGTGTCCCCGAAGCACTAGCGGCATTGTCTCGAATGGGAGCAGCTGGAGGCGGTGTCGAAAAGCCCTAAAACATTATAAGGGAAAAAATGTGTTAACCTGAAAATGCAAAATTTTAACAGATAGAAATGCATTAGGAAGTAGCTAGAAACTAAATTACCGGTTGTGGCGTCTGGTGTCAAAAGGCCAGGAGGAGGAGGCGGGGGTCGAAATTCAGGCAATTCAGTGTTGGCGCCAAAATGAGCATGAAACATCGCCTAGAAGAGACAAAACAATATCATATATCCATCATTTATAGGTTGATAACAATCATCATGTTTGAAGAGACATGAAAGTAAAAAATTACGCAACTAAGCAGCTTGGTGCACATCTTAGCCATATAAATTGGTTTTCATCTATTATAAAGGTAAACAAGACTAATAGAGCAATTTTAGTCCAAAACTAACAAGTGATGCTACTTGTACAAATTTTAGCCATTGAATTATTTTTCATCAATTATGAAGGTAATAAAATTCATATAGCGATTTTAAGGTAATGAAGAATACTTACTTCGAAGTGTTGTCGCTGGTATGCCTGATAATCCATCATGTATTGTTGGGATTGCCTCATTAGCTCTTGCTGTTGGCTCAACTGCTGCTCGAGCGCTGTCTCGCATGAGGAACGAGAACTACCAGCAGGGAACTGAGACGACCTCGCCTCAGCCAAGGTCTCACTTGAATCCACCACCCTGTTAAACATAGCAAACCTCCCATGTTTTCTGCCACCACCACTCACATAAAAGTGCTATAGGGTCTAATTCTTCTTTCCTCCAATCGTAGTCTTCCCCATGGCGGGCCACCATTTCCTCCCCATATCGAGCCTGCAATATTTTGTGAGTGTTAGTTAATAATGTGAAAATCATTAACTTGAAGTCATGTCATTAACCTGAAAATCATTACCAGATGTTGTATTGCTGCATCACTACAAAGTTGCTCAGGTTGTGCTGCATTGCCTCCAATGTGGCCTCGGACATATGTGTCAATATTACTTGGCGCAACCCCACTTTCAGCCTCCTGCAAAGCAAATAATTATATGTGTTGTTGACAATAGAATTATGATCAAAATACAAAGAACTTATAAGACTTGATGAGTGGTTCATACCATGCGGCGCGCGAGACGAACGTGTCCATCGGTACCGTATCGATGAGTGGTTCTTGGGCACGCGTTTCTGTTGGTCCTCTTTTGCCTTGACTGTTTAACAAATCTAGGTGATGCCCAGTAAGCACAAAGTGCCTGCCAAGCATCAGGGCACTTCCTATGCTAAGGAATGTTCACCTGGAGGTACTCGTCCTCTCTTAGATAAATTGAAGAAGCTCCTATTTTTTTTTTCATATCTTCATTTTTGAACCTCTTGTAGTATAAGCACACCGCCGAGATACAAGCATTGGACATCATATCCTTTACCACCTTTTTAGCAGCCTTCTCAAAGACATAGGTGGCCTTAGCCTCCAATATGCTCTCTTGACCTTCAGGCAAACGATATCTCTCCTAGTAACAAAAGTAGGTAACAAATTAAGCGTTGCGAGTAACAATGTACGCAAAGAAAATAGGTGAGTATTTATTTTCATTACCCAAAAGTATATCCAGACCCTCCGTGAAACAGTGCCATGTTGTCCATCTGCAGCCAACTTATAGTGGTTCCAATTCAACGCCGGTTGGCTAACACCTTGCACTACTACCATACCTGGATAGTGGTATCAACAGAGAGTTCCCAAGTTAATGTTCACGGGCATCAGCCTGTTCTGTCCCTCCCATGCAACAGCAATCCATTGCCTGCAAAGGTTATTTTTGAAACAACATTTTTTGCAAGAAGAATTTTCATAAATCATTAAGACAATGAACTTAAGTTGTACTCACCATTCACCATGGGGAATGATCACCCTTCGTGAATGAGGGTCACTAACTGCGCTTCTCATAAGGTTGTTGGACCTATACCTGAAATAAAAAAACAAAATTATAAGGTAGAGGGAATATTTACAACACACAATAAGTACCTGAAGATAGGTGCAACAACCTCCTCTTCTTCATTCGCTCCCTCTCCCTTACCAGTTCCATCACCTTCCTCTTCCCCATCCCCAAGAGCTTCCTCATCCCCATCACCATCCCCATCCTGTACAAACTCCTGAAATAGGAACTCAAGAATCATATTATATAAGTGCAAATAATGAAATATATTTAGATCTATAGGTATAATACCTCCTGGGAAGCAGAGTCCGCTAGAGGGCTGAGTTGTGGGGAATTTTTTCCTAGTAAGGTAAAAATATGGTTCAGCTTATTTTCGTCGGCCAAAGCCGACAAATTTAATAAAAAAATATTTTTAATCTATTTTCATCGGCCTAGGGTGAAAAAAATAAATGGAAAACTTTTTTAAATTAATTGCATCGGCCTAGGTCGACGAAAATAAATGAAAAAGATTTTTTAAATTAGTTTCAAATAAATGAAAACAGTTTTTAAATTATTTTCGTCGGCCTGGGCCGACGAGAATACCCTATAGGAATATTGTGCACATGCTGGTCATCACGTGTAATTTCGTTGGCTCGGCGGGCCAATGAAATTGTCATTAAAGTTTCATCGGCAACAGCTAACCGACGAAAAAATCCCTGTAGTTTCGTCGGTTTCTACAAGCCGACGAAATTGGTCTTATAGTTTCGTCGGTTTGTTTTTGGCCGACGAAATTTAATCGGGCCGACAAAAATACCACGAATTCCTATAGTGACTTCACCCTTTATGTTTTCCTCGGATATCCCCCTGATCACAAAGGCAAGCGTTGTCTGGATCCTACTTCCATCCTTGTGATCATCTCTCGCCATGTCACCGATAATTCGCACTTTTCTTTTGCCTCTAGCACATCCACATCCACACCATCCCCTCCAGAACTTGACTTTCTAATCAAACGAGCCGGTCCTCTGTCCCTATCGGAGTCCATGCCTCGTTGTCTTCTACAGGTACCATTGCTGCCCCGAAAGAGGCCATGTCGGCCGCCCCTACCCCACCGGTGGTCACCTCGACCGCCCCCACCATCACTACTGCCCTTGTCGGTTCCTCACCACAGGTTGTTGCCAGTAGTGCCACTCCATCGTCCTTACCGAGTTTGGCGCCGGCACCCCTGCTGTGGGCGCTTGCCACACTGCCCTTCCAGTTCCTCCATCAGCCCTGACACTAGTTCCCGCTGCCCTTGTTGGACCCCCTCCACAGGTTGCTGCTAGCGGGGCCCTAGCGGCAGTACCCACTGCCGAGGGGGCTGCCTGCGCTACACTGCCGGTACCTTCATCGGCCACGGCACCAGTTGCCTCTGCCCCTGTTGGATCCCTTCATAGGTTGCTGCCAGCGGGGCCCATCTGCCTTCTATGACCAATACTCATCACATGGTCACGTGTCGTAAAGCTGGCATTATTGTCCCGCCTCGTGACCGACCGAATCTCCACGTCGCGGTGCTACCTCCCCCGCCGACGTCGTATCGTGCCACTCTGGCCAATCCACACTAGCGTGAAGCGATGACCAGGGAGTTCGAGGCCCTTTGTGCCAAGCACACGTGGGATCTTGTCCCACCACCGGCCGGTGCCAACGTGGTTAGCGACAAGTGGATCTTCAAGCACAAGCTGCATGCAAATGGCTCACTTGACATATACAAAGCTCGTTGGGTCCTTTGTGGCTTCACTCAGTGACCGGGTATCGACTTTAACGATACTTTCAGTCCCATTGTTAGGCCTGCCACCATCCTGATAGTCCTCTCACTGGCTCCCTCTCGAGGGTGGTCCATTCGCCAGCTCAACGTCAACAATGCTTTCCTCCATGGCGTACTCACATAGACCGTCTACTGCGTCTAGGGGTGGAAACGAGCCAAGCCCGAGATAGCCAGCCTCTGGCTCGGCTTGGCTCGTTAGTTATCAAGTAGAGCCCGAGCCGAGCTGAGCAAGGGGTCCGAGCTGAATAGCAGGCTCGGCTCGGTAGTGGCTCGCGAGCTACTCACGAGAGCTTACGAGCTAGGGAAAACATTGGTCTCCTAACCTTCTAAGCCATTAATCATTGCAAAATATAAGTTATCATTGTACATATGAGTATCAAAATGACTTGTGCATATATATTTGGGTTTTGAGCTATTTTATGGGCCCTTTTGGCAATATGTTATTTTCTAATGGTTAAGAGATGAAATAAATAGCATTAGCATGTAAACGAGCCAAAATGAGCCGAGCTCGAGCAAGCCAGACTCTGGCTCGGCTCGGCTCGGCTCGCTAATGCTGACGAGCTGAAAATGTGGATCGGCTCGTGCTCATTTACAAACGAGCCGAGCATTTACCAAGTCAAGCCCGAGCAGCTCGCGAGCTTCGAGCTAAAGTTCTAGGCCTAACTGCGTCCAACCATCCGGATTTGTTGATCCCCCTTGCTCAGATCATGTCGGTCTGCTCAACAAATCTCTATATGGTTTTAACCAGGCACTACGAGCTTGGTATATATAGTACTATTGCTTCACATATTCAATCCCTTGGTTTTGTTGACGCAAACGCAGACACTTCTCTCTTCATTCACAGTCAAGGTGATGACACAGTCTATTTGCTGCTCTATGTGGATGATATTGTGCTGATTGCATTTTCAGATGATCTCCTCAGACGCATCATCATTGCTCTATAGCACGAGTTCTCTCTTAAGGATCTTGTTCCTCTACACCACTTTCTTGTAGTTTTAGTGAACTGACAGTCTGGAGGTCTTCTTCTCTGCCAGCGTCAGTACATCATCGACATCTTGGATCGTGTCGGCATAATTAAGTGACTGCAAACCGTGTGCTACCCCAGTAGACACTAGCTCGATCCAAGCTCTCCGCAGACGGATCTCCAGTGACTGATGCCACTCTTTATCGCAGTCTGGATGGTGCTCTATAGTATCTGATCTTCACCTGTCTGGATGTCACGTATGCGGTTCAGCAGTCTGTCTGTTCATGCATGATCCACGGGAGCCTCACTTTGCTCCCTGAAGCGCATCTTGCGGTACCTGCAGGGCACTCTTGCCCTTGGCCTTCTTCTTCGATGTTTCTCGCCTGTTGATCTTACGATCTACACTAATGCTGACTAGGCGGGTTGCCCTGACACCCAGAAGTCCACCTCCGGCTATGGCGTTTTCCTCGTCGACAACTTGGTCTCCTGATCCTCCAAGCGGCAGCACACTGTCTCACGCTCTAGCGTCGAGGCTGAGTACCGTGTCGTTGCCAACGGTGTCGCTGAGGCTTGCTGGCTCAGTCAACTGCATGCTATAGGAGCTTCATAGTCCTCTTCGTCAGGATACTCCTGTCTACTGCGACAACGTCAGCTCGGTCTACCTCTCAGACGGTCTTCATCGAGTTCCGGTCCAGTCTAAACGTCTGTGCACCGACTGTTCCGACTGCGTGGAGTGATGGTCATTTTGTTTGATGGTTCTTTTGTTTTGACCGAGGGGGGTTGTGTGTGCTTGCTTTGTATCAGTCTAATATGCTTAGTGCCGTTCAGACCGCGGAGAAGTGTTAGAGTATATATATTGGACCCTTGGAGGAGGTCCATTTCCTGTATTATTTATACTCCCCCTACTAGCAATACAATCATATATCTATTCCACAAACCTATGCATCCAACATTTTTCATGTAAAATTAGTATCGCGCTATCCTCGATCTACTTCTGTTCTACCCATCGTTTCCCGAGAGAATTCTCCATGTCGCTGTATCTCTTTAATTTCGTTGTTGGTACGGCAGAGAAGTCTAGGTTGGAAGCAACGACGCAGCAGCTAACGGTCGCTGTACCTATGCGACATGTGGAAATGGAGATGCGCTCGCGCTCGCACTCGTCTCTCTCTTTCTGTAGCTTGGTATTCCCGGGGACAGCGACTTGACCTGTACCAGCTCCTGGACCGGCAGCTCGATCGGCACCACTGCAGCACTCAGCTCGGCCGTGCTTCGACGTCACGGCAGGTTCACACACTCACGCCGGCCTAGCTGCATGCTAATTAAGCAAAGCTTACCTTCTCCGATCTGCTGAGTTCATACGTACGCTACGTACTGTACACCATTAAGCGAGCTTCACTTCACGCGCCAATTAATTAAGCACGCAGCGGGATTAATGAAGGATTCTGAGGCTGTTGGAAAGCTAGCTAGGATGGAGATGGGAAAGATTACTCTGCAATAGCTACCAATTAAGCTTGGACGCCACCTTTGCGATGATATGATGAGGATGATTTCTTTCCACACCGGGTTGACGCTGATCGATCATGGTGTGGAGGGCACGAAGCCAAAAGTAATTAATGGCGCCTCCATGGTGGGTCGTCGCCCAACTCCTTTTCCTAGCTCGGCCGTCTCCATGTCCATGGGGGCCTAGCGAGCGACGTACCTGCTGCCTCTTCGTACGCCTGCCTATAAATGGCCGCCGCCTCCATCCGCCATTGCCAACCACCACCGCAGCTCACCCATCTTCTTCTTCTGTGCTCCAAGTCGACCAACCACGTACAGCTGATCGATGGCGGCGCAGGGAGGACTCCTGGCGGCGGCGGTGGTCCTCTGCATGCTCCTCCACGGCGAGGTGGCGGAGTCGGCGGTGTTCACCGTGGGCGACCGCGGCGGCTGGAGCTTCAACACCAACAGCTGGCCCAACGGCAAGCGCTTCAAGGCCGGCGACGTGCTGGTGTTCAAGTACGACTCGTCGGCGCACGACGTTGCGGCGGTGGGCGCGGCGGGGTACAGGGCGTGCAGCGCCGGGAGGGGCGGCAGGGTCTACAAGTCCGGCAACGACCGCGTCACGCTCGCCCGCGGCACCAACTACTTCATCTGCAGCATCCCCGGCCACTGCAACTCCGGCATGAAGATCGCCGTCACCGCCGCCTAGCTAGCTCCATCCATGCATATCATTATCGCCCACCTCCATCATCATTCATCCATCTCTATCTTTATATATATCATATACATATGCCGGCCATCACCACGCATGCATGCATGCGTTGACAAAACTAATCTGCTTTGCTTTGGTATTGATTGAGGTGCGATCCATCAATCGCTGCTGCGCGCTGTGATCCATGTGGAATTTGCATGGATTTCACATACTATACGAATAAATAAAGACTGTGCTTCCTTATGTTGTACACTCGTACGTGTGGACCAATACCATACTATACGAATTTACATGGATTTCACATACATACATATGCATGCGATGCACGTCCTCTGTATAGGAAATAGCTGAATCACAAGTGCCATTGGGTGTGATTCAAGATTCGTACTTACGTCCCACCTCTCCTCACATGTCTTTATAAAAAAAAAGGACTTCCTCCCTTCTCCCTATCCAACCACCACCATGCTGACCATACTCGAACCACCTGACCAACACCTAGTTGTGGGAATTGTGCCGTGCCGTGCCGGCCCGATCCGGGCCCATCGTGCCTTGGGCTGGTGCAAAACTGGCCGGCACGGCCCAGTCAGCACTTCGGGCCATGCTGGGCCGGCACAGAGTGCCAAAATCTATGCCCAACATAGCCCAAAAGCACGTCGAGCACCGCACGGGTGACAAAACAGCAGTTAAAATAATTTTTTACAAATTCATACGTTGCTAAAAAAAGGTTGTCTATATATATAATACATATGCGTCTCATTGCTCAAATAATTGTGACTCCTCGTGTTCCTCTCGTGATTCTCGTCTCTCGCACCTGCGGTGCCCAGCCCTCATCTCCACGACGAGCAGGTCTCTCTCCCCCACTGCGGTGCTGCTCTCTTTCTTCCCCACGCAGCCCAGGTCTCTCCCTTGTGCCACCGTTGCTCTCTGTCTCCCTCTAAATTAACAAAAGAATAAGTATATACTACCTCATCCCTATTGGTAGCCAGCCCTTTGAACCACTACCAACAAAACAAATCTTAGTTTTGAGGATAGAATTAGGGATTCTCAAAATCTAGTATCCCTAGGCCTAGTTACTCTCTTGCCCCAACTTGTGCGGGGTATGAATTAAATTTGTCGAGTTCAATCAGTATTGGTACTATAAGCCTAAGTATTTTATCTAAGTATTTCATTGATCAGACGGCACCTAGATTTGAACTGGGGATAATGGATTTGCAGTCTCTTCTCTCTCGGCGCCTTCGATGTCCTTCTTGAACCCCGAACTCTAGGGTCTTCGTGCACCGCGCTGTCGCTGCAGCCTCTCCTTCAGCTTAATGTTCTAGTTTTTTGTGTTGATGTTTCGGATCATGCTTGGAGGTTGCCAAGCGTCCAATTGCCAAATGCATCGGGGGAATTTGCAACTGGAATGACAGGCAACCATCTTTTTTTGCATTGTGTTGTAGGTGGTCATTCGAAACTCAAAAGAACTCATAATGGTTAGGCATTGGACAGAGTCTAAAGAGGTGGATGAATGTTTGACAAAAGTCTTATAGATGGATGAGAACTTGATTGAGAATGAATTATACAGTCTGTAGTTGAATTGAACTGATGTATTTATACAATGTAATTGTGAATGTATTGATATCTGACTCATGTACGTGTGGTCCAATATGCAATAAAAATTTATATGAGGATATATTTTGAATTGATCTCATAAAGTATTGTGTGGTTTGAGAATATACTATTAAATGGATATGAGAATGTATTTTGTAATCTGGAGAAAGTCTTTAATCTTGCGCTTTGTCTTGTTTAAATATTTTAGACTGACATTCGGGGATTAATAAAAGAGAGCAAATTGCAGTCCCATTTTATCTGGTGGTCGACATGAATAACATCGAGTCAGCCAAGATAACACTAAACAACAAAGCGGGCAAGCCTAGTGGTGATGGCGAGAAAGGAACTTGGGGAAACACATGTGGTGAGTGGTGACACAAGCTTGGAAGGTTAGACGGTGGCCGTCATAGGAGCATGTGATTTTTTTCACACATAGGAGCATGCGATTAGAGGCCTCGAGGGAGCCGAGCTTCAGGAATTACCACCAGGACAAATAAACCAGAAAAAGGTGAACCCAACTCAGGCCCTCGCGTCGCACTCCTTGGGCGGCACGGGGGCGACCCCGCAACCTCCTCCTTCAACCCCCCCAAACCCTAGCGCCGCCGCCGTCGGCCGACGGCGGCGGCGGGCCCCCTGCCTCCCTTCGTTTTCCCTCCCCCTCCTCCTCCACTTCCTCCTACTCCTCCCATATATCCAATCCTAGCCCCGGTGTCCCCCCTCCATCCTCTCCGGCCACGGCCGCGGCGTGACCACCTTCTTCTCCGGCCGGCGCGAGCGGCGTGCCCGGCGGCCTACCCGTCAGATCCGGCGGCACCGGTGCTCCCCTTCCCCTCCTCGGACACCCGGCGCGCCGTCCGCCCCCTTCCTCCCGCCGCCGCCGAGGAGCAGCGCTGCCACGCGCAACACTATCGATGCCGACAGCCCCCGCCCAGATCCGGCGGTGCGCCGCCAGATCCGGCGTCCTCCGTGTTGGTGGCTCCTTCGACACCACCGAGGCCGCTGCGCACGCGCACGACGCCATCTTGCTCGACCTCTACGGCGCCTCCGCCGCGCTCAACCTCCCCGACTCCGTTGCCCTACTCCGCGCCCTGCCCGCAGGCGCTGCGCGTCCTCGAGGCCGTCGGCGCCGGCGCACCTCAGGCCGGCTGCAACTCGGCCGGCTCCTCTGGCCGCCAGATCTGGCAGGGGCTGCGCCTGCTCCCAGCGTGGATGGTTGCGTCGCGCCCGCCTGCGGCGTGCTCGGCGTGGCCCCCTTGTCTCGCCCAGGGGTTGTCGCCGGTGTGGCCTCCTTCTCTGACCCCGTCGTGGGCGCCGGTGTCCGGCGTCGGTTACCTCAAGCGGGGCTGGTGGGCTGGTGGGCTGTGGTTGTTTTGGGGCCCGCCCCTGTTCTCTCGCCCAGGGTTGGTCGCCGGTGTGGCCTCCTTCTCTGACCCCGTCGTGGGCGCCGGTGTCCGGCGTCGGTTATCTCAAGCGGGGCTGCTGGACGGTGGATTCTACTACAGTTCGGCCCGTAATAACTTCGTATAGCATACATTATACGAAGTTACACCACGCATGTGCATGCATGCGTTGACAAAACTAATCTGCTTTGCTTTGGTATTGATTCAGGTGCGATCCATCAATCGCTGCTGCGCGCTGTGATCCATGTGGAATTTGCATGGATTTCACATATACGAATAAATAAAGACTGCGCTTCCTTGTGTCGTACGTGTGGACCAATACCATACTATACAAATTTACATGGATTTCACATACATACATATGCATACGATGCACGTCCTCTGTATAGAAATCACAAGTGCCATTGGGTGTGATTCAAGATTCGTACTTACGTCCCACCTCTCCTCACATGTCTTTTATAAAAAAAAGGATTTCGTCCCTTCTCCCTATCCAACCACCACCATGCTGACCATGCTCGAACCACCTGACCAACACCTAGTGGTGGGAATTGTGCCGTGCCGTGCCGTGCCGACCTGATCCGGGCCCGTCGTGCCTTGGGCTGGTGCAAAATAGGCCGGCACGGCCCGGTCAGCACTTCGGGCCATGCCGGGCTGGCACGGAGTGCCAAAATCTAGGCCCTACACGGCCCAAAAGCACGGCGAGCACTGCACGGGTGACAAAACAACAGTCAAAATAATTTTTTACAAATTCATACGTTGCTGAAATAAAAAGGCTGTCTATATAACACATATGCGTCTCGAAATTATCTACAACTTTTCTGTTCAACCAAAATTCATTCGAGCAACATAAGTCCTCGAAACTGGCGAATTACTGAGGATGGTGCCGTCAGCCCGAAAGCGGGCAGGAAAGAAAATAATTTTTATAAATTCATATATTGCTCAAATGTAAGACTTGTCTACATAAAAAAGATGTGTCTTGAAATTATCTACAACTTTTGTATTGAACATAAATTCATCCGAGCAATGAAAGATCACAAAAAATAAAAATTAACTCGTGCCTCTTTTCGGGCCGGGCGGCACGTCATTCCTGGTTTCCATGTCGTACCGTACTTCGGGCCGCCATTTTCGAGCCATGCCCGGGCCTATAAGTATTTTAAGCCTAAGTATTTTATCTAAGTATTTTATTGATCAGACGGCACCCAGATTTGAACTGGGGATAAAGGATTTGCAGTCCTCTCTCTCTCTCTCTCTCTCTCTCTCTCTCTCTCTCTCTCTCCAACCCTCCGCGCCTTTGATGCCCTTCTTAAACCCCGAACCCTAGGCTCTCCGTGCACCGCGCTGGCCGCTGCGGCCGGCCTCTCCTTCAGCTCAATGTTCTAGTTTTTTGTGTTGATGTTTCGGATCATGCTTGAAGGTTGCCAAGCGTCCGATTGCCAAATACATCGGGGGAATTTGCAACTGGAATGACAGGCAACCATCTTTTTTTGCATTGTGTTGTAGGTGGGCATTCGAAAGAACTAATAATGGTTAGGCCTTGGACAGAGTCTAAAGAGCTGGATGAATGTTTGACAAAAGCCTTAAAGATGGATGAGCACTGGATTGAGAATGAATTATACGGTCTATAGTTGAATTGAACTGATGTATTTATACAATGTAATTGTGAATGTATTGATATCTGACTCATGTACCTGTGGCCCAATATGCAATAAAAATTTATATAAGGATATATTTTGAATTGATCTCAGAAAGTATTGTGTGGTTTGAGAATATTCTTTCAAATGGATATGAGAATGTATTCAGTAATCTGGAGAAAGTCTTTAATTTTGCGCTTTGTCTTGTTTAAATATTTTAGATTGACATTTGGGTATTTATCTAGTGGTCGACATGAATAACAACGAGTCAGCTAAGATAACACTAAACAACAGAGCGGGCGAGCCTAGTGGTGACGGCGAGAAAGGAACTTGGGGAAACACATGTGGTGAGTGGTGACACAAGCTTGGAAGGTCAGACGGTGGCCGTCATAGGAGCATGCGATTTTGTTTTCACACATAGGAGCATGCGATTTGAGGCCTCGACGGAGCCGAGCTGCAGGAATTACCACCAGGAAGAAGACGAAGGATTAAAACTAGAGGAAGAAGAGGAGAGGGGGGTTTTCAGAAAAAGAGCAATGCTTGGCGGGCGTGTAGGTGCAAAAGTACGCTGCTTTGCCCCCTCCCGCTGGATCCCGATCGCAGGGCCACCGTTCTTTTGCTTGCACGCGTGCACGAAAGGCCAGATTGCATAGCAAATGCAGCCGAATTGGGGTGCTAGCTGGTAGTGGTCATGACGTTGCCCTCAAAGGGTACGCCTAGATGGGCCAAAGGAGAGACGGGAGGAAGGGAGGGAGCGAGTGCGAGCAAGAAATCTAGCATGTCTTACGTTGTGATGCACCAGTGATAAACCTAGTTATAACCAACATCTGAAGTCTTAAACATCTCAAAATCCTCGATATTGCTTACAAATGCTCAAGTGACAATTTTTACCTAAAAACAAGATAGTACAATCATCTCATTAACTATAAAATACACAAAATGGAGCATGTTCAGAATGGCCGAGAGTTGAATGAATAAGTTGGTTGAACTAAACATTAAGTTGTACTTCGAGACGTTATTGGATATGTTTTCTCAAACCGGTCCGCTTTGTTTATGTTTTTTTAAAAAACTTTTCTATGTGGCTTTATATTTTTCAAAAAACTAAACTATAAAAAATCAAGTGCATAAAAAATCTAAAACGAGGACAAAAACAAAATAGAGCCCCAAGATACAAAAGCAAGACATGCCAGCATGTACCCAGATCAGCTCTCCCACAGGAACCTAACACAAAGAACCCGAAAAGGTCTAGGGCTCAAACACAAAATTGAAAACCATACAGTCCTCCCCAAAACCTACACACTCTCCTGTGACACCACGGCCTCTATCGTGATGAGTACATCAAAAGCAAGGATGCGAGCATTTCTCGTACTTTCACTATGACCACTACGTCAACCACGCTAACTACATTCACTAAATCACCGAAAGGATGGGAAGAACGTAAAATGGACTTAAGTCCATTGGCTAAACCATCCAAAGGATCAATGCGAGAGCTTCAACACTCTGTCAACAAGGCACAAGGCCCTCCCTCACAGCCATGCAAGCCCAAGTGCAAGCCTAACTTTTCCAAAGGCCCAGTTTGACCGTTTTGTGACTAGTTTGCATTTAAAAACAAATGCCCTAAGCACATATGATGTTCAAATGAAGCAAACAAGTACTTTCAAAAATGTTCAAGGGATAAACTTTCCAACAGATCTATTCTTATATCTAAATTCACCCGAGCTACACCGAATCAAAAAAAATAAAGCAGGCAAAATCTGTCGGGTGTTGCGACACTTCTGTTTTGGGCCCAAGGCCCATGTACACATAGGGTTGGATGGCAGCACGCCACATCTGTGCATCAAATATCATCTAGTTATGAGTGCCAACCTCTTCTTCTCTGGGTTTGTTCATGTGTGTGTGTTGAAATAGCCTCGAATTCGGTTGTGCCAGTTAAATAAATCAGCTCGAGTTCAAATCCCCAACTCACGTGCGCACATTCACATATGCAAGCTGAGATTGCTTTTATCATTGTTTTTTTCTTTTTCTTCGGTTGCTCGGAGGAACATATCTTCGTGATCAAGTCAATTGAATTTTCGTCACGGGTTAAAAATGCTTTATCATGGTAGTTTAGCGATCATCGGTTGCTTGGTGAGAACACATTTATCTTAGTTTAGATTTATTTTGTCCATCCTATAGTCTAGAAAAGTGCCATACAGAAAAAATCAGATTGCATCTACCTCTATCCAAACCCTTTTAGCCATTGAATTGTTCATACGGTTTCGCTTTTTTAATTTTCACCCATAGTTGATTTGTGTTGATTGTGTCTAGTTTGTGGATTAGTTTCAAGTGGTCCATCTTGTTCATCGTTCGCTGTCGTCACTTTTGTCACCAAGAGTTTGTTTGTCGCGTGCCATCTTTATTGTTGGAGCTGCCTCCATCACAATCCTAGGAATTGTGTTCTGCTGATAACAAAATATCTGAATTGCCCTTCCTCAAAAATAGAAGGTCGGTTTCTAAATTGCTGTTTGATTTCCCCAAAAAATAGAAGATTGGTTTCCTTCGAAGGATTTTGACCTTCCTCTCCTACCAGCAAGTCAACCCACCACCTGGTCAAGATTCTGGTGAGTCCATGTTTGGCATGGATATGACCAAGGCTATTTATAAAGCATCTACATTGTTTCATCGACCTCTACCTTGGCCAGTTTGATCACACAGTTGGCCAATGGATTTGGCGTCGTCACCTCCAGTAGTTAGGCCGCCACCTTAGCCGCCTCCCATATGAGATGGCGTATTAAATGAAGGTGTATCTTCACCTCTTCCATATCTATAACACATACAAGTCACGTCGGTCAAAGAAAGGCTCACAAGAAAACCAAATTACAAGCCAAACTCGTAGTAGATTCTACTACAGTTCGGCCATCAACGTGAAGCCTTCATTCAAACGGACACTCAGATATCATAAGAACTCTATTTTGGACATTCTTGGTATGCACAGAGAAGCCCACGATGAGATCTTTCCAATGAATCCAGTCTCACCTGAAAATTCATTCGAAATCAGCGGGAATTATGAAAATAAGTTGCTGCATCAACAGTTAGAGCAAACCTGGTTTTGTAAGCATGTTGGGCCATGGCCCAGGTGGAGCACGTCTCGAGGGAACTCTAGAACGACCAGGGATCCCTCTTGGACGCCTCTTCAATGATAAATAGAGTAGTCGTCGCTGTTTTTAGACTTGGGTTTTGTTTAGTTATGTTTAGCCTTTACTACATACCGGTATTCGCGCGTGTCCATTAGACCTTCTGTTTTATCATTATAGAACCCCACCGTTTGTGTTACTTTAGATCTGATCTTAATACATATTCACCAGTTGAGTTGGTTGTTAATTTTGCTCTTGCTAGTTCTTCGAATGATTGCAGGATCAGGGACCTTTTTGGTCAGGTTGATCGCACTCCGGCGAGGTGAATAACCATCTGGAGTTGGTGTATCGGCCGCTAAGGCGCAACACCCTCGACGTTTGTATTCGGGCCGTAAACATCTGTTCCTACCAAATCAAAGTTATGCTTCTCTCATCGAAAGATTAGGACCCCTGGCCCTATCGGTGAGAGATTTCTTGTTATTTTACCTAGAGTACAAAAAATTGCCACAAAAAATCCCTTTGTTCAAGACAATTCGAGCCTTTTTGCTTTTATCACACAAACTTTGTTTGTTGAGATTTCATTGCATCATGGTGTTGTGTGGTGGTTTTAGTGTTTTCCCTTAAAGTTTCAAGTTTGAGTCACGCTTATCGTCACCTTTGTTCCCTTCTTGTCCATCAACTATCGCCGAATTGTTGGTCGATCTTCCCAAAAATAGTGATTGTTTCTCTTACCGAATTTCCACCCTTTTACCCTTCCTTAACACCCTCCACGCGCCCCTAGCCGGGCTCCACTTCCCCAACTCGGCCAAGCCCAAAAATGAAACTCCAAAACCGAGTCCAATTGCGAACGACGCTTTGGTCTAATGGTAGAGGCAGCAGTGGCAGCACTACCCATCAGAGTTCAAACCCCAGGTTTGGCTCAGTGTCTCACTTTTTATATGATTTTTCTTGAGTCATAGGGGTACGCACACGCGTGTGCCTTGTTGCTAATTCCTGTCTCCGAAGGAGAACGTGGTGCTACACTGCCAAAAAACAAAATTTTTCTACCGCGAACACCCAGGAATCAAGCAAGTCAGGAATAACAGATCGTTACCGTTGGAGCGCGTTAGCAGTGGAAGTAGCCGATCCTCTTGATCAGCGCCGGTGCAGGAGCGACGATGCCTCTACGGTATCCACACGTCTAGGGGTGGAATGCCGCACGTTGGTGTGCTAGCACCTATGCGTGCGGCGGCTAGGGTTTTTGGAGAGAGGGCACGGCGACAGCTAGGGTTTCTTGGTGGGAAGACACACCCATCCCGCTCCCCACCTCTCCCTTTTATAGAGCACTCCAATGGATCTATCCCTGAGAGAAGCCCATTAGGACTCGTGCTAATGGATCTTCTACAATAGAAACCCATTAGGACGTAGTGGATCCAAATCCACGTAGAACCCATTAATGGATCCTATCCATCTGACATGTTCCAACCCGTTAAGTGTGTGACCCATTAGGCTCATGCACAAGTTGGCCGCAGTCTCGGAGAACTCTTTCCCCAGACCACAAGTCAATAGCGGTACCTAGCAGCACATATTGACCCCTGAATGTACACAATGATAGAATCGGTTGAACCTTGATACACTCACATAGGATCCTTTTGCCACACGATACCAGTCAAGCTCAAGGCAAGATGCGTGCCACCCTTGTGATGGCTCGACCCATTTGCTCGTCAATGTAATGGATATAATCGTGATTAACTCTTTCATGCACTTTTTTCTATCCATCCACACTGAGGGGCCCAAAGATATCTCTCATGTTATCGAGGAGGAGCAAATTTCATATTTATCTCTTACACCTCATGTCATGTTTCATGGTATACCAGTAAGCTAATTTTATAATTTCTCTGTTACGGCGAATCGCTTGATAGCCCCAAAGTATAAGACTACGCATGCTGAGAATCAATAAGGATCTCAAGTAGAAGGACTGTATAGGTATACCACTCGAGACTACACCGTGATGACACTTTTAAGATAACTATATCAGTAGTGTCTCGGAGTGGGTCTATCCAACCCCATGTTCTCTAATATGTGCTCACATTATTGATTTGATATCTCCATATCTATGGTATGTGAAACATTACCATCAATCAATACATATGTTGATCAAATCACTATTGTTCCATATAATGACACGTGACCAGGGATAATCTAGAATAATATCATATTGACAATGTGTTTCACAAGAAGTCAAACTCAATGAACAAAGCAGTGACATTTATTCAAGGAAATAATAGGTACATGAACATAGACATATGATCCAATCATCTCACATGATCGCCTCTAGGGCATATCACCAACAGTCCCTTGGGGCAGTCGCTGTTTCTAGTGTGTGTTAAGGCGCACGCGTGTGCGTACGTGTTTGTTTAGAGGTTATGAGTTAGGGAGTGAGTTGTGTGCGCCTTCTTTCTACCCTCTCTCAAAAAAAAACCAAGTCCAATTCAAATTCACGAGCAAGTTGTGACCCCTTTAGTAAAATAGTGATAAGTTTCACGTCTGAACTCGGATTTGGATGTTCTTGTGCTCGTTGGAAATATCACAAAATTTTCTATCAGATTCAACTTTGTTTTAGTCAAAATTCCCATTCCCAAATTCGGCCTCTAACAGTGAGAAAAGTTGACATCTTTGTCAGGCTGATTTCGGATCCAACTCTGTCAAGTTCGGTATTTTGCCCATATCTCGCTTATACGAACTCGGATTTTGATGACCTTGGATGTTTTGGAAATATTTGGAGATTCTCTACAAGTCTGGTGTAGAAGTGTTTCTCACATTCGAAGCGTTTGGGGTCCTTAATCGCACCTAAAAGACTGCTACCTGTGTTGTCCCATCTAAAAGTGCATAGAGAAGAAGGAGGCAAGTGCAAAAAAAAGTCGCAAAAAAAGAGAAAAGGCAAGTGCACATAAAAGAGGCGCCCAAAAAAGGAAAGAAAGTGAAAAAGGAGTTTGGTATAATGGCTTTGCTTTTCAGTTAGCCTGTTGGATTCTCGCGACTACGTTTGTGTCCCGGCTCGCGTCTCTAGTATGGTTAGGCCTCAGACCAGCACGGTACTATCGTTGAACGACTATTCAACATGTTTTGGCTAATGTGGTTCTAGCTTTTCCTTTGATCTATTTTCGGCTATCTATAGCTCCACATATACTACTACCCTAGGTACAAGTGACTTTGCATTGATACACGTATCTCTATAAGTTGTTATCTTGGTTGGTTGCCATCACCTCCTACTCAGTTAGTAAGAATTGGAAAGAACATGATAGAACAACTTGAGCGTGATCGACTTGTTTAGCCGGGATTACATATGCTTATGTTTTTCCTTATTTGTCTACTAATCATGACAGGTCCACATGGAACGATTTCCCTTCGATTGAACTAAAAGATTTACGGCATGAACAACATAACGGCTTCGTCTCTTAGTAATAAACATGATAACCTCAATTTAGCATTGCCTCCGTATGCTGGAAATTTTGACCCTAAGACATATATTGATTGGAAATTAGCGGTAGACAAACAATTTGGCATGCATGATTTGTCAAAAAAAATGGAAAAAAAAATAGTTTTGTCGCTAATGTGCTTACAAATTATGCTTTAGTTTTGTGAAAGCATATTTGTAGAAAAAAGAGGAAATCTAAAAATTGGAATGGCATGAAAACATTTTGAGATTTGAATTTGTTCCTGAATATTATGCCGAGCATTTATTTAACAAATTTCAATGCTTAGAACAAGGTAGTAAAACTGTTAAAAATATTATCGTGAATTGCGAACTTGTTTGTTGCATTGTGGTTTAGAAGAATGTGAAAAGTATACTCAAGATAGGTTCTTTTATGGGCTAAACAAGAATATTCAGGATATTGTTGTTCATGGATGTAACATCCCAAATTTTAAAACTCATTTTTGGCACGTAATAATTTTCTCAAAGTGCATGATTTAAAAATATTAATAGAATTATCGTGGGAAGAATCATGACCTCATCTGTGCATGCATGGTTGGAAAAAGGGTTTGGTATGTGAATATTAAAAATATAAATTATTTCTCCAAGGTATTGCTTTGGTTTAAAAGTTATTTTAAATAGTTTTCAAATAGAAAAGAGAAGTGTAGAGCAGGAAATCTAAAGGTCTTATAGGCTAAAGGATTTCTTTCCTAGCTGGGTTTCCCTCGGCCCATATTCTTTCTTCTTTTTCTCTTCCCCGAATGGGCCTCCGGCGCCCCGGCCTATTTCCTCCCGCGGGGCGTCCTCCTCTGTTGGGCCGCGTCTCGGCCCGACTCCTTGCGCCAGCCGCGCCTCCCCTCTTCCCCTCTCTGCTGCCTCACCGACATCTGGGTCCCACTCCCTGGACCCCACCTATCAGCTCTATCCTCAACCTCCCGATCCCCTCTCGATTGTCCTCTTGTCTTTTCATGTTTCCCTCTCACCTCCGTGTGGTGTCTCCCTCTCTTCACTCTATCTCCTCTCTCTCTGCCCCTCCCGTCTCTTCGCTCACCCCTCCTGGTGCACTACAACACGGATATGCCTTTTGGGGCATTTAGTTAGCTATGGCATTTGGCTCAAATGCCACGAAATGAAAAATCAAGGGCATTTATTTTTATTTGGGGGCGGTTATTTTTGTGGCATATAAATTATGCCGAGGTAGATAATTAGTGGCATTATATAAGCGCCAGCTTATCTTTTAAAAAACATGGCATCTTTATGTGCCGTCAAAGATTAAAGCCCGACCAATAATATATGCCAGGTTATATTAAACAATGGCATATATTATTTGTCGGGAAAAGGTAAAATTCGGCGATTGTAAATGCCGGGGAAAGTAAATGCCGTGGTAGGCCAAATTTAGGCGCGATAGCCAAATTTTCGGGCGCGAGAGATAAGCGCGCTGGGAAAAAGAAATACCCCAGCGCTACTCTCCTCGCGCGCCCTGAGATTTATCCCAGCCGCCACCGTCCCAAACCTAGCACCGCCGCCGCCGCTCCCTCCCGGCCGGCCTCCTCCCATCCTCTCTCGCGGGCCTCTCCTCCCCGGCCGGCCGCCTCCTCCCTTCCCAGCCGGCCTCCTCCCTCGCTAGCTCCTCCCCGGCTGGTCTCCTCCCTCCTCCCGCACGCCTCTCCTCCCCGGCCGGCCTCCTCCCTCCTCTCCTCCCCGGCTGCCCTCCTCCCTAGCTCCTCACCAACCGGCCTTCTCCCTCCTCTCGCCTCTCCTCCCCCAGCCAGCCTCCCCTCCCGGTGTCCTTCCCCTACTGACCTTGGCCCCCACGACCCGTGTGCCTCTCCATCCTCTCTCCTCCCCCCTCCTCTCCCTCCCTTCGCCGGCATCCAGCCCTCCATAGTGCCCCCTCCACTCGTGTGCTCTCCGTGGTCTTCATCGTCTCCAGCAGCTGCTCGGCGTGCTTCATTCCCTACTGGTAAGGTTCCCCTCATCAGATGTTAGTTTGAATCTCATATAAGGCTACACCTATCAAGGTTAATGTGATGAGTAAAAATCCCCTATGACATTGGTACTTAAAGAACCCTGCTTAGAGTACCCTGTTTTTAATTAGATTGTATTGCATATATGGTTTTCTGCAGGACATACATGTAAGATTTTGTATGGGCCCTCTATGGATTATTGATATTGTGCAACGATTTTATAGAGTTCCATTAGCTGATTTTGGTATACATGCTATTTACACAGGTTGATAGCTGAAAGAAATATCGAGTTTTTATTATTGTCATGGTAAGCTCTAATAAAACCCAAATCTAATTTATCTCTAAGTTCTATTCAACGCTACCATTGCTTGCAATTATATGGATATCTACATTCTATTGGTCTTTACATCAATACTATTGGCAGTGGCACCATTGTGCTAGCTACAACTCTAGCATTTCGTCCTTTTCCTTTAGTTCGCATACGTGTATTTGGTGGTAGCTACATCAATACTATTGGTAGTGGCTCTATTGGTGGTAGCTACATAGCATCATTTTATTGCTTGCTTATGGATGTAAACATGGCCCATCTAAGTAAACTAGTTGGTTGCCCGTGTGTTGCTACAAAGACAAAACGAGTAAAAGCGATTTTGTTCTCCCTTAAGAAATGTAGGCAAAGATTAAAAATCATAATAGCTCGAGTACACCTCGTAAACACACAAACTCAATGCAATTCATTCTTTTCAGAAGACATAAACGCAAACACTATTTTACGTTCTATTTTACTTCATAATCAGCAGTGATAGTTAGAAAGATAAATATAAATGTGTAAATTTTGATCAAATCAATTATGCAGGGAGATGAAGGAAATGGGCTTGTGTTGTTATTTGTCGCTGAACCTATTCGCATTCTTTGTATAAATAAAAAAATTATATGCCATATGTTTACACACTATCCACTCAATCATGCACAATTACAGGGTAACCAAAACTAATTACAGTTATAACACTAAATGTGTTCAAGATTCAATCACACCACACAAAATGCACCACTACAAAGTAGTCCATCGAGTATACTCCTTGTCATGCTAAAATTAGTTTGAAGTCCTTGTATAAATCTTCTTATATAAATTGAAATGACCATCGTGAATGGTTACTGTTGTAATAATCATTTTATCAACTTTGAACATTAAATGCAATTCTCATGTCAATTTATCTATTTCAAATCCTTACTATTTGTTCTTCGTTGCTTTTTTTATAGAATCAATTGTTTACTTCCTAGTTCCTAACGATAAATTTTCTTTTACATCTTTCAGATTATCGCAACTAATATTGATGGTGGATGAAGCTAGTCCTTTGGTGTTGGAGTAATTTTTTTTGTATTAGAGGGACATATAGTAGTATTGTCCAGAGATATCTTTTTCTTTTAGCATAATTATTTTTCTTTTGCCACATGAAACATTATCGTTGACATATAATTTGGACATTGCTCATGGAGCAACTTTATGCTTCAAGTGTTTGTGAGAGATCTATGTACTTCTAACATTTGATATTAATTGAGATGGTTGGGATGGGTGACATTGATATTATATGTAGTGTGGATGAATATATTTTGTAATGGGCTGAAATGTGTTATGTGGTCTAGATGCGTATATTTATAATACTAGAATGTGAGATGTATGTATGTATGTATGTATGTACGTACGTACGTATGTATGGGGCTGGTATTGATATATGCCGTGCTAGAGCAACCCTGGCATATAATATGTGCCATTGTAGAGGAACCATGACATTTATTATATGCCGTGGTAGAGCAGACTTTCCACGGCATTTAGCTTCAGTCGGGGCTTACTCTTCCACGACGTTTGATTTGTGCCGGCAAAGACTTTCCACGGCATATAGCAACTGTCGGCCAAGAGAATCCACGGCATTTGCTTTGTGCCATCCAAAGTGATCCACGGCACATCACTTCTGCCCTACTAGCTAAATGCCGGGAAATAGTTTTCCCCGATGGCATTTTTCTTGACGGCCATTAAGTGTCGAGGAAAACCTTTTGGAGGCATTTAGGGCCGTAGGCTGGCATATATAAATGCCGTGACATGCTTACTGTGTTGTAGTGGTGCCGGTGAACCCGGTGAGGCATCGGGCGTGCTGTGCTCCCAGCGCCTTCCCCTTTCCCAGTCACAGCCTGTATTTCCCTTCCTTTGGGCACTGTACGCTCTCCCCGTGCTGCCATGCGTCCTTCACCCGCACGCCACCCTAGTTTCGCGTGCGTGCGTTTTCTTGCCCGTCGGCGCCGCGCTTGCGTCTCCCACACGCCGACATGATTCCCCCATCGCTCCTCCTGACGCCTCCCCGTCTCGTCTCCATGACCACCGTCGCGTCCCCACCTCTGTGCTGCCACAGCGCCTGTCCTCGCACCGCTGTGCTCGCCGGTGGGGGCATTCATTGCCATCGAGCTACCGCGCCGTCACTCCCCTATTTAAGCCGTCATTTTTCCTCTGTTCCTCCTTGCCGTTGCGCCGCCGCTGAGGCTAGGAGCTTCCCTGGTGAGCTCTCTCTGCGCCACCCACCGCCTAGAGGCAATACCCCTCTGGTTCCCTCCTTTACTCACTGCCCTTCCTCGTTTCCCTCGTGCAGGACCCAGTGATCCGAAGCACCCCCTTCCGTCGTCATCCCTCGCCGTCGCGCTGCCATCCCAGCAGGAATCTATCACCGGTGAGGCCACCATCGGTTTTGCCGGCTTCCCTCGGCTGCTCAGTGCACCCAACCGATCGGGAGCGGCCGAAGTCACCACCGGCCGCCGCTCATCTCGGTTGTCGTTGTCGTTGCCGTCGCCGTCGCCTCTGTTTTTCCTTCCTCGCATCCACCGCGTGCGTCACCGACAGGTGGGCCCCGTGCGCTCCACTGGTCAGTGACGTGCTGGTTACCCCTCCCTTGGCGCCTGCGCGCGCTGGCGCACGGCTGCGCCGTGTCGTGGGCCTTGTCATCATGGGCCGGCTGGCGCGGGAAGGGAAAAACCTTTTTGTTTATTTCATCTTAAATCCAGCAACCGAATCAAAAAGTATGTGGGATAAATAGCAAATGTGCTTTAAAAATTCCATAAATATTTCTAAAACACCTTAGTGTTGCTGGACCTTTTAAAAAAATGAATTAGCATGTTTTTCATGCTGCATGTGCATGGTAGTTAAGTAAGTAGTTTAGGGGGGGCATTCTTTCATGTGTGCATAAATGGTTTTGCTGCATTTTTCATAAATAGAAATGCATCAAAAATTTTCTGTTGATGGAGTTGTATTGCTATGCATGTGTGTTTGCACGAGTATGAGCTCAAGGTTCCGAAGACCCGATCATCGACGCTCTCTTCGCCTTCCCGAGATCCGACCAAGGCAAGTCCCCTTCAATCATATTGTGGAGCCATTTTTGTTTATCCAAAAACACTTGCTAGACTTGAAAACATGCATGCTAATTCAAAATGTAAAAGGACGTATTTGGTAGACCTAGCTATCATGACAGAATAGGAAAAGGTAAGAAATCAAGTTAGGAATACAACCTAAGGCTAAAGTAATTTTGCTTATACATAAATACACCGTTGAGGTAGGATAAATGCTTAAAACCCTTTTACACAAAACAAGGTCATCATTTTGTGTGTAAATGATGTTATGTAAAGAAAATTTTGGAGGAAGGTGGTTTAAAGGTGGTGCATCTAGGGCGATGCTTAGTCGGAAATGTTTTTCCTCTTTCCCCGAAAAATCTTCCAACTAGGGAGATTTTTGTCGGTTGGTGCGGTACGGCACCGTTTTGAGAAATCTGGGCTAAAGTTCCGTCTCTCCCCTAGTCTAAGGACTGCTCATCTTATGATCCTACGAACTAAGCCATATCAGTACGACCTCCAGTCCCGATATGGGACGGGCCTGGTCGCTAGTGCTTGAGCCCAATGGAAACCTTCCGGTAGGTCGCCGTTAGGATTCGAGCCTAGCGGTCATGTGGCAAAACACTTATGGGGGCGTAGCCTCTCGAGGGTAAAGCGTACCCACTCTGCAGAGTTAAAACTATCATGATAGCCGTGCTCGCGGTCACAAGCGTGCGAAGAGATTGTTCGTATGGTAGATTTCCTTTAAAAATCATTTTTGGAAAATATTAAGAGGGGGTTTGCGTTGAGTAAAGTTGCTGAGGAAAGGTGCCACCGGCTTACATTCTGGATTGGCGGTCGACCTACCAGGAATTGTTCGTGCGGAATGGGCCTAGCCGTTTTGAGTAAAGCAGTGGGAAAATGATTTTTTACCTCGCTAGGGCATTGAGGCCAAGTAGCGAGGGTCTTTTGAGAAGAGCCCAAAGGAAATATTATGATTTAAAGTCTTCATCAATGCTTTGTCAAAACTAGGCCAATAAACTGCTTTCCGCAAAAACTATCCTAAGCTGCCCTTTTGAACTAAGCCCCATTTGCAAAAACTCCGACTTGCGGAGTACAATTGTACTCATCCTTGTTGTTCTCCTCTCCCCCTTTAAAAATTTTCAATAGCTGGACCGTCCGATTTCGGCCCGCCATCCGAAGATGAGGACCCTGACTATGATGAGGAGGAGTTCTCCGACGAAGGCTTTGAAGAGTAGGGTTGCTTGTTCCTACAGCTCTCGTGCCTGTGGAATAAATAAAGTAGATGTTGTAATAGGCCCGCTTGTTGTGCACTCTGTATCGCGGCCTGCGTGCCATTGTTTGTGTAATGTACTGAACTAAGTTCCTCCTTTATGTAATAATCAGAACATTGGTATTGTACCGTTTCAGTTTAACTGTGTGTACTAGCCATAATCCTTGGGACTAGTACGTCTTTACACAGGTGGAATCCGATCTTGTAAATCGGGTACCGACAATGGAACATATAACTCTCTATCGCAATTATTGCATTGTGTCTATAAAGCTCAAAGTACGCATGGATATGAAAATGATACACAAGATTGGATGTTTTTGATGTGCACGGAGAAGCCCACAACGAGATCTTTCCAACAGATCCGGTTTCACCTTAAAATTCGGTCAGAATTAGCGGGAATCGTTAAAACAAGTTGATGCATCAACAGTTGGGCCAAACATAGGCTTGTAAGCTTGTTGGGCCATGGCCCAGGTAGAGCACACCCCGAGGGAACCCTAGAATGACCAGGGATCCCTCTTGGCCACCTCTCCAATGATAAATAGGGTAGTCATCGCTGTTTCCAGACTTGTACGACCTCCGAGATTATAGGACTTCTCAATTCTGAATTCTCTCCTAAGAGATACTGACCAATGCTTCATGGAAGACAAAGCCGAAGTCTTATTCGGATACATTACGTCCTACATCACCTCATTCACATGTTAGTACCATCCCATGTGAGTACCTTCATGGCACGGATAGCTCCTCGAATTATAGGAATTCCACTTATGTGACACCGAACGATCTCCAAAACCCCTCTCATCATCTGACATGTCTTCCTCAGTGACATGCTCGTGCTCCGCATCCTCCGCCTCCATCAATTCTACAAATGCTTCAATTTCTTCCCCTTCATCCGCCACACCCTCCGCCTCATGTGCTGCCTGGTGGTTATTTTCTTCCCTTTTGAGAGAACACGCTCGTATTCCTTTATGTCGTTCATGTTATCCGCCATCTCTCCATGGTCTACCACTTCTTCAACTGAGGCATCCATTGTTTCATTTCCTCCTCTCCCTGTTGACCTAACATGCTGATTCAACTTAGGCCGAGCAAAAAGTGCTAAAGGAAAATCGCGTTCAATCACAATCGGCACATAGCGCCTCCAATTTTGCGTAGACATTATCGGCATCAACTCCCAATAATATCCTTCCGTAGCACGGCTCATAATATCCTTCCATAGCACGGCTCAACACATGTTTTTCGGGTTTAGTACAAAGGTCCGCAATAGCCACTTTTGCAACCAATTGAACGTCGTCTTCGTCGATCAAGATATCCCTAGTGTTACTGATTCAAAATTTGACAGATCTACTCCTGTAACACCATACAAAACCTCTCCTTCCCATGAATTATTTCAAAATATAACTTAGTTGACATTACTCTTACTAATGAAAAACGTCGCAAATTATTTCAATGTATACATGATATATATCCTACACATGACGTGAAAAATGTTTACATCATGACAGTCCAAAAATTCAGAAGGCTACTACCTACAAATAACTCACATATATCTATCTCATATTATGCTATAAATTACAATACAAATGCAATATATCTTAGATCTACCCTACAAATTACATTAATAATAACTAGTAATGACTAAACATTCTACACATTTACTCCTCTTCATATAGCCTTACTAAACATTTAGTACTTTTACCAATCACTTAATTAACTGAACATTTATTACTCTACCTATAATCTAAGTATCTAACTACACATTTTTTAACTAATCTAAATTAAGCTGTATTTCTAACTACATTACTGGTTTTCATCTGTGTTTTTTAGAATTTATAAATTCTTCTTTAAAAAGGTATCTCGAAGTCCGCCCGCAGAAGACAACCATCCTTCTTCTCTCCCTCTTGTTGTCCTTGCCTTCTCTCCATCTCCTTATTCCTCCTCTCTTTCCTTTCTCTCCTTCCCTCTCTAGAGACAAATGGCCATAGTGGACATGCATGATTTTCCCGTCTCCAAATCCCATTGTTTCAACTGGATGATTGTTTACTTCGACCAAATTCCGCTATGACAAGTGGTGGCCGCTTACCTCCCAAGGGTGCGGTTATAGGCCATCGTGTTGCAGTGCGGGATTCCAATTTCCCACTAGCTGAAAGGGCGGGTTATATTTTTTCACTTTGAGCTGGCGGGAGGAGGCTATTTAAATAAACAAAAAAAAATTAAAATAAAAAATATATAAAATGTTGAAAAATTCAATATTTTTGACTTGGCCTACCGCGTGTAATGGCCGGCCCAAGGTCTCGCCTCTTAAGTAGATAATGGTACTTAAGATTAGTTATTTTGTTCTTCAAATTATTTTGTTTACATTTTTCTAGAAGCATAGTGTGATGGATGTCCGGAAGACATCGAACGTCGGAAGGCATCTGGGATGTCGTCCTGAGGGGAGCAGGAGTAAAATATTGATTCGGTTTATATGAAATTCTGAAGGTTTCACTTTGTCTAACCCAATAGGTTGACATGATAATTAATTAAAGTATTTTACCACACCACAAAATAGATTCAGAAGATTTAAAACACAAAGGTCTAGTAGACCGTATTGATCCTATAGAGATTAGACCCTGAAGGTTATATATTGTACTCTTTTTCTCTTATATGAGTTTTTCCCATTGAGTTGGCAATATTGCAATACAGTTTGCGTGTGCAATATATTCTTTTCTCCAATTCTTTTTTTCCACTGGTTTTTGGATGGAGTTTTTGATGAGGTATTGTCATATCACGGTTTAGCCCAAGGGGGAGTGTTATAACCCTAAGATGTTTATGGACCGGAAGCCTACATCAAACCCTAGAGGTATTACGGGCAAAACCAAATATAGGTTAGGCTATATATATGAAACCTCTTGTACATAAGAGAGATGAATCAATAAATTTTATCGCGCCTGGCTTTTGTCTCTATAGATAAATGTCTTCTCTATTGTGATTGTGTTTGCGTGTGTGCGACGACTGTTTAACAACAGTCTCTTGCCTCTTGGCTTCCAGCCACGTCGCAGTGTGTCGGAGCGCCAGCGACGCCGAGATAGAAGAAAATGATGCCTCCTCTGCTCCTCCTCCTCCTCCTCCCTTGCGTCCCTGCTGCGCACGCCGCCGGCGCCGGGGACCCTCTCCCGACGCCATGGCCGCCCCAGTTCCACGCCAAGCTCCTCATGGACTTCCACGGCAACCTCTCCCTCGCCGACCTCTGGTACGACTGGCCGGGGGGCCGCAACCTCCACGTCATCCGCTACCAGCTCGCCGCCGACGCCCCCTTCTACGATGCCGAGTGGAACAACGGCACCTCCTTCTTCTACACCCCCGCGCGCCGCTCCTGCCGCTCCGCCGCCGTCGGCGTCGGCATCCTGCGCCCCGATTGGCTCGCCCCCGGCGCCGTCTACCTCGGCCGCCGCCCCGCCGACGGCTTCGACTGCCACGCTTGGGCCAAGGCCGACTTCATCACCTACTACGAGGATGTCCTCACCGAGCGTCCAGTCAAGTGGGTCTTCTACACAGGTAAACCTGATTAATTAAGCCCCATTCTTTCCCTTTTCTCTTTATTTCATGCAGCTGATTCTTGTCTAATCCTATGTGCTAGTAACATTCACGTGTAATTGAAGCTTTCTCCGTTTCCAAGAAGAGAGAAACCGGCGTGCTAGGTTCAAGGCAACTAGTGGCAAATGTATTTTAGACAGAACAGGGGGCAAGCAGCACTCACGTTACAGTTTTAACACGCCACATTAATTTACTGTGGATGATTTCGCTAGGGATATCATCTTGGGCATGTTGCATTGTGAAGGTTAGAATTCAGTCTCTTCAAAATTTCCATTGGAATCCACCAATTGGCCATTAGGGGTCCTAACTTTGTTTGATGGGGGAAACAAATGGGTACAACTCAGACTGCAAGAAGCAGGTTTTGTTTTTCGGTCTGTTTTCAGTGTTTTTCAGTGAAAAATGAATATCATTTTTCTCAGTATTCTCATTTTTACTGAATCGACAAAACAAAAAAACCGATTTGGATCGAATTTGCTTGAACCTGATGATGCACATAAAAAATAAAAAGTTGAAAGGGAATAAGGGATCACTAGGCAAGACAGTAGACTAACCCTGAATAACAATTTTTTCAAGGCAATCTGAATAACAAATTAACAACATGTCAAGGAGAGTAATTTGTGTGGAACGATCCTCTTTCAACTTCTGTGGAGTTCTGATGTCCTTTATCTTCCAAATATCTATGTCATATCGTGCTGTGATAAAATTCCACCAAAGAAACAGCTGTAAATGACAGAGAGAGAGAACCCCAGCTAAATGAGGATAACAAATCATTAATTTTTTAAAAAAATTGAAGAAATCTGATGGACTTCTTCAGTTCAGGTCCTCCTACAATAAAGTTGTTTCGAGACCAATTTCTTTTTCCATTAGATGATTTCCCCTTAATTTTTAAGTATTGCTATGTTCTCAAGCAGTAAATTGTAGGGTATAGACAGTCCTACAGCGACTGTAGTTTCCTGAACTTGTTTGTTTGGATAATGGGATATATGTTCTGGCCTCTACATCACAAGATATACAGTGCCTAGTTTCTTGAACTTAATGCGTGCAATTTGTATTATCTCCATTAATCCACTTCTGGTGCCAAACTGCCAATATGCATGGGTGGTCAATGCTCAAAACTGCTTTGCAAGATCTTAATGCACAGTAAATGTAGTGAAGCCTTGCATTCACCTAGTCATGCCAGTCGATGTACTAATCATCCAGTTGTTCTCCATTAATCATCCAGTTGTTCTCCATTACAAATCTTTGGATCATTTTTTGTACTGTTGCCAATCATATTTTCTTCAACTGTTTGTTCTCTCCATTACAAGTCTGTCTGTTGCTAACCCAAGAAGACAAGTAGGCAAGCACTGTGATTCAACTACGACTTCCACTGTATAAGCTAGTGGCCATTGAAAATGTCGCATGCCATTCAGCCACCCTTTTCATTGTACCCTGTGCTGTCATTCTGGTTGATGACAATGAAGGAATAGAACCGATGGAATACCAGCACAAGTTTTTGGTCTTGTACTAGTACGTATGGTTGCTAGTTTGCTACTCTGAGACTAAGAAATCCCTTGTGCAAGCAGGATCGATCTTGGATGGGCTAGTATACCAACTTTGATGATTCCTCTAATGTAATCAACTTTGATGGGCTAGTTACCGTGTTGAAAAACAGCTACATTACCTAGCTTCTTCCATCTTTGAACTTTTGATACTTGTGTATACAACCTTTCGTGCAACCATATATTGTCACCCATGAACATTTGCTCTGCGCTTGCACTATTCCAGGAAATGGAAGTATTTAAGACCTATTCAGCTGTTTTAGCTTCAATGTTAGAAGGGTTTACATATTTGCATACCTGGAGCTCAGGATTGCAAATAGGAAATGCCCTCCCTTTTCTAGAGCCTTGGGCATCAACCTGCAAGTCATATTTTTAGTGATCATTCTCAAATCTGCACGTCAGCAACATTAGGCCTGTCCACAGAAATTAAGAGGCAAACCCTAATGTCTGACTAGAATAGGATCCTTCTTTCAGTAAAACAAATGTCTGCGAGCAATGCTGCCTCTTTGCTTGCCCAAGATTTTTTAAGTACTGAGGTATATTTATATTGGATGGTACTCTTCTTAGGCACCACTGTTGTGTTAGCTTCCCTTGAAGATGTCTTTATATGTTGCTTCCACATTGTATCATCAACAGATGCACTTTAGTTAAGCAACCATTTGTGCAAGTTAAGTTAGATTAAAATGTGATGACCAAAGTGATGCACCTTGTAATCTCTGTTACGTTTAAAGCCAGTACTGATGCTTGCACCTTGGTGACAGTAATAAGCCGGAATAATCTTGTTGCAACTGCCCAGATGAAACAATACTAGTTTTGTTGCTCAGTAGTGTGGTAGTGCCACTGGTATTTTTCTAAAAAAAGTAGTGCCACAGGTAAATGGCTGTTTGGTGAAGCCATCGTTTGACATAATCAGTCCTCTTTAAATTTTCGCATCATGTGTTCTTGCAATGTGCAGGGAGGACTAGCCACGTCATGAGCTTCGAGGTGGGGGCAGTTCTGGAGGATAAGGGGTGGCAGGCCCCTGACTACTGTTTCATTAAGGAGAACGAGGTGGAGGCTGGTGGAACAGGCGACAGCAGCCTCATATCCGATGGACATGAGGGTCGCCAAGATGAGAATGTTGAGAGGCTATCCTTTCTTGCAGGATTCTGACCATCTTTCTTGTGTGCTCGTCTTGGAGTGATTGAGTGAGTGGCAACCGTGAGTGAGTGGGCATGTGACAACGTATGTTAAGTGATTAACGTATGTTAAGTGATTAATGTATGATCATCACATCCATGTGTGCTTGTGGGGGAGGAATGGGGATGTGTAGGCACTTGTCTGTGCTGTGATGAATCCGTTTATGGGCACCTTAGATTATAAGGTATTTCAAAGGATTTTATATGAATGTAATCCATATGAATTTTTCTGTCTGAGTTGTTTGATTTTTTAGGATACTACAAATGATCTAGGAAATTGAAAACACTTGCGGCCTTATCCATTCCCCCTCACCGGCATGCTTCCCTCCTCCATCACTCTCACACTCGCCTCCTCTTGATTCCCCCCCCTCCCCCCTTCCCTTGCTCCAACTCTTCCTCGCTCTCCTCGTCGGGCGATGATGACCAATCTAGCTTGGCAGCTATCAGGAAGAGCCATGGCTGCCTGTGATGGCAACTCTCTTCTCCCCTTCCTCTTGCGACACAGTGGATCGAACTTGTGGCATGTGAGAAGGCGACTGCGACGGCAACGGTGAGCTTCTGGGGTGATGGGACCAGGCGACGGTGGCAAGCTGAATGACGAGCTCAACAACGACGATAGGGATACCATGGAGCAACAACAGCCGGTGGTGTTCATGGTGCGATTGGTTTAAAATATTAACCTGATATGTATGAAACTAGGTTTAATATATATGGCGAAGGATTTGCGCTGGTGAAACACGAAAAGTGAAACATTTATATTTTTCGCTTTGGTAAAACATGTATTTTCTTTATTGAAATATTATTTTTACTCTTGCGAAACATTTTTTTTTATAAAGGATGCTTTATTGAAAACAAGATAGTTACTTCAAGATGATACAACCATCCTGAGATCACTCCTGGTCTCTGCATAGCAAGATACACACAGCCCTGAATAGATACGAGAAAAGGTAGACAACTTAATGACTATCAATCCGAAGACTAGATCGCCACCCATGTGCCTGGGTAAAACACTCCTTGATCACACGTTCCATATGCGAGCACGCCGCCATAATAAAATCCCGCGAAGCCGGCCGCTGAAGAATAGTCCAAGTACGTAGCCAATGGATAATTAAGTAAATAACCTGCAAAGGAGATGAGATAGTTTTCTTATTAAAAACCATGTCGTTCCTGCATAA
>SPJY01036230.1:288527-327860 GCA_005191435.1 Raddia distichophylla | reverse complement strand
TGGGGAGACGGAGGGCTTGGAGGCTGCTCAGCCGGAGCCCGAGACGGCCTTGGAGCTGAGTGGCGGCGGTGCCGGAGCGGGACATCATCTTCGTCGTCATCCTCGTCTGAGTCCCTTGAAGCGACCCCCCTGCCTTTCTTGGCCGGAGGAGCACTAGTCGAGCCCTCAGCGGGACGCTTACGCGGTGCCTCCTTGGGATGTGGAGCTTCTGGGACCGGAGGGGTGGAGAAGAAGGCTTCGCGCCCCTGTGGCATGTCGGATTACATTAGTTATGGCTATACATTCAAGAAAAGGCCACGGTTGAGTTGAGAAGGATCTTCTCCTTACCGCTGCTGGCAAATACTCCAAATGGTACGGAGCTGGGCAATCTGCGTGAACTATTTCCGAGCCCAGAGCGAAGAGCTCGACCACTCGGCTAATGATTTCCTTCTGCGAAAGGTTTTCGTTGGATTCCCGAGTGGCATCTTGAGGCCCCGAGTACTCAAAGGCGAAATGAACCCTCTCCTTTATGGGTTGGATACGGCGATGGGTGTAGCTCCACACCACCCCAATGCCGGTCAGCCCAGCAGACTTAGCTCTGTGGAGAAGAACAAGAAGTTCCTTTACTTGGCCTCCCTCGTCATCGGCGAGGAGAGAAGACCAGGAGGGATGGACTATGGGGCACTCGCCGGAGAAGGAAGGAAGGGCCGGGGGAGAGTTGGCACAGTAGAACCACTCCGAGTGCCAGCCCTTATTGGAGGTTCTCAAAGGAAGATCGAAATAATGCTTTCGGGCCCCTTCCCGCAATTGAAACCCTGCGCCGCCGGCGGCTTTGGGAGAGTTCTTGTTGGGAAAGGGCTTGAGAAGATAAAGAAATCTGAATAGGTCGAAATGAGGAGCGATCCCCAAATAGGCCTCACAGACATAGATGAAAATCGCAATCTGAAAGACGGAATTGGGATTCAAGTGTGAAACCTCGATCCCGTAAAAATGCAGTAATCCCCGGAAGAAAGGAGAACAAGGAAGGCCGAAGCCGCGGAGGAAAAAGGATTCGAAGACCACTACCTCGTCGGAGCGAGGGGTGGGGCAGGATTCGCCGGCGGCAGCGCGCCAAGAGACGAACCCTTCGGAGGGGAGCACGCCAAGAGAGACCAACTTTTGTAGCCTCCGTTCGGTTGTGATGGACTTCATCCACTCCTTCCCGCTCTTGGCAGCCTTTGGGGCGGTGGGGGATGGTGGAGCCATTGCGATCGGAGACGGGTGGCGGCGGAGGTGGCGATGGAGACGAACCCTAGCGGCGGAGTTCGCTGGGAAAAGCTAGCTGACTGGAGCAAAAAATGAGAGAGGTGAACTAATTTCGTTCTCATGTTCCTAACTTATCGCAACGAGCAGTGCTTCGCATTCTAGGCCGGACCTTAGTCTAGCGCTGGATGCGGCCCCTTTTGAGGAGGGTTTGGTTAAATCACTCGGCTGCCCGAGTGGTTCCCCCCGAGAGGCCTGCGTTAAGTGCCGACTGTCGGTCTAGGAGCGGACGGCTCTAACTACTCGGATGAAGCGATGCTGCGGATTCGAGATCAAATCAAAGATAAGCAATGTTGCGGATTCAAGATTGGAGCAAAGACAAAGACATCAAGATTACCCAAAAAAAATTTTCATTGAAAGGGCTCTTAAGCCTGATTACATTTCTCCGCGGCGCAGCACATCGAGCTAGGGCTCGTCGCTGGCTCGAGCAGGGGGCAAAAGAGGGATAAATCACTCCGCCGACGGCCACTTCACATTGAGGATGGAGAATACGAGCGTGTCTTTGAGGGGGGTGCGAACCGGGAATAGTCGCGGATGGCCGGCAACCATAACCCTAATGGCGCTCTGGGCGGTTCTTTATGCGTAGTCCTTTCGCCACCGTGCCCATGGATCGGACCATCCGCTCGCCATTGCTCTCGAAAGAGAAGAGGGTGGAGGTTTCTGGGCATCGCCGAGAGGATGAAAACTCTAAAACTCGAAAGCTGGTGATGAAGCAATACTCTGCCCTTGGGATTTCTTTTATACACAGAGGAAGTTCATGGGTCGCGCCTTGTAATCCGTTTTGAATACAGTGAAACCATTATGGCGATGGGACGGAAGTGGATACGAATACGATTTCCCACGGAAACGCGTGTCTCTCCGGCTGTGTAAGAAAAGGGCGCGAAAACGCTTCACCTCCCCTAATTGGGCTTGGGCTAAAACTGCAAAGGGCGACCCCCTTAACAGGCTTTCTTAACACGCCGCTAACGGTGGCAATGTGTTAAAATCGAGCCTAATTCGGCCTCGGTACACCCTGGAGGGCATACGACCGGAAGCGCCAAAATTAAAAGTATTTCATGACATACCCCATGCTAGGTCACTAGCCAACTTCGCATGCTCGAGGTTGGGTGTTGGTGAAATTTGGGTTTAATTTCTTGAGGTATGCCTTTATAAGGTCGCCAGTTGTACGCCGCTACCCGGGTACAAATATCTCTCGGCAAAATTGCGTCCAATCGGTACGCCCCGAGGGGCCTATGCTGATCCCTTCCCTGGTTGGGACAGGTACCACTCGGCTGAAAGGTGTGCCCCATGCTGGGCCAAGTGCTAGCTCTTACAAGCTAAGGTCAGGCGCCTGACGCTGATATCCTTTGCAATGTTAAAATTACGGCATGCTGCAAGACATAAGTCGTAATGGCGTGGCTTAAGGCACGCCCCATGATGGGCTAGCTGCTACTTTTGCATTGCAAGAGTGGGTGTCAAGTAGCCAAATCCATCTGTTGAGGTGATGCACCCAACGGGCCGAACAAGCTGGAGTTTGGTACTACCAATCTAGGCATTGTTTCAACACAAAAATTTAAGATTTCTTGTGTTCTTTACAATCTCTCTCAGATTACAGGAACGAATAGGCGAACCAGTCGGCAGGGCATATGACTCGATTGCAAAGCACTCAGGGGCTACTGTGGACTACATGGGCCTTGGGTATCCTCATGAAGGGCACATGAAGTAGCAAACGGGGGCGCCCCGAGGCGGCTAATTGAGTCGGTAGCCAATCGGACAACTCTGGACTTGGGCGCCAAGGAAAGGATAAAAAAGGAAGCCTATCCCGAATAGGAAAGATGAATATGTAAGCCCGGAATTGGATATATTTGGTAAGGAGGGCTATAGATAGAATCTATCGCCTTGTATTCTACCCGGACTCGACTTTGTAACCAACTAGGCTTGATCTTGTAACCCTGCCTCCTCCACTATATAAAGGCGGGTAGGGGTCCCTAGAATCATACACAGATCATAGCATCATCTTGCATCCCGCATCTTTATTCACCATATAATCCCAGAACACAGGAAGTAGGGTATTACCTCCTCCGTTGAGGGCCTGAACCTATATAACCCTGTCTTGTGTTACCATCTGATTTAGTTCTTCATTAGCGTCCCCTCGTACAAATTCATTGCCGGCGGTGACCCCCCGGTTAGTCACCTGTCGACAGTGCTTTCGCTAAAGTATTTTTGTCATCTTATTAACGCCTAGGATTTCTTCAAAACGGCTATTATCTGCTTCCTAACCTATAAATGGACGCAAAACCTTCTTTCCATGGTGAAGTTGGCCAGAATATCGTTCTCACACCTATCGGCCACTTCCTTAGCTCTGTTCTTCAGCTACACCAAATTGTCACAAAAATGTCCAACATTTAAATTGCTTCAAATGTATCCCGATCTGATTGAGAGTCTATAATCCACTTGAGGGATGATCTAAATCTTATTACTATTGGATTTTGATTCCTAGACTGCTTGGTGTTGGTGTTCTTGAAGAGCTTGCCAATGGTGATTGTGAAAACCTTCAAGATAGTTTGTGAAGTATAGGTGCTTGCCTACCAGAGCGGTGAAAAGCAACCAAGAGTGGAAGGAGGACTCCGACCCTTGGTCAAAAATTTCTATGTCCCTCTTTTCCCTGCATTTAATTCCTGTTGTTTACTTTCGACTCTTGTATCTTGTTTGTTTTTCCGCTGTAATTTCTATTCTCTGACTAGCATAGAACTTGTTAGTTAATTTCGGTAACAAATTATTTAATGTCTGCACTTTAATTGAAAAGGTTTTAAAAGTTACCTATTCACCCGTCTATGCCAACTAGATTCTTTCATCGACTCATTTTTATATTATTTTTATTACAAATATTAATCACATTAATTTTTATTTGTTATGGAATTTTTTCTAACCTTTTAGTTGGTACTAACTCTTTTTTGCATCATTTGTAATTACCGTTGATTTGAACCTTTTTCTCCGATGTATGTGCAAATTTTTAGCATTTTAGAAATGTGCAGGTGATAGCTTGTGTTTGCTCCGGTTCTAATAAAAATAATCAATAATATATTTGATTGGAAGCAAAGTCGTTTTAATTATTGGCCGGCCTGAAAACTTTCATGGATCCTACTAGTATTGGCGTGTAGGTGTGCTAGCCATGTCTAATCCGTAACTGTATGTATGAAGCAAGGCAATACGAAGCACGTATTGGCTCCGGATTTCTTTATTTCCTATTTTTGCCGCACAAAGCACGCATAGAGCACTGTTTTCATGGAGAAACGAGCAGAGACTGCCAGGTATACGATAGACTAACAATAAATAGCATTAAAAAGCTATTATCGCTGGTTTTTTAAAGCAGCGCTTATAAATACAACCGACACAGATAACAAAGCTTGGAACTATAGCATGATAAAGATATTTTAAAATGTTTTTTTGAAAAAAAGTATAGGCCTTGTGCCCATCTATAGATGGCCAAACGGGCCGGGCCAAATGGGCCGGCATGAGGCACGGCATTTTGGCCCGGCCCGAAGCATGGCACGGCACATAGACCGGGCCCGGGCCGGCACGACCCGGTCAGCGGGCCGTGCCTGGGCTGAAGGCCAGGCACGCTGAGTCGGCCTGGCACGACACGATTAATTTTTCTGATTTTTTATTCATTAATATGTATATTATAATGTAACATGACATGACCAATACAAGTGAAATCAAGTTCTAGTGGCTAGTAGGTGTGGCAATTAGGCTTTGGATGTTAAGGGGTCCCTGGTTCAAAGCCTGGAGTCACCATTTTTAGCACATATTTTCTCTATATAGTATAGGGCACGATAGGCCCGTTAGTTTTTCAGGCTGGCCCGGCACGGCACAGCCTCCCTTCGAGCCGTGCCTGGGCTATTTGCACGGCCCGTTTGGCCATCTATATGCCCATCCAATCAGGTCACATTGTAAATCATCACGGTACTTTCATCCCTGAGGACAGTGCCAATGCAAGATTTCTAAACGTCATTTCTACAGGTGTCATGTCACCACGAAACTATAGAAGAAACGGTGGTTCCATTGCATTGTATCTTAATATTGTTTCCATCATTGATAATTTCTCCTTTTCTTCAAAGTCACCTTCTCTCTACGCATTAATTCCAAAGTTTTGAGATGAGCATATAAATGGTTTCTTAATTAAAAAAGAAAAGATCTTCTATCTTTGCATTAATTTTATACAATGTCATCTTTCTATCCTATGTGGCATATTAAAAATCGAGTGGAAAAACTGCATTGCAAGTGCCCTGATGCCGCGCCGCGCCGTCATGGGTTGGCTTTCCAAGCCGGCCACACACCGACGCTTAAGTGTTTCCTATGCGGACACCGGTGCCGCCCAGCCATTGCCTAGCCACCCGACCTCCCGCTTTAGTTGTTCTCTCGTGTTTGTCGTTGTCATGCTATCCATACTATTACAGAACATAATATCACTATAGATTTGAAACTAGCTTCACTGTCGTTATCACTGCTGGTTTGGAACTGGATTCATTCCAGTTTTGGAACCCACGGTGCAGAAATGGCAGAGATAACTATGGTTCACTACTAGTTCAAAAGTCGGCAGTGATAGACCATGACACTGTCTGTTTGAGTTATAAACTATGAGAATTTTTGAAATCACAAATTTAATTCTAAAACTTGGTGTAAAATTTTTTATACCCAATATCGCTACCATCTACCACCTCCTATACAATTTTAGCACACGATTTTATATACACAAGACAATAATTACATATCGTAGGATTCAAACCCGCAACCTCACAATCACACGCCAACATACCACACAAAGCCTCTTTACCAACTCACTTATCAGCCAACTTATGGCATTTAGATATTTTTCCTTTTGACTCTTCGTTCAAATATTGTAATTAACGATTATTTGGGCGTCAAAATTACTTCAAATAAAAAATTGTCAACTACAAAGTTATAGATCGCGTTGAGGGTTATAATTGTTTTATAAATTTTATCTCAATACATCTATATATGAAAAAAAATATGAATTTTTGATAATGAGCCACAGTGTATTATCCCTACCGGTTTGTAATAATGACTTATTTGGACATATAAATGACTTCAAATGAAAATGTTTTTGCAATCCATTATCATAACCCGTTCGTATTAACAATTATTTAGGAATCTAGCTAACTTCAAATAGAAACGCTCTCAACTATAAACTTATAGATATTGTCGAGATCTATAATTTTCGTGTAAATTTTATCACCATCCAACTCCGAACGAAAAAAAGTTAATGAGTATTTAAAAACGAGTTGCAATCTATTATCACTCCGTGTTTGTATTAACCATGCATCATTACAGCATCTAAAGACTTCAAAATGAAAATGTTGTTAGCTACAAATTTATAGATATATATCTTACAATTTTTATATAATTTTTTTCTCTCGATCCGACAACTGGTGTCTAGGGTTTGCTGGCCATGTCTAATCCATACCGAGAACTGCATGTATGATTATTGTATATATCAAGCAAACCTGCACGTATGGGCTTCGGATATTATTTCCTATTTTTGCCGCACGAAGCATATCTTATGTATTGCCGTAGGAACCAACACTCCACAGTTGATTTACTCACTACGACAAATGATCTGGATCTTTTTTTTTTTCTCCAAGTAACGTTAGAACTATTGTTGATATGTACCATTGTAATCCGTATCCACCATAATTGATGGTCAAGATATTTTAAAAATTAAAATTCAGTTGCACTGATAATTTAAACTTACTTAATGATGCATAGATATTTTTTCCTTTGATTAACATTCCAAATGTTCATATTTTAGGAATAATCAGTTGGACAGCGTTATATATGATGTTGTTGTAACAACCAAATTTTGGGGACAAATTCAAAATTTTTGGAATTCAAATTTGGCTTAAATTCACGCTGACATGTGGGCCCCACTCCCTCTCTTCTCCCTTTCTCTCTCTTCCTCTCTTTCTCTCTCTGCCCGGTGGCCCTGCCTCTGCTCTGCGCCGCCCTGCTCTGCACCTTCTGCTCTGTCGCGCCGCGCGCCGCGTCGGCCCGGCCGCGCCGTCCGTGCCATCATCACCGAGTCGCACCCGTTGCATCGCCTCACACTGCGCCGCGCCGATTCGGCCCTGCCGCACCGCGCGCGTCCCTTCGCCGCACCGCTCGCTCCCCTTCTCCGCTATGTGTGCCACCGGGTCAGAAGCACCGCCCTGGGCTTATAAAACCCGATGCCAACCCACCGGCCTGTCCTTTCTCCATTTCCCTCCAAATCTCACTGCGCCGGCGCCGAAGCAATCTCGACGAGTCCGTGAGCCACTCTCTGATTCTTCTCGCCCCGAGCCTTATTCTCTTACCCCTGAACTTTCCCCTCTTTCAATTTCAGCGGAGGCGCTCGGAGCTGCCGTGTCATCGCTACCCCTGTTTCGGCCGCCGTTGGACTCCTCGTCGCCAGCCGCCTCCGTTCCAGCGCGTGCCCGTCTATGAGCTCCGTGAGTACCAGTGGTACCCCCTTGAGCTCCCCGTCCATTTTCATAGCTCGTAGATCCCTAGCGAGTGCGGGCAACACCGGCGTACCTTCGGCTCCGCCACCGCGTTCGGCCACCTCCAGCCTCGACGAGGGTGTCGTTAGGATCTTAGGAAGCTGTAGAAGCGAGGGAGTGCACGCACAAGGCCGGATTCTGCCACGTCGACAGGTCAGAGGTAGACAACGGCGACGCGCCGTCCGATCCGTGCCAAGATTCGTGCAGAGGCATAAACGCTAAGTCGCTGACGAGCAGGACCCACTGACCGGTTTACCCCTTCACGCGTGTGCGTAAGCCGGTAGGGCCAATGCCGCTGGTAGTGGGTCCATGGCCCACCTGTACAGTTAAGTGGATGCGCCGCTGGGGGAAATGCCAGCTTCGCGCGAAAGCGCCCCCGTGAAAGCCGCCTTCAGCGTAGCCTCCCATGTCGACGCGGGCGTGAGTGCGCGCATGGGCCATGGGCCGAAACCGCCGTTGGGCTGATTCGCTGGTTGGCTCGGTCTGAGGAGTTTATTCGAATTACCACCTATTTAATCATTTAGATAAATGCATATATGGTCAAGGAATTATTTAAAATAGCTAAAGACTCCCAAAAATTCTAGAAAAATTCAGGTAAATAGTTTAAGCCATTTCTGATTTTATAAAAATATGAAAACTACCTCTGCACCAGAAATGGCACTGTTTAGTTGAAATATTAGATTTTCCTATATAGAAAATGGTTAAACTAATTATAGGGTGATTTTGGTAATATTAAATAATGAATCTGTCCCTGAAAAATTCAGTAGAAATTAAAAGGGGTAGATACATATTGTTTTCGAAAAAACCCGAAGGCTAACCCCTATGGACTTTTCATTATAAAATTAGAAAATTTTAAAAATAAAAATACGGTAAGCTTGAAAACATCTTGATAATGTAGAAAACAACTACAGCATGGTGGAAAAAATGATTTTACGGCTGGTACTGACCCAGAATCGAAAAAACTTATCGTTTTCGAAAAAAAACCGAAGGCTAACCACTTTGGACTTTCCTTTATAAAATAAAAATTTTGAAAATTCCAAAAAACTTCGGTTGGCTTGAAAACATCTTGATAATGTTGAAAAGAAGCATAACATGGTGGAAAAAGTGGTTTTACGGCCGGTACTAATCCTGAATTGAGAAAACTTGTCGTTTTTAAAAAAACTGAAAGCTAACAACTTCGGACTTTTCATTATAAAATCAAAAAAATAAAAAAATCCTAAAAAATACGGTTGGCTTGAAAACATCATGATAATGTAGAAAACAAGTACAACATGGTGGAAAAAGTGGTTTTACGGCTGGTACTAATCCAAAATCGGGAAAAATTGTCGTTATCGAGAAAACCAGAAGGCTAACACTTTTGGACTTTCCACGATAAAATAAAAAATTTAAAAATACCAAAAATTACGGTTGGCTTGAAAAAATCTTGGTAATGTGGAAAACAAGTCTAGCATGATGGAAAAAGTGGTTTTATGGCCGGTACTAATCTAGAATCGAGAAAACTTGTCGTTTTCGAAAAAAACCCAAAGGCTAACCCCTTTGGAATTTTCAAGATAAAACCAAAAAAATTAAAAATACTGAAAATTACGGTTCACTTGAAAACATCTTGATAATGTGGAAAACAGGAACAGCATGGTGAAAAAAGTGGTTTTACGGCTGATACTGATCCAGAATTGAGAAAACTTATCGTTTTCGAAAAAACCCGAAGGCTAACCCGTTTGGACTTTCCATTATAAAATAAAAAATTCAAAATTTCAAAAATGCGGTAAGCTTGAAAACATCTTGACGCCCTTGTTGCGGCCTTGACGCCCTTGTCGCGGCCGTGCGCGCATACGCCGCGACACAGGCGCACCGTGAGCCTCACCTCCTGTAGATGGAGGAGGCGCTGTAGGCCGACCTGGCGCAGGGGCGTGCCAGCATCGAACAAATGGGGGGCCAACTCCAGGCCGCCAACGCCACTGCGCAGGCTTCATCGTCTGAGGCTGCGGCGGTGCTTGACGAGCAACGCCGCCAACTCGGCTTCCTTGTCCAGATGCTGCGCCCGGCGTACCGGAGCTTCAGCGAAAGCCTCAGGCTGCTGGGCGCCGAAGTTCACGACCCGCAGGAGCCCATGGCGGCGCAGTACGCCTTCGGCGTCACCCGTGCCGCTAAGGCCCTTGCCACACTACCGAGGCTACTGAGGGAGCGCTCGGCGAGTGACGGACGCGCCGTTGCGGCTAGGGTGGTGCGCTACGTGCTGGCCTGCTATGCCAGCCGCGACGCCGCCTTCGACCTGTCCGTGGTCTGCGTCGGCGTGCAAGGGAGCTTTGGCATGGCGGAGGCGCGCGTCGCCGAAGCTGCTGACCACGTGGCAGGGCTGATGACGGTGGCGCCCGAACCCTCCACCGACGAAGAGGCAGAGGAGACCGCGCCCACGGAGTGACGAAGCTCGCGCCGGCCTGCACTGTTGTTTAGCTCACGTTCAGACGCGCTTGACTGTAAATTACCTCTGTTTGTTAATCCTTGAACTCTGCATTTCCACTGTTCTGCTTGCTCTTCTGCGCTTAGTCTTTGGCACGTCCTATGCGATCTAGTCTTGTTATTCTTTGCGAAAAAGACCAATGAAGCAAATCAGAACGCAAAAAAGGTCGCCATAGGATGAACAGGACGCTCTGGGCAGCGCGCGCACGCTTTCCTTAGGTTGTTTAGGGCTTAAATCCTTGCAGTCTCTTTGGATTCTTCTTAACCCCGCACGGCGAAGGCGTAAGACATTTTAGAAGTGATCCAGACACCGGCGCCCTCGGTTGTGACTAGCGCCCGGGCCGAGCGGAAACGCCGTGCCAGATACGACTTCAAATCGTCCCTCCTCGCACTACGCGGTGTTAAGTAATCGCCTTTACTGACAAGGGGCCAAACGACGAAAGTACTTTGCGACCGAACTGACCGGAGAGCACAAAAACAGGGAAACAGAAACAGCTCTGTAACTGGAAAGAGAAAAAACTTGCACTGCAAAAGAGGGAAAATACACTGGAGCTACAGGCAGCCCCCAGCCCCCTGGCCGGCTAGAGAAGAGGAGCTCTTTACTAGCCGACCAAGCAAAATCCGCTGCCCTTACTGCCCCTAAGGGTAGAACTTCCGTAACTGCTCGATGTTCCAAGTGTTGGTGAGCTCTCGGCCGTCCTCCATGGAGAGCTTGACAGACCCTGGATGAGAGACTGAAACCACCTTATAGAGGCCTTCCCACAGGGGAGACAGCTTGTTACGACCAGCCTGCGACTGGATTTTGCGCAGGACCAGGTCGCCCGCCGCCAGTGCCCTCTCGCGCACCCTTGCGGCGTGGTACCGTCTTAGGGTTTGCTGGTAACTTGCCGCCCGTAACGCTGCTCTGTCGTGGACTTCTTCCAGGAAGTTGACATCTTGTAGCCGGCATTCTTCTTGATCATTCTCGTTGAATGCCGCCACCCGTGGCGACCCGAAGGAAAGCTCTGATGGAAGCACTGCTTCCGTTCCGTATATCAGGAAGAAAGGAGTTTCTCCCAGCTCGACTCGGAGTGGTACGCAGTGCCCAAAGTACCGTGGGCACCTCTTCAGCCCATCGCTTCCCGCGCTTCTGCAGCCGATCAAACGCCCTTGTCTTGAGCCCCTTGAGTACTTCGGCATCGATGCACTTCACTTGCCCATTGCTTCTAGGATGACCAACGGATGCGAAGCAGAGCTTGGTGCCCACGCTCTCGCACCAATCTTGGAAGTTGGAGCTCCTGAATTGAGCGCCGTTGTCCATGAAGATGCTGCGCATGAACTTCACAGCTGCTGCCGCAGTGATGTCCTGGATAAGGATGGCCTCAATCTACTTGGTGAATTTGTTGGCGGCGATGAACAGATGGGTGAAGCTCCCCAGTGGATCGAGGCCATGGTCCCAAGATATCCAGCCCCCAGACCGCGAACGGCCAAGAGAGTGGAATGGTTTGCAGCGCCTAGGCTGGTCGGTGGATCTGCTTGGCAAAGAACTGGCTCGCCTCGCATTTCCTCACCAACTCGCAAGCATCCTGGAGGGCAGTGGGCCAAAAGAATCCCTGGCGGTGCGCCCGATCGACCAGGGTGCGACTGCTCGTATTGCTCCCGCACACGCCTCCATGGATGCACTTCAGAAGAATTCCATTTTCGCCCTGACTATATAGGTCCCCACCTATCAGGGCGTAGCGCTTGGCCCTCGACGCAATCTTCTCGGCTGAGGCATCATCGTCGGGGATCACTTGGTCCCGCAGGAAGGCTAAGATCGGAGCCATCCATGTAGCCTCCTGGCCAAGAGTGGCGACCTCATGATGGCCGCCGATGTACTCCGCCTGGCCTGGCGTTTCCACCTTAACCGCCATGGCAGTTGTTCCACCTTCCCTCCCTGAATCGGAGGCTGAGGCAACGACAACGTCGTCCCCTCCAGATTCGGGGGCTGCGACGGACGGTCGCAGTAGTCTTTCTTCAAAGACTTCGGTCGGAACAGAGGCTCGCGAGGAAGCGAGCTGTGAGAGAGCGTTGGCGAGGTGATTTTCTCGCCTGGGGACGTGCTCGAAGCATAGCCCCTCGAAGTGACGCTACATCTTGCGTACCTCCGCTAGGTATACCGCCATGACGGGATCCGAACACTAGAACTCCTTCCGCGCTTGATTGATGACGAGGAGAGAATCGCCCTTAACCAGCAGACGCCGCACACCCAAGAGGCGGCCGCGGCACGCAAGCCGGCGAGCAACCCCTCGTACTCAGCTACATTGTTGGTGGCCTTGAAGTCTAGAATCACCGCGTACCGGAGCGCGTCCCCGGCTGAGGAGACAAACACCGCCCTAGCCCCCACGCCCTCGAGCTTGAAAGAACCCTCGGCTGGGGCGACCGGCAGCGCTTCAGCCTCGGATGCAATGGAAGACCATTCAGCTACGAACTCCGTGAGAGCTTGACCCTTAATGGTGGTGCGGGGGGCGAACTTGAGATCGAACTCCCCCAGCTCCATGGCCCATTTGGCAACGCGACGTTCGGCTTCTCGGTTGTGGAGGATCTCCCTCAACGGGTACTCCGTGTACACCGTGATCTCCCGCCCTTGAAAGTAGTGCCGCAGCTTCCTTGACGCAATCAGGACCGCATACAACATCTTCTGGTGCTAGGAATTCCTTGTTTCGGCATCATGGAGGACCTTGCTGACGTAGTAGACCGGCCTTTGGATGCCTTCCCTTTCTGCCACCAACGCTGTGCTGACGACTTCGGGTGTGGCCGCTATGTACATCCAGAGCGGCTCTCCTGGCTCCGGCGCAACGAGCATCGGAGGGGAGGACAGGTACCTCTTCGAACCTTTGAAAGCTTGCTGCGCCTCCTCGTCCCACTCGAAATGATTCGTCTTCTTCAGCAGCTTGAACAGGGGCAGGCTCTTCTCCCCCAGACGGACTATGAACCGGCCCAAGGAAGTTAAACAGCCAGTGAGGCACTGCACCTGCTTTAGCCGAGTGGGCGGCTTCATGTGCTCGATGGCGGCGATCTTGCCGGATTTGCCTCAATGCCACGGTGGGACATGAGGAATCCAAGCAGCTTGCCAGATGGGATGCCAAACACGCATTTCTTCGGGTTGAGCTTGATGGAGTGCTTCCGCAGGTTAGCGAAAGTTTCTTCAAGGTCGTCGATCAGCTCTTCATTCTTCTACGCCTTAAGCACGAGGTCGTCCACGTATACCTTGAGGTTCCGGGCGATCTTCGGCCGATGCGCAATATGCATGGCACGCTGATACGTCGGACCAGCATTCTTTAACCCAAAGGCCCTCCTGGTGTAGCAATACACGCCCATTGGGGTTACGAAGGCGGTCTTCTCTTCATCTTCTAGCACCATGCTAATATGGTGGTACCCAGTGTACGCGTTGAGAAAGCACAGCGATTCGCATCCCGCCGTGGAATCGATAATGAGATCGATGCGGGGGAGCGGGTACGGATCCTTCGGGCACACCTTGTTGAGGTCAGTGAAGTCCACGCACATCCTCCAGTGCCCATTGGATTTCTTGACTAGCACGGGGTTGGCGAGCCACTCAGGGTGAGCGACCCTCCTGATGATGGCCGCACTCAACAACTTGTCCACTTCTTCGCGAAATGGCATCCTACCGCTGGACCTTCCGCATGATCTGGCGCGTGCCATACCGTGTAGCTAATCGGTGTTCAATCACCTCCCTAGGGACCCCAGTCATGTCGGACGGTTGCCACGCGAACACGTCCGCATTATACCGGAGGAAGGTGACGAGCGCGCCTTCCTATTTGGCGCTGAGGTTGGTGCCCACCTTGACAGTCTTGGCGGGCTTGGCATCGCTCAGGGAGACCACCTTGACCTCCCCGGATGAACCGGGAGAGGCACGGGTCTTCGCCGGAGGTGCACCCGGAACAGAGGCGCCTGACGACTGCGCACAGACTGCCCCCGCCAAGTCCAGCGCCATCCAATCGCACCGGAGGTCCTTGGGCCTATCCACCTTGATGACAATGGGGCCACCGGGCACTGGGATCTTCACCACCATGTACGCATTGTGGGTTGCCGCCAAGAACTTGGTCAGCGCCGGCCGGCCAAGTAGGGCGTTGTAGGGGAGATGGAAGTCGGCTACCTCGAAGTCGACCATCTCCGTACGGAAGTTGCCTGCATCCTCGTAGGTCACGGGCAGGCTAACGCGCCCTAGGGGCATGGACCAGGGTAACTCCATAAAAGGGCAGAGTTGGGAGGAGCTCGCGCTCCGATATCTGCAAAGCACGATACGCATGGGAGGACAGGCGGTTTATGGAACTCCCCCCATCCAATAACACCGGCCAAGCTTCATGTTCCGGATTGTGGGAGACACCACGATCGGGAGGTGATCCAGGCCGGCGGTGTTCTTTGGGTGGTCGGCCTGACTGAAGGTGATCGGATCCTCCGACCACTTCAGTTGCCTCCTCGACCCCAGGCTTGGCACGGCGGCGCACACGCCCTCAGCAGCAGCTTGTACTTCGCGTTGGAGGGATAGGTGGGGGAACCGCCGTGAATGTATGCCACCTCGTGCTCCGCCCGCTGGAGACCCGATGGGGCGGGGTCTTCGTCCATCCCATCCCTTGGCGGCCGGCGCTCCAGGACGCGCTGCTCCACCAACTTGTTCACAATATGGCAGTCTGCCAAATGATGAGCAGTGGACCGATGAATGGGACAGTAGCCCCTTCCACCTTGCTCCTCGCGGCGATCGCCGCGCCGACCGTCACGATGGTTCCGATACTCCCGGCCACGCCGGTGGCCCTACTACTCGCGCCGGCCATCACGCCGCGGCCGGTCCTCCTTCGATTCGCGCTCGACGGCCAGGGCATGCCCAGCCTCGGCCGCCTTGCGCTTCTTCTTTTCCTTCCTGCCGGGATTCTTGGAAGTCCCGGTGTCTGCTCCTCCACCCCCCGCTAGTCCGGACGGGCGGTCCCTAGCCTCCGCCGCGTGCACTTGTACGCCAGGCGAAAAAGCTCGGAGGTGGTGGTAATCGAATGCATGGCCATCTTCTGCCGCATCTTACGGTCGCGCACGCCGCGCCTGAAGGCGGTGACAACGGCCTCGTCGGAGATCCTGGGGATCGTATTCCGGCATTGGCCGAACCGCCAAATAAAGTCCCGTATCGACTCCCCCTTCTTCTGCTCCAGGGCGTGTAGGTCATCCTCCATCCCGGGCTGGTCGAAGGAGCCCTTGAAGTTGGTGACGAAGAGCTTGTACAGCTCCCTCCACGTGCCCACGGAGCCGGTGGGCAGGTTCATCAGCGACGACCTGTCCCCGCCGGTCAGGACCGTGGGGAAGTAATTGGCCATCACCTTCTCGGAGCCACTGGCCGCCTGCACCATCGTAGTATAGATCTGCAGGAACTCCTGAGGGTTAGTGGTACCGTCGTACTTCTCGATGGTACCCGGGCAAAACCAGCTGGGCCACACCACCCGGCGCAAGTCCCTTGTGAATGCTCGGCACCCGACTCCGTACACGAGGCGGGCTCACTTCCCCTCCTCCCGGCTCGAGGATCGTCGAGAGGCGGAAGAGGCCGAATCTCCTCTGTAGCCGAGGTCGTCGGGGTCTGCACGGTTACTGCTCCCGTGGCCCTCCTGTCCTTCGCGCGCCGCTCGGGCTTGCTCCCTCCGACGACGACGCTGAAGCGTGGCGCGTAGGTCGCCCCCGTTCCGCTGGCGGCGGTCTTCAAGTCGCGTCCTAAGGTCCCCGCAATCCTCCCGGCCCTTACGAGGCGGGGGAGGAACTGGGGCCACTGCGGACGCAACCACCTTCTTCTTGGTCTTCCCACTCCTCGTCCGACGGCCCTCACGGAAGGAGGAGGACGAGTGAGAGGCATACGTCCGCGACACGGACAGCCCCCAACCGCTGGGGGCCTCGACGCCGTCCGCGGCCACGCCCACGAGCTGGGCGACATCCCTTAGCCATGGCGCCACAGGTGAACCCTCCGCCAACGGGAGAGGCGGATGATCCAGCAGGGCCCTCGGTGCGTAGAGGTCCTGGGCGGGCGTCGCCTGCTCCAAAGGCAAGCGCCGCCTCACCCTGCTCCCCCCACGGCCCCTTGAGGGTCATCTCCCTGCCATGGGGGAGTGGAACGACCTTAGTCCGCCGCCTCCTTCTCCCTTCGCCTGGACGGAGAAACCTCCATCGCTTCGCCGCTGTGGAGGCAACAGACGATATCCACCTGGATCTTGGAATCTCAAAAACATGGAAGCGAACTAGAAACTATCCCCTACCTAGCGCGCCACTGTCGGTGTTCGATACTAGACAGATTAGTCTCATGGGAGATTACGTAGTTTGGTCTGTGGGAATTTTCGTCGCTAGGTCGCCTCAAGAACACACACTCACAGGGAGACGCCAGATTTACCCAGGTTTGGACCTCCGATGCGGGTAATAGTGTTACTCCTGCGAGCGTGGGGACCCCCGTACGTCGTGCACCGACAGCAGGGACTTAAGTCCTAAGCGACCTAAAGAAAGCATGCCTGGCCTGGCCAAAGCGTTCTGTTCGCTACGTTGTGGTTTTTTTGCATATCGTTTTGCGTCATCAGTCTTTCTCACGGAGAATAACAAGACTGGATTGCGCATGGCGTGTCAAAGACTAAGCGCAGAAAAAGTTCGCAGGACAACGGACGAGCGGGATTCAAGATTTAATAATTCACAGTTGGCACGCTTGAGCGCGTGCTAGCAAAAGTGCAGGGCGGTACAAGCTTCGTCACTCTGCGGGTGCGGCCTCTTTTGCCTCTTCGTTTGTGGAGGCTTCGGGCGCCACCGACATCAAGCCCCCCACGTGGCCGGCGGCCTCGGCAATGTGCGCCTCCACAGCGCCGAAGTGGCCTTGCACGCCGGCGCGGACCACCGAGATGTCCAAGGCAGCATCACGGCTGGCGCAGCAGGCCAGCACGTAGCGCGCCACCCCAGCAGCGGCGGCGCATCCTTCGCTCGCCGAGGGCTCTCTCAGCAGCTGCGGCAGGGCGAGAAGGGCTTCCAAGGCGCAGGTGACGCTGATGGCGTACTGCGCCGCCATGGGCTCCTGCGGCTCATGAAGCTCAGCCCCAGCGGTTGGAGGCTCTCGTGGATGCTCCGGTAGGCCGGGCGCATCATCTCAACGAGAGAGCCGAGCTGGCTGCGCAGCTCGTCTCGCACCGGAGCAACCTCGGCTGACGACGCCTGCGCGGCAGCGGTCGCGGCCTGGGCTTGGCGGGTCAGCTCTCCGCTCCTGGCGCGCAGCGCCTCTACCGTCCGCAGGAGGTCGGACTCCCGACGCGCTTGCGCCGCGGCGTAGGCGCGTAGCGCGCCGTGGATTGCGTCTTCAAATATGGGTGGCGGCCAAGGTGAAGGCCGAAGTAACCGAAACGATGGCACCATATATGGAGACGCAATCAAGAAAGGAGTACCTCCACTTCATCTACTCCTTCAAGTCATAAAGGTCTTGTCACTCCAAAGACGGCCCAAGAGAAAGCCCAGCTCCGGTCCAAGTCCTGTTCGGCCGTCTACGCGCAGCACAACTTCAAACGGACGCACAGGTCACATACAATGTCCGTTTTCGACGTTCTACCACTCTACGGAAAGCTTAGGAGATAAGCTTTCTAACGGATGCCATATCACCTCAAAATTCATCCTGAAGCAACGAAAATCAACAAAACAAGTTGCTGCATCACCCAGTTGGGCCAACCCGGGCCTTGTACACGTGTCGGACCTAGGCCCAGGTGGAGGACGCCCTAGGGGAACCCTAGAACGACCAGGGGACCCCTTGGCCGCCACTCCACCCCTATATATTTCATAGCCGTCGCTGTTTAGACTCAGGTTTGGTTGTGTGTTGGTCGACCCCGTGTGCGTCCCCCTCGAATTTGCGTGTGTCGGCTAGACCATCCGAGTCGAGTTATCGAATCTCAAATTTATCCAAGTACTTCATCCATATTTGCAATTTTAGATTGTGTTTGTCTTGTTTCTTGCTTGTTCTTCGATCGCTTGCAGGAAACGTGGTCAGGTCAATCGCGTTTTTGGCGTGGTTGATAACGAGCAGGTTTGGTGTTTTTGCGATTGCCGGGTTGTCATCCTTGTGAGGTTGGTAGCCGGATCGTTAAGGTCTCCTCCGACCAGATCGAAATTATCCCTTTGAGTTTCACCAGAAGATCAGGCCGCCCCGTGTCCCCATCATTTGGTATCAGAGCGACGGTTGCCTGGTGAGAACATCTATTATTAGTTTTAGATCTGTTCATGTTCATTCTAGAGTATAGAAAATTGCCCCACAAAAAAGATTTGAGTTCGTCGTCACTCCACTGTCCAAGCCACTTTGTGCTTTCACAATTTTCGTTTTCAGTTTCGCTTTATTGAATTTGTGTCCATGGTCATAGTCTTGTTGCTGGTTTAGATTAAGTTCTTGACCTAGTGTGAAGTTCATACGTTTTGTTGACATCAAACCCGAGCACCGAAGGAATTCGAGTTGAATTGGTTCGCAGTTATTTCAGATATGTTATTCCAGAGGCAATATCTCCGTAATATCTTTTCCGATCTGGATAATTTTATATCCTAAATTGTAGCCCCAAAAATTCTCTACAACTTTGTCCATTGTGAGAAGTTCTAGAAACGCCGTTTTTCTGCCCAAATTTGCGTTTGACGTGAATCTGTCCATCCTAAGAATTTCTAGACAGTCAGTATTGCGGGGCGCATAGCTCAACTTTCCTTTATTCAAATTAGGACTTCCATATATGCAAATTGAACGGTAGAAAAAGATCTACAACTTTATAGTTGTGCGTTTTTACGTCTGAAGTCTGTAAAATGCTGAAAACTGTGTTAGAAGATCCGCTGTCTTTAGAGATCGAAAATACAGTGTTGCAATTTTATCTGTCGGTGAAAAAAATTAAAGAAAATAAAAAGGCAAGTGCATACAAAAGAGCCGCACAAAAAAAGGAAGAAAAAACAGAAGTATTTGCATATTGTATTCTTTGTACTTGGTGTATTCCTCGCTTGTTTGAACTACTTCTAGGAACGAGTTTAGGCCAGCAACTTTGACAAGTACTTCGGATATTTATTTAGTTTTGCTATTCTGATGATTGCATATTCTTTGTTACAAATACTAGCCTGTCCAAACTCCACATACTACTAACCAAACAGGGATAGATCTTGCTATCGCTTTGCCACCACATGTGCTCAGATTATCACGAACCAGCCACCGATTGCACCGCCTGCTTGTGTGGTCAGAACTTGTAAGAGCAAGGTAAATGTTTGAGTGGGTGTGACTTGAGTGACTCCACTACCTAATAGTTTATAGGAATATACCCGTGTATTTTTCTTGTTTGCTACTAACAATGGAAGGTTACACCTCTCATCATCATGTGAAGAAGTACAACGTATTTGTTTCATTACCACCTAGAGATATGTTTGAAGACTATGATACCGAAGATGCATATCTTGACCTGAAATATCTGAAACAAGGTAAATTCAAGGTAAAGGAATACTATCGTAAATTCAAGACCTTATTAAAACTAAGTGGATTAATGGAATGTGAATAGGCAATTGAAAATAGATTTTTGAAAGGACTTAATGAGGATATTCAAGATATTCTCGTTGAGGAAACATATAGTTCTCTCTCACAATTGTATAAATGTGCTTGTAGAGCTGAACATAAGTTTATTGAATCATTGAATGAATTTCTAGCCTCATTAGATGGACCCATTGTTGCTCCTATTCTCGTAGTTAACATTATGCTGAAAGATAAGCATCACCGAGAGGAGGATAAAGAGGAGCTCATGAAGGAAGAAGAGATCATTATTGTGAGCAAAGAGCAAACCATTGAAGTTACACCTACATCAATTGATGAGGCCTTGCAAGGTAATGAAAAAGGTGATGCACTTGCTCAATGTGAGAATACTTGTGATGATATAAAATTGTCCACTACTAATGCTATTGTAGAGCAACCATTGGTGGAACCCGCTGTTCAATTTTCTTTGTTACAAGATGATTTGCTTGCTACTACTTGTGATAAGAAGAGTTGTGCGATAATGCTTCACTTATATCAATACCACAACTATTAAAAGAACATGTGTCTTCTGTTTTAGAAACCAATACCTGTGCTAATAATAGACATGTTTTTCATATTGCAACCGAGGAAAATGAGGTAAAATTAATGTCTTCTCTAAGTACTTTAGCTTACATTGAATTCGATGTTCTTTGTGATCTAAATAGTTTGAAGGAGAAACTTTGTCAACACTCAAATTTGCCAAGTTTATATAGAAATAGTTTACATGGTATTGGCAAAAATAATGATAAAGGAGAGTATATGGTGCATCGAGTTTACATTTGTTCCAATATGAATCCAACTTTTCTCATAAATGAATGTGCCGAATTAGATGATGACAATCTTTCTAGCCATGTCATGCTAAGTTTCTCTAGTTCTGATTCAGAAGGTGTGCGTGTTCTTTTGCCCCTTGTTTCTACTAACCTTTTGCAGGAACATGTAATGGATTCGAGGTCGACTCCAATTCAAGAAGGGGAGAATGATGAGGGCATTGTTCACATGGGTGTGACCGCCACTCCTTTCACTATTTCCACTACGGTCATGACAAGTTGGCAACAATTCAAAGCATCGTCTACATCTTATACGTCTACTATGATGGCTTCATCGACATGGCACAATCGACCGTCACCTTGGCCAGGTCGATCACGCAATTGGCCTCCCCGTCCCCCATCAGGTCCCGGATCTAGAGCAGGCGAAGCTCTTGCTGGATGGCTGGTCCTGTGGCCTCAATGGGTGGGACTTCGGTCAGAAGGGCAAGGCGATCCATCGGCGCCCACTCGCACAGTGGGACGACAGCGGCTGGCCTGCAGCGGCCTATGGAGGATCGCGGGACTAGTCCCGCAACCCAGGTGAGGAGGACATCTTCTGACACCTCACCCGCGGCTGCAAAGGACAACGGAAGACCAAGCCATGAAGATCAGAGCAAGATGACAGAGAAACAGTACAGATCGGAGCAAACAATTGGGATACTTACCACCTGGGTGGATGCGGGTGCAGTCGTCGACGCCCCGTGTACATCCAGGCGCCGCGTTCCCTTTGGCGCAGCGGGCAGAGCCGCCGGGCTAGGAAGTCCATCAGCACCTGGGTGCGGTGAGTCCGGCGTGGCGAAGACCCTCGACGCGGGCGACTAGGGTGCACAGTTAGGGCGTGTCCTCTGGCGTCGTGTCCCACGTCTCGGTGTTCGAAACCGCCGCCGCCTCGGGAAGTCCACACCGCTGTCGTCGCCGACGTAAAGCCAGGACTGCTTCCAGTGCTTCCAACTGCTCCTGGTGGCGATGTCGACAAAGGACCTGGAGGTGCCGGGGCGGGAGCGAATGTGGCAGCTCCCCACGGCACCTTCGCCCTGCTGGGTACGCAAGACGAAGAAGTGGCGGAAGAGCGAAAGATTGGGTCTCCACCCCATGAACATCTTGCAGAGGTGAGTGAAGATGGAGAGGATGACGATGGAGTTGGTGGGAAGGTGCAGCGCTTGGATTCCGTAGAATCCGAGCACTGCAATGAAGAACTAGGAATATGGCGGGACCAAGCCCGCCATGAGCGCCCAGGAGAAGGAAATAATCTCGTTCGCCAGACAGTGCGGCGTCACGGTGCCAGCCCGGAGCCGCAGGATACCGGCCGGTGCGAGATTTTGGAGGATCCGTATCTCCCCCTCATCAAGCGTAGATGAAGGTAGGGGGCTGGCCATTGGAGGAGGAGAAGGCGAGCGGTGGTGCGACGAGACGCGGCGGCGTGGCGGCGTGGTGAAAGATTTGGATACCGGAAGCGAGGAAGAAGGGCGTTGGAGCGTGAAGTGCTTGAGCTGGCGTAAAAGCCAGAAAGTGCCTAAGTCCCCTTTTTTGTAGGCGCGGCACGCGTGTGGGCGGTTCCTTGCCCTCAGGCGGTACGTGGTCTCCCCACGATCCGTCGTTTCCCCTGCCTCCTCGTTTCTCGCGAGCGGTGGTAGCGGTTTCCAATGCAGGCGCCATTAAGTAGGAAGACAAGCAGCAGAAAGTGGTGGGGCCCCACAATTCACCCTCCGCGGGCGCATGTCTTTTTGTTTTCCCTGCGCCGGCGTTTCGCGTCTCAATGTGGGACCAGGGGCTACTGTCGGTGCACGGCGCACCGGGGTACCCACACCAAGGAAAAGCAGGACGCGTGGCAGCTCGGCGTAGAGCGGGCGAGCAGACCCCCACGCCGAAACACAAGCAGGACGCATGGCAGCTCGGCGTGGAGCGGGCGACCAGAGCCCCATGTCGAGCCCGAGCAGGAGGCGTAGCGCCCCGCCGAGCAGGTGGGCATTGGCCCCACTCAGCAGGCGCCCGCGGGGAAAGAGGAAGCTTCTCGGCTAAGGCTTCCCCAACGTTCAGCGTATCAGCAGCATTAAATGCAAGGTTTCAGGCGTGCGAGGCCGAGAGAGATGATTGCCTGCACTGTAGTCCTATCCGGCGCACTGTAGCGGTCATTGCATCACTGTGTGATGGCAGAGCGGAGTGGCGCCTGTGTCAGGCGTCTCCCACGTCCCGTCAGGCCCGGCGATTGGAGGAAGCCATTAAAGATATAGACGTCATCATGGGCAAGTGGGGGCACTGTGGCTAGAGTACAACCAAAGGGATGTCTCTGTCCCTCTCTCTTTCCGACTCTCTGTTTCTCTCTCTCCCTCTCTGACCGACTGTCTGCCCCTTCCAGTATAAAAGGGAACGGGGGCAGAGGGAGAGGGAGAGGGGGTTGGTTCTAGCCATTCCACACACACACCCCAGTACAAGCTCACCAGCAAGAGCGCTTCAAATCCCTGAGAATACCACCCTCGCAGGAGTAGGACTATTACCCGCATAGGGGGTCCGAACCTGGGTAAATCCAGTGCCTTCCTGTGAGCGTGCGTTCGAGCGAGCGGGCGAGCGGCAAAAATTCCCCCTGACCGAACTACGAATCTCCCACGAGACAAATCTGTCTTGTTTAGAACACCGACAAGTCTTGTCAAATATGACGTCGAAAGGGATCCAAAGACCTGGCAGCAAGTATACTCACTGGCAATTAGTGTAGCCGGGGGAGATCGCAAGCACATGGCTAATTATTTGCCAGTTGCTTTAACACTGACTGCTCAAACATGGATGACAGGGCTTCCTACTGACTCCATAAGCTCATGGGAAGATCTCAGGGAGCAGTTCGTCGCCAACTTCCAAGGCACTTATGATAGGCCCGGAGGAAGATGGGAGTTGCAACAATTACACCAAAAGAAGAACGAAACTCTTTGTGAGTTCATCAAACGCTTTGTCAAGAAGAAGAACAAAATCAGGGATGTTTTTGAACAAACCGTCATTGACGCCTTCTTCCACCGTTGCAATTCAGAGGAGATAATACGGCAGATGACTCGGCACCCACTGAAATCACTCTGGGCCATGTTTGCCATGGAGGATGTTGAGGCTAATGCTAAAGAAGCAAGCGCCAATTACAAGAATGGCCAGGACGGAGGGTCCAAACCAAAGAAACCGGACGATAACACGAAGAAAGTCAATGACAAGAAGCGCAAGGGGGAAGAGATGGTTGCGGCGGTGGATCGTAACAAACCCAAGTTCCCTAGCGAAGAAGCGTACAAGAAGATCATGGAGGCGCCTTGTCCTTTTCATCCTTGACGGCGTGTTCTTCACTTAACCAGGTGAATCACACCCCTATCAGATTATCTATCTTGCTAGCCGATCAGCTGGGCTCAGTTCGATTCGAGCGTCGGGCACGGCAGAGAGCGACGCGCAGAGTTTACCCAGGTTCGGACCCCCTCGCGGGTAACAGTCCTACTCCTGTCGAGCCTTAGCTCTTCTCTTGCTGTGGTTGTGTGGGAATGATTACAGAATGTCGAACCCCCCTCTCTGCTCTCTCTCCTCTCCTTTTATACAAGCCTCAAACTGACGAAGAGAGCCGAGGGGGTAGGCAGTACAATACACTGATAAGACGTAAAGGACGGGACAGGAGAGACGAAAACGTGTTGCTACAGTGCCGAGGGGCACCGCCCACGCGAGCTCCGCAAGTGGCCTCTGACCCGTGTGAACACACCGGTGAACCAACAAGCAGGGCCCAGCTTGCGCCGCCTGACGCGTGCGGCCAGTCTGACGCCGGCCAAACTCTCTCTCTGCCGGTCAATTCTGCAGCACCACAGTGACAGTTGATCAGACCCGCAGAGGTCACTGTGGCGGTAATCATCTCTTCCTCGGTCCATCCGCGCGTAACGTCGCATTGAATGCGCTTGTCCTCCGCAGCAGAGGAGAGCCTTCGCCCAGAAGACTCCCCTCAGAACGCTTCCTGCTGCGCAGGCCCCACCTGCCAGTGGGGGCCTCCCGCGCTCACCTTGCTTCTATGGAGCCTGCCTGACGTGTGGGGCCCTCGCCCTGCGCGCTGAGGAGCTCGCCCACATGCTGGGGCCTGATCGCCCGCCTGACATGTGGGGCCCTCGCCTTGCGCGCTGAGGAGCTCGCCCACACGCTGGGGCCTGATCGCCCGCCTGACATGTGGGGCCCTCGCCTTGCGCGCTGAGGAGCTCGCCCACACGCTGGGGCCTGATCGCCCGCCTGACATGTGGGGCCCTCGCCTTGCGCGCTGAGGAGCTCGCCCACACGCTGGGGCCTGATCGCCCGCCTGACATGTGGGGCCCTCGCCTTGCGCGCTGAGGAGCTCGCCCACACGCTGGGGCCTGATCGCCCGCCTGACGTGTGGGGCCCTCGCGTTACGCGCTGAGGAGCTCGCCCACACGCTGGGGCCTGATCGCCCGCCTAACGTGTGGGGCCCTCGCCTTGTCTTCCTTATGACTCTTCATACCCCAGTACCTACTGTACCGACAATCCTCAAGGCAACCATCCGGCAAGGAAGTGTCATTACTTGATCAAGTTTGCTGAGAAGCAGTCGGACGCGAAGGATGATAAGGGCAATGATAAGCAAGATGACTTTCAGTAGGTAGACAGGGAGATCAACATTATATTTGGGGGATCTAAAGCATATGAGTCCAAGCGGAAGCAAAAGCTTACCACTTGGGAAATCAATGCGGTCATGCCTGTGGTTCCCTAATATCTGCGTTGGTCCGAAGTCCCCATAACTTTTAATCGGTTGGATCACCTAGACAAGGTACTTTTCCCTGGAAGGTACCCGTTGGTTTTAGACCTGACTGTGCGAGGAGGTAAACTCAAGAGGGTCTTAGTTGATTGAGGGAACAGTATCAAGTTCTTTTTGTCAAGACTCTCGATGAGATGAAGATCCCGCATTCCAAGCTCAAACAAGGATCATCTCCGTTTCATGGGGTAATTCCAGGCACGTCTGCAGTGCCACTCGGGCAGCTTTCCTTACCTGTCACTTTTGGTACCAAAGAGAACGACTGTGCGGAGATGTTGAACTTTGAGGTGGCCGATTTTGAGACGGCTTATCATGCCATCTTGGGAAGGCCTGGGATTGCTAAGTTCATGGCAGTCTCGAATTATACTTATTTTGTCATGAAGATGACAGGCCCTAATGGAGTCATCACTCTCACCGGTGACGTTAGGCAGTCCTACGCTTGTGACAGGGAAAGCTACGAATTAGCCAACAACCTGGAGGTGACAGTGGAGCGAGCTAAGATAAATGCCGCAATTGCAACCCTTCAGGAAGAGGCAGATATACCAGTCAAAAAATAGACTAGGCTTTCAATGCAGTTGGCCGAAGGGGTCAAGAAGGTTGAGATTGATCCGACTGATTCTTCTAAGACGGCTGTCTTGGGATAAGTCTGGACAACAAATAGGAAGAGGAGCTCGTCATTTTTCTCTGGACAAACCGGGATGTTTTCGCTTGGAAGCCCTTCAACATGCCTGGTGTTCTGAGAGAGGTGATCGAGCATTCTCTTCATGTAGATGAGAAGGCGAAACCTATTAAGCAGCGCCTTCGGAGGTTTGCACAGGACAAGAAGGATGCTATCAGGGAGGAGATTACCAAATTACTAGCCGCTGGCTTTATTAAGGAGGTATATCATCCCGACTGGTTGGCAAATCCTGTTTTGTTGCAAAAGAAGAACAAGACTTGGCGCATGTGCGTTGATTATACGGATCTGAATAAAGCTTGTCCAAAGGATTCTTTGGGGCTCCCGCGCATTGATCAAGTAGTAGACTCTACTGTTGGCTGCGAGCTCTTAAGTTTCCTGGATGCTTTTTTTGGTTACCATCAGATTAGTCTGAAAAAAGAAGATTGCATCAAAACTGCATTCATTATGCCTTTTGGAGCATACTATTATGTCATGATGCCGTTCGGGTTGAAAAATGCTGGTGCTACTTATCAACGCACAATTCAGCGGTGTTTCGACACTCAACTCAGACACAATGTGGAGGCATATGTCGATGACGTTGTGGTTAAGACTTGTAAGAAGAGCAACCTTGTTGATGACTTGGTTGAAACCATTAATAGCCTTTGAGCATACCAGATGAAGCTGAATCCGGAGAAGTGCATTTTCGGGGTGCCTTCTGGCAAACTTCTTGGCTTCATCGTGTCAAACCGTGACATTGAGGCCAACCCTGAGAAAGTAGGCGCTATCTTGAAGATGAAGCCTCCAACCAGTCAGAAGGATGTTCAGAAGCTCGCTGGACGCATGGTGGCACTCAGCCGATTCATATCCCGACTAGGGCCTTATTTGTTTCAAATTAATGTAGCGTTGCGTTTTACTGTAGCAAATTTGTGATCCCCTCAAAATACGTCTTAACGAGTTCAAAAAACTATGAAAAAAATATTTTATAAACTTTAAGAACTACTATTTAAAACCCCACAAGAATGACTACAAAACATTACATCATTTGGCTTATATAAAAATAACAAATTTTAATTTAATTTAATTTAATTTAATTTAATCTGAAACAAACAAGGCCTTGGTGTCTGTGGCATGCCTTTTTTCAAGCTTCTTAGGAAGCAACATAACTTCGAGTGGATGACTGAAGCCCAGGAAGCCTTTGAAGATTTGAAGAGATTTCTCACCACACCTCCAATATTGGTTCCCCGGAACCCTCAAGAACCTCTCTTGCTTTGCATCAGTGCGATGACACATGTTGTTAGTGCTGCCTTGGTAGTGAAGAGAGATGAAGAAGGATTCCCGCACAAGGTTCAGCGTCCAGTTTACATCATTAGTGAGGTGCTGGGTTAGTGTAAAGTGCGCTGTCCACAAGTGCAGAAGCTCTTGTACACAGTGCTTATTACATTGTGTAAGCTCAAGCATTATTTCTAGGAGCATGAGATTTCGGTGGTTATCTGCCAGTGGGAGGATTTCAAAGTGGGCCATGGAGCTTGGAGCCTTTGACATAAAGTTCAAGTCCCGACTGATCATTAAGTCGCAAGTACTTTCGGACTTTGTTGCCGAGTGGACAGAATCTCAACTTCCGGTCACCCCGGAGAAACTTGAGTGCTGATGAATCTCTCATGCTCAGCGGCGCGGGGGATGTGGTTTTGCTTATAAGTCCAGCTGGTGACAAGTTGAAGTACGTTCTTCAAATTCACTTTCCAATCAGTAATAATGCCGCGGAGTATGAGGAGCTTATTCATGGGCTCCACATGCCCATCTCGCTGGGAATACAGCGATTGGTGGTGCGCGGAGATTCTCAGCTTGTGGTGAACCAAGTACAAAAAGAGTGGTCCTGTTTGGAGGACAGCATGGCGTTGTACTGCCAAGAAGTGCGTAAATTGGAGGGCAAGTTTGATGGATTGGAGATTTCCCATGTTCTTAAAAGGGACAATGAAATCGCGGAAGAGTTGGCAAGGTTGGGTTCCAGTCGGTCTCAAGTGCCAGTTGGAGTTTTTGTTGAGAAGCTTCGCAAGCCCTCTATCAAGCCGCTGGCTGCCTTGACTGATCCGGCTGTGCCGACACCACCGGAGGACAATGAGGAGCTCGATGTGATGGTAATAGACCCTGAGTGGACTCGACCATACATAAATTACGTCATCAAGGGTGAGCTACCCGAAGGTCGGACAGAAGAAGAAGCCATAATGCGACGCAACAAGAGTTATAAGGTACTCGGAGATGAGCTCTATCGAAAAAGTGCCTCAGGAGTGCTACAGCGTTGCATATCGGAGCATGATGAAAGACGATTGTTGGAGGAGATTCACTCAGGAGAATGTGGTCACCATGCAGCGGCAAGGGCCTTACTAGGCAAGGCTTATCGCCAAGGATTCTTTTGGCCGACTCCTATGACAGACGCGCAGGACATTGTGCGGAGGTGTGAAGGGTGCCAATTTTTCGCACGGCAAACTCACATGCCCGCACAAGAGATGCAAACTATACCGATTTATTGGCCTTTCGCGATTTGGAACCTTGATATAGTTGGACTGATGAAGCGAGCACAAGGAGGTTTCACGCATCTGTTCATTGCAATTGATAAGTTTACGAATTGGATCGAAGAAAAACCAGTCGTGGAGATCACAACAGCGAAGGCCCAGGAATTTTTCCGGGACATTCTTGTTCGCTTTGGGGTCCCCCATCGAATCATCACGAATAATGGAGTTCAATTTAAAAGATCTGAATTTCAAGATTGGGGGAGGACCTAGGAATTAGGATTTGTTATGGTTCGTTATCACAACCTTGAAGCAACAGACAGGTGGAGCGAGCCAATGGCATGATACTTCAAGCACTAAAAGCAAGAATTTTTGATTGGCTCAAGGCTTATGCTGGTAGATGGGTGAAAGAGCTACCTTCTATTCTATGGGGACTTCGTACAGAAACCAGTTGGGCAACAGGGCAGACTCCTTTCTTCCTTGTCTATGGTTCAGAGTATTTTGCTGACTGATTTGGAGTTCAAGTCTCCGTGAGTGCAGCACTTTGAAGAGAACGATATGGAGGAAGGCAGACGTCAAGGCCTTGATCAGTTGGTGGAAGCAGGACAAGCTGCCCTAATCCAGTCAACGAGATATCAACAAGGAATGCGCTAGTATCATCAACGTAACGTTCATGGCCGCGTATTTTCAAAGGGAGACTTGGTCCTTCGTAGGAATCAGAAGCATGAGCATAAGCTCTCTCCTCTTTGGATGAAGTCACGCGCCCGAGGGCTTATCGATTTCGAAGAGAGGATGGAACAGAAGTCCCCAATACTTGGAACATAGAACAGCTACGTCGTTTTTATCCTTAGTTGTTTTTAGTTCGTCTTCGTTAAAAAAAATAAAAGGCGAGCACTAGGGTCCGAACGTCCGGAACTGCTGACGTCAACCTGACGTCATCGCGTAACCTGCGCGAATACCTACGGAAACCTAGAAAATAACGGTAGAAACCTGATGAACAGTGGCAACCTGAGGATGAAACTCGAGATTTCAGAAAGTTTTTCGAGTGTAAGAACCAAGTTTCAATAGTACAAATTCAAGTTTCATCAGGTAGTATACAAAGTTTCGATGGGCAAAACTTAAGTTTCAACACCAAAAAAAGGTGAAGTTTCCGAAAAATCTTGAAAACCCTAGGTTTCGTGCAGCCGAAATCGAGGTTACCACGAGAAAGGTCTAGGTTTCGTCAAGCAGAAATCAAAGTTTCATGTGCGGGATCCGAAAAAAGCTTCGAAACGAAAACCCTACGTTTCCAAATTACAAACTCTAGGTTTCGGACATGCTACCCTCGGGTTTCAGGAGGAGAGTCTCAGGTTTCGAGTGGCAAAAATGGGTTGGGGCTTGTCCCTGATATCTTCTTCCCCAAATCCAGCAGCCCCAACCCTTTCTTCCCCCAAATCCGGCAGCCCAAACCCCAAAGCTCGTCGAATCGAGCGAAACCCAAGCAAGCCCCAACCCCTTCCTCCCCCAATCCGGCAACCCCAACCCCAAAGCTCGTCCGATCGAGCGAAAACCAAGCAAGTTGAGGAGGGTACAAGCACGTGGAGCCGCGCAGTGCACCTGGGCAACGAGCCCCCCGACGGCGTGCGCCTCCGGCGACGAGCCCCTGCGGCGGCGCACCTCGGCGATGAGCCTACAGCGGTGAGTGGCGGTACGTGCCTCGACGACGAGCTCTTACGGCGGCGTGCCACGGCGACAAGCGCCCTCCTGTGCTCCTCGGCGACGAGCTCCGGCCGCGGTGCATCTCGGCGATGAGCCTTCCAGGAAGAGGTGGCGGAGGTGCGGCGGCGAGCTTCCTCACCTAGCAAAGCGCGGGCGCGAGAGACAGAGAGGGGGAGGAGTTCCGCGTGAGAGCCAGAGAGGAATGAGCGAGGGAGGAGCCCGAACGGACGGACGTCCTTCCTAAAGTGTTTCCCAAAATAAAATCTTTCTTGCCTTACTACTTAGCCTACTAGGTTAAGCAGTAAGCCGGGGGCTACATCTTATAGTGTGCTATCTGTACCCTATCTTTAATAATGAATATATTTTGTTGCTTATTTTTCTTCATTCTATGTGTTGAATATTTTTATGTCAAGGAGTCATTTGGCTTATTCGACTGATTTTTGAATCCTAATTGCGTTCGAGGGAAGTTTTTGCCTCAGGGTAACTCCCTACGCTCGGGGGCTACAACTAGTCGGGCTATGTACTTAATTGATTAAAATAAAGAGCACTCGGATGAACTAGAAAGCAGCCAAAGACAGTTAATAAATTTAACTTGGCAAATGCAGCATGAGCTAAAAACTTAAGTTACAAATTTACCCCATTGTTTATCGCATCTCTAGTTTATCCACCAACGAAGACGCGGTGTCCTTGACTGATTCCATCAGTGCTGTTGCTTCTTCGGTGGTGCAGGCGAAGCCGTCTTTGATAGCCTTCAGATCCATGTAAGGGTAATGGGACTTCATTATGCCCAAAGCCTGACTGGTACAGATCATGGCGCGTTCTTGATCAGGGTCTTGGCTTGCTCCGGCGCCCCTTGAAGCTTGGCAGTTATGTCTTGGAGATCAGTCGCCACCTCCTCTTTTGGATAAAGGACCCTCAAAATCCCAAAGGATCCCTTCAGAACCGCATCACGAGAGCCCTCGGCTGCGTTAACCTTGTCCGCCAAGACCTTGAAATGGGCCTAGGCCTTAGTCTGGTACCCTGTTTCAGATTTGATCAGTCAGAATGGCGGGGCAGTCGGGAGATGGCACTTTACAAATAGGAGACAATTACCTTTCAACTCTCGAGAAGTCTTATCCAAGTTCCTGCGGATTCAATAGCTCTCCTCCTCAAGTTTTTGTACTGTTCATCGCGGTGGCCGAGTGTTGTCTTCAGCTGCTCTATCTCAGCTTGAAGGGAAGCGATGGACTCGTCTCGACCTGGAGGAAGTGGGATGAGGCATAAAGCGTAAGAAGTATGAACACATGGTCAGCTTTGAATGTCGGCAAGATATTTACCTTGGAGGGTTTCTTCGTCTTTCTGGCAGGCTGCCTGGAGATCCGAGATCTATCGGCGAAGCTTAAGCTGCTGTAGTCGGGACTTTTTCTTGATAGATTGAAGTTCGGCTTTATGGCTGTCCTTCTTGCGGAGCTCGTTTGTGACCTTCTAGAGGCACTGAGTTTTGCGCTGAGCGCTTATGCTCAGTTCCTAAAGAGGCGTAAAGAGAGTTGTAAGGGAATTATTCAACCTGCGAGAGAAAAAATAAATATTCTTACCACAATGAGTCGGATATGAGTTTGAGTTGACTTGTGAAGCTGCTCCCACTTCGCCGACTCCGTCGCTTCGTCAAATTCAAGGTTTGCTGGCTCCTCCCGCAATCGGATTGATAATGGAGTTTGTTGGCAGGGAGCGGCTATGGCGGTGGAGCGGGGAGCTTCCACCACCTCATTCCCTTTGGCCTCTGCTGGGGGCTTGGGTGGGGAGGCTGCGACAGTCGGCGTTGTGGCACTGGCAATGCTAAGCTCCTTGGGTGTGCCGGGAGTCGGGGTAGCCTCGCGCCGTTGATGGCTTAGCAGCTGGTTGTTCACCAGTTGCCTTAGGTTCCTGTGATGGAGGGGCTGAGCTGGCCTGACTGATTGGGCGCCTCGAAAAGCAAAGAAGGCATTCAGGATAATCTTGAGTAGAAATTATTGATAAGGGTCTAGAATAGGTATTTACCTCTGGGACACCTTTATTCTCAAACCCCTCCCCATACCAGTCAGGGCAGGGGCTGATGTCCCACTGCCGCTGCGATCAGCGGGGCAGCCGCTTGGGTCAGCGCTCTGGCTGGGTCGAGGCAATGGGCTGGCTGCAGGAGCAATTGTTGTTTGCTGTGGTGGCGCGGCTGTCGGTGGTTTTGCGGAGACTTGTGGTTCTGGCACAGTCAGCTGTGGTGTAGGAGCAGTAGTCGGCGAAGTCGCTTCAGTTGTACGCCCGAAAGGAGAAGGAGTTCTTCCCCCAACCTTAGAGCCATGGCGTAGTCGAGAGAGAGGCACCTCGTCCTCGGATTCCTCTCCTTCCTCTCCCATTTGCTTCCACCTCCTATCTCCTCCGAGTCGTCCTCCTCTAGGATGGACTCCTTCCCCTTCTTCGCCGCACCCTATTCTGGAGATTCCAGTGCAGGGCGCTTGCGGAAGAGGTCTTCCTTGGAAGGGAGCTCGAGGAGAGGGGGGCAAGAGAAAAACACAATCATGTCCTGTTAAAAGCAAAGAGATGCAGTTGACATGAGTTGGGCAAGTATAGGAGTTGGACAAAAAAGAAAAAAAGAGAGAATCAGTCGGCAATAACTCACCTCAGGCGAAGGATTCCTTTTCAAGAATGGGGTCGGGCACCCCTCAACGGAGATGATGGTGCCCGGTGCCAGAAGATTGGCAATATGATCTTCAATGTCCTTCATTGGGAGGCTCTCTTCCCCCTCCTTGGTTGGATCGGATCGCCCGAGGTATTCGAATGCCGGGGTCTAGCGGTCCTTCAGGGGCTAGATTCTTCCGTGGGAGAAGTTTAGAAGAACCCCGACTACGGTGAGTCCCGCCTTCTTGACTTGGCGGCACAAGGCGACTAGGTCTTCTACCTCGCGGTGCTCTACGGAGGAGGGGAGAGAAGACCATTCGCCAATTGGCAAAGGCCATTTTCCCGCGAATGGAGCAAGGGAAGGTTTGATGTTATTTACGTAGAACCACTCGGCATGCCAGCCTTTGAGTGATTTCTAGAGGGCAAGGGAGAAGAAGACTTTTTTGGCACCCTCGCGAAGCTGAAAGCCAGCGCCCCAACGACACTTGGCTTTTGGCGAGTGGGAGTCGGATTCAAGAGGAAGAGAGTGCGAAAGAGGTTAATGTGGGGGGCGATGCCTAGGAAGGCTTCGCAGTAGTTTACAAAGGCAACAATTTGGAAAATCGAGTTTGGATTGAGATTCACGAGCTCGATCTCGTGGAAATGCAAGAGCCCGCGCAAAAAAAGTATGCACGAGGAGGTCGAAGCCACGGCTGAAGAATGATTGAAAAACCACGACCTCGTCGGAATGAGGCTTGGGGATGGACTCACCTGCCGCGGCGCGTCATTGGATCAGCTCTTGTGCATAGAGCATCCTGCGCTCCTCCATCTTCTTCAGCCTCCACTCCATGTAGATCGAGGTCTCCCAATCCGAAGACATGGTGGCGAGTTGGAGATGGCGAAGACTGAAACGAAGAAGATTTAGATCGGATCCGAAAGTTGGGGAGGTTCATTGTAAGGCAATAAGAACCCTAACGCGGGGGCTTGAGCTGGGAGGCGAAGAGGCGTGAGCTATGGAGGCGAGTGTGAGGGAGCGAACTGGTTCGTTGTCTTCTATTTAAAACCTTTAGTGTGCACATGGCGAATGGGTCAGGTTTTTATTATTAAGGCCCTCGGGCATCCGCTCTAGGTTAGTAGCAACAGCATCGCCCATGCGGGTGAGGTCAGCTTGGTGGATCTTATCACCGAAACCATGGCTTGGAGTCTTTTCCGACTCTACTCAAGGGGTCCTGGGATCCCTGAGGCGTCTGCGTCTTGCCCGACCAAGGTCTGGTTACGCGGGGATTCATCCCGAGCAGGCTGAACTTCTGTCGGGGGGCTTGGCGTAGGTACGCGAGGCGGGTCGCGTCGTTGTCGCTTGCGCCGATCGCGAAATTGCACCAAGGTTCTGTTGATTGAGGCATCAAGACTACGGCGAACAACTTCTTGTTCGCGAGCGGCCTGTGCAGCCCCATCTGGTCGTCGAGCGGAATCAACATGCTCGATCTCTTCGGCCGCCGCGGCTCGTGCAGGATCCTCTGAAGTTCTTGCGCCAGCCATGTTAATGCTGCGACGGCTGTGCGAAGGTGCACCAGACGGCGTCATCACCGTGTCACCACAGGAAGAATCGACCGACATGGTCTTGGAATCTGAGAGATCTAGACCATCGTATAGATCGTCGGTTCCGTAGTCATTGTCAATGACGGGAGTGTGATCTGAGACCATCTCCGGAGCATAGCCGGAAACTGCTGTCCCAGATACGGAAAGCGATCAAGATCGAACGGATCGATCAGATCTGACAGGGGATGAGACATCCTGCCCTTCTGAGTCATAGCCTTCAGGAAGAGTTTCCTGGTCGCTGAAGGAGTTCGACATGCTTCGAACAAACTTGATCTACTATCCCCACGGACGGCGCCAACTGTCGACAGTTGAGATATCGATCTCAAGTCAACTAAGGTTCTTGAAAAAGGGAGATGGAAGACTTGCCGAGCAACGCCAAACAGCGATCAACGAACAACAGGGAGACACAGGGCTTTTATCCTGGTTCAGGCCTCTCTCGAGAGATAATAGCCCTACGTCCAGCCTTTCTTTATATCAAAGAGGATTACAAGGTGGAAGCTCGACGAGACGAACAGGTCTCGGCGAGATTATGGGTGTACAGGAAGTATCATGCGATGATCTCGTCGTCTAAGTCGCACGATCTTCTGGTGCCCTCTACACGCCGTAGGCGCTCGGTTTATATAGTGTTGAACAACCGACCTACCGAGAGATAATCGGGCCGGGCTAACTACGAATACGTAACGAACTCGTACCATGCCAAATATATCCCACGGCAGATAAGGTAGACTCCAATTCTTGGGGATCATGACGTCTGTTCCAATCCGGGAAACCATCGTCCGGGTCTTCACGTAGCCGTGCAGAACTCTTGCTCGAGTCGGACTCGAACACGAATCTTAGGCCATTACGCACCGTGCCAGCCAGGAAGCTGTTCGGCAGGATGCATATGGGCCTGATAGAACCTTCTAGGGAGCCAGGCCCTAGGAAGCTATTCGATTGGGCCGTCAGGGAGTGGGCCATGGCAATGGGCCGTGTTTTTATCCCCGACAGCTAGCCCCCGAGACTCAAGTGGAAGGACTCACTAGAGTAGGGTCTTCCTCTTGAGACTCTAAGTCACAAAGAGGGTAATTTTGCTGCTACAAAGACTCGTAACAAGCAACCGAACAGGCTACAGTTCCTCCAAGCAAGACTTGCTCGGGATCGAACAAACCCGATCAGTGCCAAGCAACTCTGTTGCGTCGAACAGGGAACAACATCCATCCGAGCAGAGCACTCAGCCCTCAGTGCAGATACTGGAAAAAATAGCCGTTGGTAGATCTCAACGGTAACTATCGCTGAGCAGTGAAAACGGGCGACCGTTTTTACCTAGCCATTGCAGTAAAAACTAGCCGTTTGGCGGCGAAAATCCGTCACAGGGCTGCCCGTTTGGGGCTATAAAGAGCCCCACAACCGCCCGCGGCTAGCCACTTTCGCTCTCACGCATCTTTCCTTCCCAAGCCCTATTCCAAGCGCGCACAGCATCAAACAGCCACCACCCAACTCCAAAGCTGCTCGTCCGCCCTGGGGATTGCTATGGCCAAATTCTCAGGCTCCAGCATGACCGAGGAGGACTTGAGGACTCTGGAGGAGGAGGGACACATCGACTCCGGCAGCTGGAGGCTGCCCGGGGAGGAGGAATCACCGAAGCCGCTCGAGGACGAGTTCGTCAACTTCGAGCAGTTCGCGTTATTTGGGCTTAGGTCTCCCGAAAGCGATTTCGTGGAGGCCTTCCTGAATATTAGTGGGCTGGAGGTCGCCAACCTCAACCCTAACTCTTTCTTGCAGATGGCGGTCTTCGCACACTTGTGTGAGGGCTACCTCGGAGTAGATCCATCGGTGGGGTTATTCCTCCACTATTACACAGTGATGAGGAGCAGCTCCGCCGCTTCGGCGCTCGGGTGCTGCTACCTCAAGCTCCGGGCTACCGCCGACGACGTGCCCTATCCTCGTCCACCACTGCTCGACTCGATGGGGCCGTGGTGGATGAGGTGGTTCTACACCCGGAGAGGCGACGACAGCAAGCTTGTCTTCACCGGGAAAGCTCCGGCGAAGGGAACACTGATGCCGCGGCCGGGGCCGAGCAGCGAGGAGTGGTATCTCACCCGGAAGATCGCCTCTCTCGTGGGCCTCGAGCTCACGGGCAGAGAGATAATCCGATACTTCGTGGCGAACAGGATCTGTCCGCTGCGGAAGAGGGCGGAAGAGGTCCTACCCCTTCTACAGGATAGAAGGCTAGGAGGACATCACCAGGGAAAGCACGGGTAAGATACTCAAACGCTCATCCCTTCTTTGGTTACTCATCTGAACAGGAACTAAAGATTTCATCTGCTCGGGCAGTGAAGCCGACAGATGCATGGGTAACCGAGCAGGTCGACGCCATGCTGAAGGCTGCTGGGAAGGATAGTGAGGGCACCGGCGAGGTGGCCTACACGTGTCCGAGGAATGTGCTCATCCGCTCTCCTAAGGTAACCTACGAAAACCCCAACAGAGTTGTTAGACTTGCACGACAAATGCACGCTTACATTTGCTTCAGCATGTGCAGGAAGACCAGCTCATCATCGGCGGGATCGTCGAAGAGCTCTCAGGGTCAGAGAAGGATGAAGCGAGGAAGGGCAAAGCCAAGTTGGCCGCGAAGCCCAAGGTGGCCGCCGAGCCGACGCAGAGCTCCCCGCGCCATGGCGGTCGCGAACCATCAAAGAAGCCCCCTGCGGCAACGAAATGTGCTGAGTAGACCAAGCGCGCACGCGGCCAGCCAAGTGGGAAGCGACCAAGCCCTTCCCTCCTCACCGAGCAAAGCGACGAAGAGGTAAGGAACATGACCCATTGGCTTAAGCGCTACGTGCAGGCTCACCCGGGCCATGTCGAATGGCTGCAACAGGTCGCCGAGCAGAGGAGGCTTAAGAAGTCGCGCGCAAGGAAAGGCTTCTTGCGTTGCGCCGAAAGAGCGCTCAGCTCTGCAAGGAGCTGAGCTCGTCGCCGCAGGTGTCGGGAGGCCAAGGCGAACAAGAAGCCAAGGAGCCCCCCGAGCAAGAGGCAGAAGGTTTTAGCGAGGAAGAAGAAGATTAAGCCCTCCACGGCAGGTACACGATAACGAGCCTTTCGCCCTTACAGCTTTACCGAACCACGCAGGACTTAACATACCTCTTTTTTTTCATCAGCCACCCAGGAGGAGATCGCCACCGATGATGTAGACGCGGCGGTCGAGCAGTCATTGCTGCCCGAGCACCTACACGGTGCGTCGCGGGCAGTGAGGCTAGCTAACCTCAAGGACAAGCTGGCAGCGTGGAGCGTGCTTCCGCCGGGCTCCACCGACCAGATGGACGCACTGAAAGCTGTGGTGGAGTGGCTTGAAGCCGTGGAAAGAAGGACCGAGGAGCTGGCTCCGCCGGCTGCCCAGGGCGGGACCGAGCAAGCGGTCCTACCGAGCACTTCATCGCAGGGGCAACCCGTCCCTGTGGCGACGGAAACTACTGGCGGGCAGGGCGAAGGGCCTGCCGCCAGGGAGCAGGAGGAAGGACACGAGCAGGGCACGCAGGCCGCCCTGTCTGAGGCCACACCGTCGTCCCCGAGCAGAGGGGCGCCGGTCTTCCCGAGGTTGCTCAGGCGGAAGAAAAGGAGGAAGGGCAAGGGCTCGAGGAAGAGGAAGCCTCGCCCGTTGCCGCTGTCCCCAGTAGGACGCGCTCCCGCAAGGTGGAGCAAAGGAGACCGCGGAGGGAACAGCGCGCTGGTCTCATCCCGAACAAACGAGGCTTCGTGACCCACGGCCTCGAAGATCGCCTGCGCTAGGGTCTAAAGCGTCGGCTCGGAGAGGTAAACTCCAAAACCGAATATTGTCCGCTCGAGGTATAGCAACCCAAATCGTCTGACTTGAACTTCTTTCTCTCAGGTCTTGAAGGGCACCATGGAGGACCTCGAGGAAGGCGTCACCGCCGAACGCAGCGCAGTTCTGGCGGCCTTCCAGGAGCAGCTCCGGATGAGGGGGCTCGAGGGTGAGCCCTCTGCACCAGCCCAAAGCCGGAGCCGGCTGAGGGCGAAGGTGAAAAAGGTAAAGGCCCAACTGACCGAGGAGAGGCAGTCTTCCGCGGATCTCCAGGAGAAGATCTCCACCCTGTGAATATCACAGGAGGAGGCCGAGGAGATTCGCGGGCTGGCCGTAAGGGCGAGCAAAGCAGAAAGAAAGGTCAAAGAGCTGGAAGAGCTGCTCAAGACCAACAAGCAGCACCTCAGTCAGAACGAAAGTCTGACCGGGGAGCTGCGGGCCAAGACCGAAGAAGTAGAAGCTCTTCGCGCGGAGTCCAAGTTCAGCAAGGAGGAAACCGAACGTCTCCGAGCTTGTCGACTGGTAGTTAACTGGGGGTACCGTCGGCAATGATTATATATGGGGTGATGCACAAGATCCAAACTCGATGGTAGCACAAGACAAGGATTTATACAGGTTCAGGCCCTCATGGCGGAGGTAATACCCTACGTCCTGTGCTCTGGGATTATATGGGGTATATGTGTACAAGATGATTATCAACCTGGGAGATGATCAAGCTGTAGATGTGTGATTCTCTATCCGGCATGGCCTGTGGAGATGATCCTCCAGATGTAGATGAAGATGCCGAACTATGGCCCCCTACCCCCTTTATATAGTGGAGGGGGTGGGGTTACAAGGAAGAGTCCTAGTCGGTTACGAGGTAGGATTCCTATCTCTATCCTCTAGTAGTTATCCGGGATTACAAGTATACCTTCCCTATTAATTAGGGATAGGCTTCTATCTTCATGTCTTTTCTTGCCGAGCAAGTCTTCTAGAGTCCGAGTGGTACCCGTCCTCATCCACCCGACTTGGTCCATCCCCTGTCGGGTGGTCTTTTAGGCCCGCCGTGTGGATACCCGGGGTCCATGTTGTCCACA
>SPJY01036230.1:202550-278103 GCA_005191435.1 Raddia distichophylla | reverse complement strand
AAATCACCACTGGCACAACCAAATAACTGAGTATATTGGTCCTCAAACTCTTGAGCCTCACCGAAACAATAAATTTCACTCTTGTGGAAGTTTATCTTTAGACCTGATAGTTGCTCAAAAGCACAAAGTAATAACTTCATGTTACAAGCTTTCTCCAGATCATGATCCATAAAAAGGATTGTGTCATCTGCATATTGTAGAATAGATAAACCTCCATCTACAAGATGTGGTACTACTCCACTCACTTGCCCAGCCGAAGTAGCTCTGCTAATTATAGTTGCCAACATGTCAGCTACTAAATTAAAAAGAATTGGAGATAGAGGATCTCCTTGACGAAGCCCTTTTTTGTTTGAAAATATGGCCCTATATCATCATTGACATTAATTGCTACACTTCCACCCGAGATGAAAGACTCAACCCAAGAAATCCACTTAGGCGAAAAACCTTTCATTCGTAATGTTTGAAGCAAAAATGGCCATCTAACCTTGTCATAAGCTTTCTCAAAATCAATCTTGAAAATTACTCCACTTTGTTTTTGACGGTGTAGCTCATGAATAGTTTCATGTAAGACAACAACACCCTCTAGGATATTACGTCCTCGCATGAAAGCAGTCTGTGTGGGACTGATAAGATGATCCGCTACCGAATTAATTCTATGAGTAGCTACTTTAGTGAAAATTTTGAAGCTGACATTTAACAGGCAAATTGGCCTGTATTGTTGAATGCGGTTTGCCTCTTGAACCTTCGGGAGAAGAGTAATAACTCCAAAATTAATACTAAACAACAGCAGATTCCCAGAATGAAGTTCATGAAACATGATCATCAAATCATTTTTTATTATATCCGAGAACTTCTGATAAAACTCAGCCGGACATCCATTTGGACTAAGAGCTTTATTATGTTCCATAGCAAAAACAACATCACGAATTTCCTTTTCAGTGAAAGGTGATGTTAAGAACTCATTTTCAGCATGTGTAACTTGAGGGATATCGAAGGTCCTCGATTCATCCAGAGAGAGAGAATTTTCTTCAGGTGGACCAAAGAGACCTTTATAAAACCGAGTGATATAAGTTTTAAGATTATTTTGACCCTCAATTTTTCCTTCCTCCTGGTCTAGGAAGAATATTCTCTTCTTCCTATGCTTGCCATTGGCAACCATTTGGAAGTACCCTGTATTAATATCCCCCAACAAGATATCGGATATTTTTGCTCGCTGGTAATATTTTAGTTCTTCCCGAAGTAGTTTGGTCAAGTGATCTCGAGACTGAGCAAGTAGTTCACTCTCGGTTGCGTTCAGATCACGCATCTCAGCGGCCCTATTTTCTTATTCCATCGTTGGACAGAATTTTGGCTTTTACAGGCTTATTCCAAATTTCTACGACTTTATCATAGAAATCTTCCCGAGTAAACCAAGCTAGTTCCAGCTTGAACTGCCTTCGGTTTCCTTGGAAAGCCTGTGTGCCAGCATCTAGTAACAAAGGTGTATGGACAGAGACACCCCTATCTAAAGCATGGACAGTCACTAATGGAAATTTAAATTCCCATTCCATTGTCATTAGAACTCTATCTAGTTTTTCATAGGTCGGAGTAGGTAGCGAATTTGCCCAAGTGTATTATCGACCCATTAAATCAATTTCTCTAAGATCAAAGCTATCAATTACAGCATTGAACAGGAAAGGCCAACGGTCATTGAATCTGTTATTATTCTTTTCCTTGCTACTCCTCGAGATGTTAAAATCACCACCAATTAAAGTAGGTAGTTGGTTTTGTTGGTAGGTACGCACCAACTCAGTGAGAAAAGAAGACTTAAAGGCTTCTTGTGCCGGTCCATAAACTGCCATGAGAATCCACTTGAACTTGTCTAGTTTGTTACAAAGATGAAATTTGACATGAAATTCCCCTTCCACAACCAGAGACATGTCAAAAACAGAAGCATTTACCCCCAAAAGGACACCTCCTGATCTACCCCGTGGTGGAAGACAATGCCAAACGAAATCCGCTACACCTGAAAGGCGAGCAAGATTCGTCTTTGACAAATCCTTCTTTCCTGTCTCCATGATCGCAACAAAATCTAAATTTTGATCCTTAATTGTTTCTGCAATTTATCTAAATTTAGCCAAGTCTGAAAGACCTCTGCTATTCCAAAGATACCTTTCATTGAAAACCAATTAATTAGCTTTGTTTCCACCCCTAGGGACCCAACACCCCTTTCTTTTCGAGGCTGATTTTGATTTTCTAGCGGTTGCCATAAGATCACAAATAGTTGTGTCCAGGTCCGCTTCATCGAAAACAATCTCTAAAACATCCGTAGCTAGATGAGCAATTAGGGCACTGTCCGTGCCAGTGTCCTCGTCATCATCTATATTAAACGGAATGAATTCACCTACAATTTCAGTCCCGTTTGAACTTTTACCTCCTTTTAATATCGGTTTTACCGTCAACCTATCTATCTCCACTCATTTTAAAGAATTAATAGCAAGACAACATTTAGAGGTGGTACGACCCAATTGAAACCCCAAATGAGTTAATTTCAAAGCATTTGCGTTTGAGAAGCATTTGTTCGTATAAGATGAAACATCTTTTAAATAATTATAGTAACATTTTTTCAACAACGTTTCATCCGTGCCCCGTCATGTTCCATTAGCGCTCCTTATGTTAGTACTTGATCGATGTAACGAGACGAAATTGGTGTTCCATCAATATTTTGTTATGTCTCATACGTATTTCATCATGTCTATTAGGACTTCACATATGTTTCGTAGTATTTTTTTCATGTTTCTTGGATCCTATGGTACAACCAAACACCATCGTAATTAATTTTCCTTATATTATTCACGATGCTCGAAGCTAAATATTCTTGCATTCTTTCCCTACCTGGAAACATGGTTTTTGTTTCTTCCTTTTTGTGTAGACATAAAATGCCGATTATCACCGATGAAATCCGATCTGTCCCATCAGTTCCATCGTCCACTCTGGAAAAAAAACATAGAACCCTCTAGGGAATTGCTTGTTGGGCTTTTGCCCCTTTTCTAGGCCGGCCCACATAAGAGAATAAGAGAGGGGGAGAGAGAGGAGCATGCAGGGGGAGGCAAGCTCGCCCCGTTCGTGCCCCAGCCCTAGGGTTGGAGCGGCGCGGGCGGCGGCACCACCTTTCTCGGCGTGCAGGCTCCGTGGGGCGTCGTGGCCGTTGTGGCTGGGCATCTCGGAGGGCCGGTAAGCGGCTCTACCCCTTTTTAGAGGCTGCAGCTTCCTCTTCCTCTCGGTTCTAAGTTTTCTCTGTTTTTCCCCATCTCCTCTCGCAACCTCTCTGTTCGGTGTTTTCACCAGAGCTCCGGCCGTCTTGCTGGTCGGCGCTGGTTGCTGGAGGTGTACCCGCGCCGCTCTCCGTCGATCTGGTGCTCAGTGGTCACGAGGTGGACGCCGTGCCCTTGCTGCTCCTTCCTCTGCTCCTCGGGTTCCTGCTATGGCCTTTGGCTGCGGTGAGGAATATCGGCATCGTATCTCCGGGTCGTTTCACTTGTGGTGCTTAGCACGGGCGATTTGATTTCTGGGACAGTGTCTTGCACGCTTTGCCTCGGCATTGTTGGCTCGGATCCAACACACTGTAAGATTTCTTCGTCTTCCTTTGTCCAGTGGACCGATTTGGTTGTTTCTGGGGGACTAGCCTTCGTGCTAGAGGCCGTTTGACCAAATCTGGAAGCACTGTGTTGTGGCTCTGTTAATTTGTTCAATGATGATTGCATAAATTTGAGGCTTAATTAATCTGTTTATTAAAGGAATCTGCTAGACCTAGAGAAGTACTGCTCTTAGCTTTCACTGTGTTTGTTCTCTGTGTTTGGTTAAGCACCTGGGAGTAAGAGATTAGATCAATTTACTGCTGCCTTGTTATTTCCATAATCTGGAGAACTAGTGTGTTGATTGTTCTTGACACTAGTGAGTGTAGTGTGCAGTTAAACTGCTGTTCGGCTTGATCCAGTGGCTGTTTGGGGTCTGGCCGAACTGTTTTATTGATCTTTTATTACTCTGGTGCACACTGACTTCATTTGTCTTGTACATAGAGCAGTGAATACCTTTTGAGCTTGAGTAGTACTAATCTTTGGTTGCAATCTTGAAATTTTCAGATTAGATAACTTGTGATATATATTGCTCAAATTCGGTTGGATGGCTAATTTATTTAGCAACCCCTGTTTGCAATCTGAGAACAACTTCATTAATAAAACTTGAGCTTTTTGCTGGTTTTATTACCTTGGGCAGCATTGAATCTTTTTTAGGGTATCATGTATATGTATGTCTTCTTGATCATATTTGAGGAATACATGCTATATGATTCAATTGGCTTGCATTTATTTATAGATGTACTCAGTATGGAATATTGTATTATGTTGCTCATTATGCTAATTTTGCAACATTGCTAATCATCAGTCGACTGAACTCCGGGGAGATTTTAGTCGACTTCTTACCCGTGCGCTGTCGGCGGGATGGCCGAGGGAGGCGGCGGCCCGGCGGTTGGTTGGGGATGGAGTGAGGGCGTCGAGGCGGCAGCGGTGCTACCGGAGCGGAGGACGTGGGGAAGGCGGTTGGGGCGGTGGTGGCGGAGGGTGAAGGCGACAGCCGGGTTAGGTTGCGCGGGGCAGTGTCAGTGGCGGAGGCGGCGAGGGAGGTGGAGGAGGAGCGTGGAGCAGTTGGGATCAGGGGGGGCGGTGGAGCCGTGGAGGAGAGGGGAAAAGGGGAAGTAAGAGAGAGAGAGAGTGGGGGAGGTGGGGGTTGATCTGAGCGTTGGATTGAGATCCAACGGCCCAGAAAATCGACTGATGGGTAGGAAAAAAAAACAGCCAGACTATGAAATAGACAGTCCCAACTCTTTACCATCAAACCTCTGCTATGAATCCAGCGACCAGCGTCTAGCTGAAGCAAGATTTGAGCAGCGTATAAAAGCGATGCATGGCTACACGAACAAACCCCAGGTGGATGGAATCTGGCCAGGTGGATGGCAGTACGCATGCTCACTGTTGGTCGGTCGGTTGTCGTAGTGATGATCGAGATCCTAGTTAAGCAAGGCAAAGGCAAACAAGGACCACGGCACCGTATAAGCAGCATCATGCATCATGATCACTGGGCGCAATGAAGCTGGCGACACAGATCTCTCCGTGCGCCAACACCAGTACGAGGCACCCCGGCCATGCCATTCCTACATTTCGAGGACGACCATGCGTACATCCAGCCAGGCCGGCGAACAGGACCAGTACAACATACGTACGTACGTACGTACGTCTCCATGCTTGTAAAGCGAGCCCATAGCATCTCCGGCCGTTCCTAACTTAATTAGAACAGATTAAACACTTTTATTCAGCCACTATTAAGGACGGATCCTCCACCTGTACTGTCAAGGCGGCGACTCAGACTTGGATTTGGACCGAACGTATATCTCCCTTGTGTTATAGGGCTCATGCCCACTTTTATCTCTCTTGTTCTCTCTTTTTCTTTTGCAGATTGCATTTTTAACAATTTAATTGATATGGTTATGCACATCACCAATTGAATTATTGTTGACACCCAAATTTAACAGGAAAATCGGATATTGTAAAGCAGATAATTTCATCGGGATTTTGGGCCATATCAGAAAATGGGCTTCATTTTCAGAAAAAAGAGGTGTATACGAAATAATGCCGATAAGGTCAAGACTCCGGAAGAATTACGAAGATTCGATCTGAAGACGTCTTCAACGGCTTAGTTGCGAGAAATTAGGTCGTGTCGGTATCGGTTTTGTAACAGTATAAATAGGGTCCTAAGTCTTGTGAAAACGATATACGACATACACAAAACACAACTACACTTTTCGAATCTGATCGACTTCGTTGAAAGGCTTCAACTCACAGGTAGAGCTATCTCGATGGAATAATCAATTCTCTTCTTGTAACCCGTATGCATGGCTGTATCGCTTTGATCTCATGTGTACAAAGCATGTTAAACTGTCTCGGGTTTTACCGATCTTTGACATGTTCTCGCATGTTACACTATCTCGTTTGATCGATCTGTAATATGTGTTTATCTCGCAATGCCGATTGTTAACTCTCTTATATGCTTTTCCTGATTTTGATATGTGCAACTGCCTCGTTCAATCGATCTTGCGTATATTTGTTTTAGGGTTTCGCATGCTAAGATTGTTTACCGATTAACATTGTATTTATCTATATTAGTTCTAAACCTTTAAATCGGTTTATAGGTTTATGCTTAGATCTAGATCTGAATACTACCTTGGCCTGACCAATCTATTCAACCTATATCTTGGTTTAATCTAATAAATTGATCTAAAGATTTATGGCTAATTCTACATATAAAACAATAAAAAGAGATGAAAGGAATTTATGATTAAATGTTTATCCATATTTATCGTTCTATTAGGCATTAAGCCGATAGAATCACAATCGGATTCTTTAAGGCCGATTGTAAAAACCTGATCTGGCTGTTTATTAAAGCCGATTGGGGCCATGTCACTGTAATGTATTCCTCATCAATTTACAGGTCAAATTGACTGGCATGTTTGGTTTCTAGTTGCGATGCAAGCACAGACTTGACGCTTCTGCACGTGTGTCCACGAAAATCCAACTTTTCGTGTCAACAATTATCTCATGAGTATGTTTTTCTTCTTTTGTCGTGCACTATTTTGGTAGATTTAACTTTCAATTTGCTGTAGCGTTAGTAAGTAGTAAAACCAGTGAATTGCTAGCTTAGAATTAACATGTTTTATCTTAATTATGGTATTATTATAATATATATATATAGAAAATGAAAATAATTTTAGCATTGCCCATGAATGATTTTTGTCCTGTATCTGCTACTAGTCACTATTCACACTTTCTTTTTACCGTGCATCAATATTTTTCACTCTACTATTTTATTTGCTACGGTACAATGACGTCTTAAATTAGAACTTATTGGAGATGCTCTCGTGTCCCGCAATTTCAATACGACCAGCCCAATTCGTGGAGTCGTCACATGAGAATCACATGGGAAAGTTACACCTTCCAATAATTCATTCATCTTTTTTTCCCTCCCAAGGCTTCCATATCGTATTTGATTGAGCACAACTTCCATCATTTAACTAATTTCATGAATTCTCTGCGTTATCTCCACCATTATTTACGTCCTAAAATCCATTTGGACCCTCAGCACTACCTTACATAGTATTTTGGTGAACCCCCTTTCTTCCTTCCCCATATTTTCAGATCAAAATGCTCGGGTAGTCGGGTCCTTCTTCCTTCTCTCTCACTCTCTTCTTCACCCTGGCCGAGCCGGGCCTCCCCGATGGTGCATCCACCAATGACCACGACCTCGCCATGGCACTATCACATCAGCACCTAGGGGAGCCCCAACGGCAGTCACAACCGCTCTGCTTGGCTCAACCCATCCCAAGTGTCCGGCTCGAGCTAGGCCATCGTGGTAGCCGGTAGGAGAAGAAGAGAAAGGGAGTATGGCATATTCAAACCGCTGCAAACCATGTGTAACACTCATCATTGAAAACCACTCCAAACCACACTTTGACTAGTCAAAGTGTGGAACCAAGATATGACGACCAGAGAGGAGGTGAATGGGAGCCACAAATTTTTCAGGCCTTTGCACACCAGAATCCCTTAAAAGCAATCCATTGAACACATGGTGGACGTGCCGAGGATTCTCAAGGCTAAGGCAACAAGAACCTAGTGTGCCTGACTAGATATCAAGCTAAAATACGGAGCTTCACACCAAAATTACCAACACCTTCCTTGTTGACACGAGAACAAACACTTGGTGAGCGGCTAAAGAAAGATCCAATCTATGATCATGCTCATGGGAGAAAGATAATTTATGATGGTACCCCATGTCCTAGCATAAAGATTGACTCTCTAAAACCCTCGAAACAAGTTCAAACAGGGTGGATGAAAATTCAACCAAAACTCCTTGTGAAAATCACCAAAAATTGAAAACACGGATATAGAAAAGGATCATCATCGATCTAACTAAAGGAACCAACTTTTTTGAACTTAGCTAAGATCCGGATAAGATGAAAAAGGAATAAAACTTGCACAAAACCAGACTGATCAAGGATCAAGCATAACCCTTAAGAACACAAGCGAAAACTTGAGAAGCTTTTGGTGGATCCAATTGCTTTCATTGGGGTATTACAAAACCACACCAAGTGCGAGCAACACTTACTAGTGCACCTACACACACCCAACCTCAGCCCTAGTGGTGACAAGTAAGAGGGAGATACCTCCTCCCCTTCTCATATAGGTCAAGAGCTATAGGGTATCGCAATATCTCGTGAAAAATTATCAATATATAGCCTCAGATAACTCCTAGATGGCTGAGATTTGATCACACACTCCACTCAACACCCTAGGTATATTCTAATACACGTGGTCACTGGATCCTCACACTCCGAACATAACCGGTTGTGACTTAGCCGCTAAGTTTCTGTCGCACTCGACCGCCTGCGGAACATCGGATCCTCACGCCGGCATAACTCCATCATCATTGTGATCCAAGTACGAGTTCGACCATCTCACGTGACTTCCTTGTTGTTCTAGACTCCGAACCACCGGTTCGCGTCCCAATAAGTCGCCGATCAACAACGCTCCACTTAAACTTATATCACACGAATTGGTCCATCCAAAAACCTATACTTACCTTGATCCCTGTGAATTAGTCCATCAATATCATGAATCATTAATTAGGTACATGCCAAATCAAAATATTTAAAGGACCCACAAAAATGCTAACTCACACTCACTTCCGTACGCAGCAGAAAGTTTTTTTTTTTTCATTTTTGACGATTTTTTTTAGCTCTTGATAAAAGTGTTGTCAACATGACAAGGATGTGTCTTTAAGTTCTTTACAACTTTTATGTACAACACTTAATTTTTCGAGCATGGAAAAGCCTAAAAAATAAATTAAAAAACTGAAAACTGCGCTGAGGGACCGCGCCAAAATGTCTGGGAAAACCAGTAAAAAACTGTTTTGGGCTGCATGATCGGATCAACGCATTGGATGGAAAATCCGTCCGAGAGAACTAGAAAAACCTTGTTTTAGGTTGTGAACACTGGACCACGCACCAAATGGTCCGAGGAACAGTTTGAAAGCAACAAACCAAACCAAAACCTACTAGATAAGCCCAAAGGAGAACCAAGCGCCGGCCTGAGGCTCCGAACCGTAGGAAAGCCATCCGGCACCACATTCAGCCACCACTCAACTTTCCAAATTCCAAACTAAAACCAACACTAAACCTTAAATCAGTATGAAAATCATCAAATATTCATCAGAAGATCTCACACAAAGAACTTTGAGAGTTAATTTAAGCTAGTTTTGGAGGCGAGGGATCAAAATCGTAAGAGGGTAAGAATTCAAAAAGCGAAAATTGGTACATTTTCCTTACTTCAAGGTGATATCAGCGCCTACAACATTAAAGATGACAATAAGGACAGTCATAATGCAAAGTTTGTATGAGAGTTTCTTAGTGGAGAGAGAATAAACAAGAAACGGTGAAAGAAACCATCTATCCAGTGCAACGTGTCTTATGTATTTAATAGATGTATCTCTTAATTGGCTACCTTAATTGCTTGGTCCTATTTATGAAACGGCTATGACCTTACAGTGGGTTTTTTTTTTCAGTGTTTCATATCATTGGATTATGTGAAGAAACAGTTTCTAAACTAAGAAACGATTTCACTCACTCTTAATTAATAGGCTGCCACATTAGTTTTTTATCCCACATGGAACATATAGAAACTATCTAAGAAACTGTGCTGTAAGTGCCCTTACCACATGCAACGGCGGCAGCGTGGTCCACGCTCGGCGCTGGCGTTGCCCTCGCGTTTGCTGTTGCGGCCGCGAGGATCGCATGGCGCCTCCTCGATCCCTCGCCGGCGTGGAGCGTGCTGCCCTCTGCCCTCGGCCCTCGCCAATGGCATGGCTTGGCTTGGCTTGGCTTTAATACCAAAACCCTATGCCCTGTGCGATTTGGTAGCATTCATGGCGAATTAGAGAGAGCCCACGGTGGTTAGTCAGTCTCGCCAAAGCGCACGAGCAAAATTCCTAGTGGCTTCCTCTCTGCCCTCTGCCTTTAAGGAGAAGCAATGGCGATGCATTACTTGCTTCCTATAAGAGAATGGTCCTTGTGTAGTTATGTGTTTAGGCTTGATGGATTTTTTTCTGGGTTTTTTATAGGAAAACTTTTGTTTATGTCGTTAGAAAGTTATGCGGTATCACATTTATCTCGTATGATCATTATTGGTAAAAAACTATCTGAAACATTGCATGGCAAAAAACAATATAAAAAAATTATATGTCACGTGATATTGCAAAATTTTCTAGTGACATAAACAAACCTTTTTTTATATGAAAGAGATCGTCACAAAGTTACTACTCCCGAAGAGCGGTGGGAATTTATTTTTGCAAAGTTATTGCACAACCTTTTTTATTTTGGACTATTTCCTTCGTTGTCCCGGGGGCAGTTCCAAAGTGTCACATCAGTTCCAAAGTGTCACATCCGGGTCGTGCGATCCCGACGCCCTCAAGAACATCCCACATAAATGTAAAGGTACCTAGCTATTATATAAATCTCTTATGACAAGTAACCCCAACTAATCCAACAATATCTTTTCCTAGATATGTCTGTTATTGTCCTCGTTATATATAACCACGGCTTATGGTCTAAGGGCATATACGGTGTTGGTGTAGAAATAGAGAATGAGGCAATCACACCAAATAGTTGAACGGTGATGGTGTGGCCAATATATTAATCAAAGTCATGCTTACCGGAAGATCCCAAAAATAGGGTTGGTCGACTCCATGGCATGTGAACCAATCATACCAAAGATTTGTTAACAAAGGTTGGTAGATGAGTTCCTCTATGTATTGGTTGATGAAGAGGACAATGTTTCCTGCCAAAGAGGGATGTGTGCAAGGTGAGGGTGCCCAGCTGGATTGCCAAGAGAAGCTCTTCCTCCACAACTAGATGGAATAGATGTTGGACGGGGTCCATGGAGATGACAAACAACAAGGGAGATGGAGTCCCCCTATCACACTCGTCTTTCATGGTGGATTTTTTTAGTTCATTTATAAAACTATGGAACAAGTTTATTGGCATATAGTTTGTATGGCTTGAGCATTTCTCTTTATTTTAGGGAAGAAAGCTAGTCGAGTTGAGGAGGTTGAAGGAGGACAAGCATTTGACAATGTTCTAGCCAATAAAATCATCTGGGCCTAGGGCTTTGTCGGCGGGTAGATCTTGAAAGACGTGGTGCACTAGCTGATCCCAACTGACGCATTGCTATGGCTGACTAATTCCAAGCCCTGGTCGCCAACAACACTTAAGGGACTTATCCCTCGTCCAACTCACACCAATATTGAGACGGGCAGGTGGGTCTTCAAACACAAGTTTCTATTCTAATGAAACACTTGCTCACTACAAAGGTTGTTGGGTTGTCTGTGGTTATTCTCAGCTACTAGGCATTGACTACGACAAGACATTCAACTTCGTGGTTAAACCAACGATAGCTCAGACCGTTCTCAGCATCGCTTCCTTGCGTCACTGGTCGGCTCACAAATTTAATGTCAAGAATGTGTTCTTACACTGCCACCTTACTAAGATTTTTTTGTTGATCCTTTCTCGCTCGATCACGTATGTCTTCTTCAGAAATCTTTGCATAGTCTCAAGCAGGATCCACGCTCCTAGTACCAACGACTCACTACATATCTTCGTGGCCTTGGGTTCATTGATTCCACCTCGGACACGTCTTTGTTCTCCCTCAACGATGGTGAGCATCTTGCATACTTTCTTCTTTGTGTTGATGACATAATCCTCACCTCCTCGTCAAGTGCTCTGCTTTGCCGATTCACTCAACAGCTTCATTCTGAGTTTGCAGTGACCAATCTGGGTGATCTTCACTTCTTTATTGGCATCATGGTTTAGTACTCTTCCAGTAGGTTCTTCCTCTCTCATCCCGAATTATCTTTGTGGCTTTCAAAAACTCATATGGCATGTGCACCAATCTCAACAAATTTGTGGCATTCTCATCTACTACCAAAGCATAGACTTCGGATACATACTAAACTCCTTCTCAAGCACATATGACAACTTCCCCTGTTGTTACCTAGGTCTCCCCCTCCACACGCGCAAGCTCTAGAGAACCTACTTCTTGTTGATCATTAAGAAGCTGTGTGCAAGACATCCTAGTTGGAAATGCAAACTTCTATCTACGGAAAATCGCCAACCTTAGTCAACTTAGTCCTCTTATCACTGCATACCTGTTTATACATCCAAACTACCCAAATTGGTGGTCAAAAAGATGAAAAAAGCAACAAAATCCTTCTTGTGGCGAGGAGAGGTGTTCTCCTATGGGAGACACTCCTTCGAAAAAGTGAGATCTTTCTTGTGGTGAGGAGAGGTGTCCTCCTACAGGAGACACTCCTTGGTGAATAGGGGCATTGTCTATCACCTAAACTGTTAAGGGGCCTAGGGGTTCTAGGCATGCTCAAGGACAGGAGAGCCCTCCACTTGCATTGGCTTTGGCACTAGTGAAAATACTCCAAGAAGTCTTTAGTTTGGGTAGCTTTGCCTTTGTGATGATATTGATTTTGCCCTCTTCCCCTTAGCAGCAATGATCATCATTAGAGATGGTTGTCAGGCAAACTTCTAACACGATACATGGTTAAATGGCTCTATCCCACAACTCATCGCTCGCAACCTACACTGTGTTGCCAAGGGCAAACACCACATGGCGGCCTAGTAGATCCAAAATGACTGTTTGATCTATGTGGTCAATCTCACCAACAACCTGCAACAAATTCACAAGTACCTTCACCTATAATGATTTCTCCCCAATGTCAGCTTGGACCCCAAAATAAGTAATGATATTGTTTGGACTCCTACAACCTTTGGTTCTATTCCTCCATGTCCGATTACTCATTGTAGTTCTTTGACGGTATCACCTTCTTCCTTGCTCCTAGCATATATATGGAAGGTTCATGCAGGAAAAAAGTGTAAATACTTTGGACCCTAGGACATGACAAAACACCCACGACTGACACCCTTGCCAAGAAAGGTTGGCCTTACCAGGCATCTTGCCCCGTCTGCACGTACGGCTTCACCAGGGTTGACAACGTGTGTGCTATGTCCTTATACCAATGTAGTTTGACAATGCCCCTGGTTTTGGCCAACATGCACATCGCTTCCAAGACTTGTTGAACTAATCGTCACCCGCTATATATATCCCATGTTGGAGCTCGTTGCGATCCGGCCATCTTATGGTCCGCCAGCGATCCGGCTCCACCAAGATCAACACATGGTCTCAGCCTCTTGGGCCCAAGTCATGGGCCCAACTGGAGTCACAACCAAGGTGCACGCCCACTCAACCCAAAAGATTAGTTTGATGGATCATGACCACCACACCTTTTAAATTTTGCTCTCCCATCACCGCTAACCGATCTTGTTAGGATTTATACAAATGCAAGATCACGAACGATACTACAAGACACGATGTTCGGTAACACAATTCGGCTTTCACCTACCTCTACGAGGCTTTGATTATGGGCGCTACTCCCTAATCCATAATACCGCAGCATACCGGCTGTCTGGGTCACGACCACAAGCTGGCCGCTGACCCCTCACGTCTATGATGCTATTATGCAGTTGTTGTCATGGGTTACCCCATAGGTTTTGTGTCGAATATATGTACAAGGAGGGTTACAATTGGATTCTGAGTTGTAATATTAGAGTTGGTTTAGAGTAGGAATCGGACTCTATCCGGGCCCCTCCACTATATAAAGGGCGCACCCCTGGTGTAACCCATGACAACGACTGCATAATAGTAGTCTAGGTCTGAGAGAATCAATGGCCGGACTGTGGCTGTGACCTAGATGTGGATAACAGACCCTGGGTACCCACACGGCGGGCCTAAGAGACCACCAGACAGGGGATGGACCAAGTCGGGTGGATAAGGATGTGTACCACTCGGACTCTAGAAGGCTTGCCCAGCAAGGAAAGACAAAAAGGTACAAGTCATTCCTAATTAATAGGGAAGATATACTTATAATCCTGGATAACTACTAGAGGATAGAGATAGGAATCCTACCTCGTAACCGATCAGGACTCTATCTTGTAACCCTGCCCCCCACTATATAAGGCGGGCAGGGAGAGCCCCTGGTTCGGCATCTTCATCTACATCTTGATCATCTCCCAAAAGGTTGATCATCATCTCCACGCCCATGTATGGAGAGACATCTCCCTCCACATTGATCATCAGATCATCATATAATGAGGCGGCTCCGGCGACGCGGGCGCGGTGGAGGTGGGGCAGCGGAGGCGGTCGGCGGTGGAGGCGGCCGGTGGTGGGGAGGCAGTTTTTGCCAAGTCCCGAGCCCTAAGGCGGGATCTAAAGCGTTGCAGTCTCGACGGCCAAGTATGATCCGTCGACACTATGCCGGTTCTCTCGACGGCTACGTGCAGGCTGTCGACACAGCCCAGGTCCGAGCTCAGTACCGACGGCATAAGTAAGCCGTCGATACTACGCCCGTAACAGGCGAATCCAATGTGTCTGTATCGACGGCCATGCGTCCGCCGTCGATACTAATGCCCCCACCTGTCTCGTCGGCATAAAGTCGAACCGTCGGTACTGTCGTCGGGGGTGATTGTATCGACGACCAGGTGTAAAGCCGTCGAGACTATATCTGCCAAGGGCAACTGTTGACTACCGTCGATGTAGCTACTTTGTCTCGACGGCTTCATAGGAAGCCGTCGAGAAAACCTTTAGATTCGAGGGCAGCTCCCCCCAAGGGCTTAATAGGTCAAACGACTCTATTTCAATTTTTAAAATTTTAAATAAAACATTTTAAATGATCGGACCACTCTACACTGTTTCCTACATAAAATTACAAGTACAGAAAAAAATTCAAAACTTTTAAAGCATACCGTGCGGTGACTCCTTTATAAAAGGATGCTTTCCGAAGAATTTGAGTTGAATGTTTACTATTCCATGCATTTCCATGATCAATAAACATGCGTTTGAATTTAACTTATTTTAATTAATCGGGTTACAATTATGTACGGCGCCTAAGTACATTAATTGATAACCTCATCCGATTAAAATTTAAACTTTTAGCCAAAATTAAATATTATAATTCAAACATTATTTAAAGGATACGTCGACGTACATTATTCGATTGTAACATAACAAAAACATAGCAACATACATTTCATCATCACGACATTCGCATCATTTAACTAGATATCATAAAAACCTCAAAGAATTTGAAATGAACTTTAGATCACAAAAAAATTTCAAAAAAATAAGAATTAAAATTTTCCAATAATAGTTGTGTCGACGACCACGTTATAGCCGTCGACACTGTCTTACTGGCGGCTCTCTGTATCGACGGCTTAACGTCTGGCCGTCGATACAACGTAGACGCCGTCAAGCCCCTCACGGAAGTCCAAGCTCTGTCGACGGCTGATTGATCGGCCGTCGAGAGTATCCATATGTATCGTCGGTTATTAACTGGCCATCAAGACTAATGGATGTGTATCGACGGCTTTGTGGTGGCCGTCGAGACGGTAACTGGCAGTGGACTCTCCTGCCGATTCCAGTAGTGCGTCTATGATATTATTATGCAGTTGTTGTCATGGGTTACCCCATAGGTTTTGTGTCGAATATATCTACAAGGAGGGTTACAATTGGATTTTGAGTTGTAATATTAGAGTTGGTTTAGAGTAGGAATCAGACTCTATCCAGGCCTCCACTATATAAAGGGCGCAACCCTGGTGTAACCCATGACAACGACTGCATAACAGTAGCATAGGTTTGAGGGAATCAATGGCCGGACTATGGCTGTGACCCAGACAGCAGGTGTACTGCAGTATTATGGATTGGGGAAGATCGCTCGTAATCAGAGCCCTGCAGATGTAGCCGAAAGCTGAACTGCGTTACCAAATATCGTGTTTCCTGGCGTTGTTTGTGATCTTGCATTGACGTAAATCCTAACATCCAAAAACTACGAGATGTGATTTTAATGGGTTGACCATCTACACTATTTGAAATGGACGGAGAGAAATTATCGCGTCTTCCACTAGATCGTCCTCCCACACTTTTGTATGGAAATATGGAATAGATTGTTCATTTCTAGTCCTTAATGCCACGTCCAAATCTGAGTTTGAAACCCATGTTGCAGTTCTCCTCTCCCTGTACTTCTACAGGTTGTTAACTTTCAACCAACTACGTCATCGTCGTCATTAACGCTCCTCATCTGCCCAACAAATCGGGATTGAATAATTAGTTAGGTCTCAATGGAAATTAAAGCATTGAAAAGTGTCAAATTATATTGTGGGCCATTACAAACTCTGTCAGCCTCCAAAACAAAAGTGGGAGGATTAAGCGATGCAAGCAAGAAACGGAAACAGCCTCCACCGCCGTAAAGATTTAGATTCAATATTTGTGAAGCTTTGATTCGACTTTCTTTGAATTTCATATTTGACCTGTTACAGCTTTTACCCCATAAAAAAATGGTTCAATTAGCATATCATCAACATAATTATAATGCATGTGCAGTACACACTATGTGAAAACCAGCAATTGGTGACGTCACCCTCAACGGGCCACTAATGTGGCTCATTGGTGATCGACCCATCACCGATAACTATGGGCATGTTTGGTTCGCTGCCTAACATTGCCACGCCTAAGTTTAGGCGTGCCGCAGTAACTAAGGCAGGTGTTTGATTCGTTACTAAGGTTAGGCGCGCCAAACAAAGTTAGGCAGCTAGCAGTGCATTCTCTTCATGTTTTTTCGCTTAAGATGAGGCGGTGTTTTTCACCGCCACACATTTGCTAACCTTAGGCAGACTGCTAATCTTAGGCGTGGCAATTTTATATAAGTGACAGGTCTGAACTCAAGACCTGTCACTTGTCACTATACATGGTGATGGGTCTGAACCTAGACCCGTTAGTGTGGACTATATATAAGTGACGGGTCTGGACCCAAGGCCTGTTACTTATCACTGTACATGGTGATGGGTCTAAACCCAAACTCAGCACTAATAGAGAGAGATGGAGGGAGGGAGGGAGAGAGAGATGATGATGATGATGCCCCTTGGCCGCCGCAGGTCCAGAAAGCCCCTGGTCAGCGCTGTTGGTGTGGGGAGGGGGGAGAGAGATGTGAAGGCGTCGGTGTTAGGGAGGAAGAATGTGTGGATGAGGGAGGAAGAGAAGAGGATAAGGGGGTGAAGAATAGACCAGTTCGGCCTTTAGCCTATATGGATCCAAATCCGATAAACCATATGTGACGGGTCTGTTTATAACTCGTCATTGATGAAAGATACAAGTTACGGGTTCATTTTTAACCCGTCAAAATGTTGAGACCCGTCATCGATGACTTCGTCTTATAAGTGTTAGGTTGGTGTTTGGTCCGAATCCAAGGTCATATAAGTGACAGGTCGTTATAGAATCCGTCACTGAAGAGTTTTTAGTGATGGATTCAAAAGACCCACAACCTATGTGGTGTCTCCTTTACGTGGTTTTGATGTAGTACAAACATTTGAGCATAGTGCAAAAATCTCTCATTATCTCGTTAAGCAAATGGTCATTAATTAGGGAAAATATTCGGTGCAAAAAACTTTTTAGTGCATAAGTGCAAACAACTATTTTTGGCCCTTGATCTCATCTCGGTGGCTCTGCTAATACATGGGAACATGGGAAACAATAATCTTAGTTTTACGCAGTGTATAAATGGGAGAGGGAGTTCTATCTCAATGCATCTAGACTTTCCAGGTTAGATCTAAGGGATCATGGTGACTTTTTTGCACTTGGACATCTATAAAACTTTTGCACCGGTCAAACAACGGGTTTTGCCAAACATAACATAAAAACTTTGGCCGACGTGACATTCGGACGGTTCACATTTTTGTTTATGTTAATGTGACAATCCATGTTCATAGGATGCATCTTAAACCACACCGTCACGTAGACTACCACATGGACGAAAACCGCATAAAACCACTATTTATCAATTGACGGAGCGAGTTTACCGGACTTTGCTTTTTAGAGCCAAAATATATAGGGCTCTTCACTATTTTTTTGAACCCATTACGTGATCTTTTCTAGTAGCACATCACGAGAAAAACCACCTAATTCTACTTAATTTACTATGAATTTTTCGGAAAGGGCACAAACATTGAATTACACCGGAAGGTAGTGTGAAGAAGCTGAATGACAGAACACGAGTAGGTGCATGCACATATATATTTACTAGCACCTGTACGACAGATCGATCAGGCAGGAGCAGAAGACTGTAAATGGTGATAGAAGCACACAGTATCGTACGATCCATGCATGCAAATATGCAATGCATGCACAAATAGCGTGGAACGAAACCGCATGGAAGCTCTGATACATCCACGTAGTATTTGCTGTGATTGCCCGCTCCATAAATGGCCGGCGAGCCGACAGTGTGCTGTACGTGCTGTGCTGTGTGCATCCATTTCAACCCCTGGACAGCTCACACCACACATGACCATCTTCAACGGAGTCCCTTCAGGAGTCAAAATCACTTCGCGAAGAAATTCTGATGCTTCAACCCAATCTCGTCGCGGTTCTCGTCAGAAAAAATTTCTTCCTGCATTTCCTTTAGAACGAGATTCTCTCTCCGTTTTTTTCGTAAATTTCTTCGAAGGATGCTGCTAAAGATGATAGGGAATGAAGGGAACGAATGTGGAGAAAAGAATGAGGAAGGGAATGAAATGAAGGGAATATGGTTGGAGTAGCTCGCTCGCTCGCTAAAGTGTGAAGTGTCACAACCCCCCGACCCCTATCGCCTCCGACACTGCTGTATATAAAAGGCTAGCTCCCAGGCTCCGGCCAGCCCAGCAGCCTCCATTGCTGAACGATCGACTAGCTCAAGAAACCGATCGAGATGGATTGTGAGGAGCAGCAGACGAAGCCCCGGGACGGCGACGCCGGCGAGTGGAAGAAGGTGGCGGAGCTCAGGGCCGTCGTCGAGTCCCAGGACCCTTCAGCAAAGGTACAGCAACAGCAGCTATAGCATCCATCAACCCCCCTAGCTAGCTCCTCCCCCGGCCCGGCCTTCCCGTCGTCCATCTCGATCCTCCTTGCATATGCGTGCCTACCTAGTTAGTTAATTAGTTTGCTCTCTCAGATTGACAAGACTCTACATATATGCATGCGTTATTTACATCTACGATGAGCATCGTCCACAGACTATATATGCAAGATTGCGATATATTCGACAAGTCATGTGCTACATCTAATTAATTACCAACAAGTGCTACTTTATATCAAATAAGAACACACAGCACACGCCCCCCGCCCCACTCCTCCAAAAAGAACAATAATCATGACTTCATACAAGAATGCGAGCACTAGTTTGTGGGAATTAAACGGTTCAATTCATACAAGAATGGCAACATAAATCCAAATATGTACAAAAAATCAATTCTTTGGATTGACAGACTAATATTTTTGTGTTTATGTTTAACTTCAAACTGTTCGAAGTACATTGCCCGGGGATCAGGGAGGAGTTGAACCCCCCAAGCGAAGCTCGCCGAGAGAAGGAAGAGGAGTCGGGTCGGCTGAGTGATGAGGAGGCGGCGCTCCCGTCCCGTGCGGTGGGGTTTATGGCTGCTCCCCGTGGCCTCGTTCTTTTCAGTTCTTACGATTTTTTTTGAAGATGTAGGACGCGTACCTCGACGGATCGAGGTCGAGCCATCGCAATGGAAGATGTGTCGCCGCCGCCGCCGCTGTCGACATGGAAGCCGCCGCCGCCGCGATGGGGAGGACGCACCCGCCGCCGCCACCTCCATGCCGCCACCGGCGAGGCTGCCGCCGCTGGATCCACCGGGCTAAGCAGCGCAAAGGCAGGGGGAGGGCTGTCAACGGCGGCGGGGGAGTGTGCTGGAGGAGGTCGACGGCGGCGGTCCGAAGGAGGCGCCGCGTTGGAAGAAGGCGGACGGCAGCGGGGGCAGGCGCGGGCTGGAGGAGGAGGCGGGCCGCGCGGGCGCAGGATCGGCAGCGCCAGCGAGGCCGAGACTCCGAGGCGAAGCAGCCGAGGGCGGAGTGAGAGCGGGCGGTGGGGGGAGGAAGCGTGGCCTTGGCGGTCCCGTGGAGGCAGCGAGGCAAGACCGCAAGAAGGGGGAGAGCGACGTGGCCAAACGGCTGGATCGAAATCGGACGGCTGGAGAATTTCGGGTGACGTGGCCGCAGCGGGGAGAAAAACCTGCCGCGTGGCATGCGGGGGGAGCGGAAACTCGCTCTTGTACATTTAATAGATATGGTACTAGACGCGTGGGCGTGCCCAGGCCGGGGCGCGCGCGGACACGGTGGAAAAAGCGAAAAAATCGGCACCTGGCCGGGAATAGAACCGCGGTCTCCACGGTGAGATCTGCCTCTGCTAACCAACCCGGCAAACCACCCAAGCTGTTGCTTTTTGCATGGAAAAAAATATTTTATATGTAAAAATCGAACGGACGGTCAGATCTGACTGCTGCGGGTGATCGGACGGCCGTGGTGGCGCTGGGCGGGGAGGCCAGCCACGTGGCGAGCAGCCTAGCTCGTGGTCAGGCTTGTACTATTTATTGATGACTTGTAGGGAAGGATCTGATTATTACAGTATGTTCGGATACAGTATAATTAATTGATTATAATCTCTTTAATATTCACTCCTTTAAAATAAAAAACGTTATTTGATTGGGCACTGTTTTCACAACCATATTTTGATGCTTAATTTATCTTTGAGCACCACTCTGTAAACTTCATGGAACATTGCTACCACTGGTTATGAAATTTGTATTTCAAGTTTTCACAAGAATCTGAAAATTTTGTTCGAAATTTTATAAATTTTCAAATCCAGTCGGGAGCGAGATTCATTCTGAACTGTGCCCATGACCACCGTCGCAGTGACGTGCCAGTGCCAACTAACCAGCCACTCCATGAAAACTATGTTTGGCTAGCATTTAGCAAGATTTCACACGTGTTCCTTGGAGGCCCAATAAATTGGGACAAGATCTCGTAGGTGCGCACCACCGTTTGGAACGGCTAATTAATTTAAGCACTGCACGGAAAAACCAAATCTTTTGACGGTCGAAACAGTCGAGAGAGGTTCACAAACCGTCGAAAAAGACATCTCTTGATGGCTAGCCGTCGAAAAACGGCTGTTGTTACAGAAGGGTCGAGAGAAATGACCTTTCTTAATGACCTGGCCATCGACACAACATCTCTAGATGGCTTTTTAGCAGCACTCTCGACGAACTATTCCCCATTTCTCGCCCCCTAGGGTCTTTCTTGATGGCATCGTCCTGGCCATCGAGAGCGAGTATGGGATGCCAGCTCCCTGGTGCGGCCTGCCAAGTAGGTGCAGGTCTGTTTCTCTCGACTGCTACATCTTTGGCCGTTGATAATAGCAAAATTCTAGTAGAAAAGGATTTTTTGAAAACAACAAAAACCATAGATTTGCAGGTACTATAACTGCACCTAGCAGTTGCAACAACCTGCAAACCTAGCCGACCGTCGAGAGAGAGCTCTGATCCCACATATACCCTAGCCCATCTCTCTCTATGACCACTGTCAAGCCGTCAAGATAACACCAGCCTAGATTTTTCTTGACGGTGGTTTTTTTTTAACTAGCCATCGAGAGAGCTTTCTCAAGGGTTTACATTGACAAACCTCGATGACCATGCTTTCTCCCAGAAGCTTATTACAAGGCTGTCTCGTTCGCCCATCAAAGTTAACGCACATTATTATATTTTTAAAAAAAATATTATAGCAAATATGGATGGTACACAATAGTTGGTTTTCCTTCATACAATACTCAATTGATTTTTTAAGACTCCATAATGTTCGCATTTATCAATTCATGTGGAGGTGATCATATCCGCTAAACTTCATCTTGACGTTCTAGTGAGATGTACTAAGCATGAGTAAGTTATGATTACAAAATTCAACTCCAGACCATGAGACCTTGAAATACACCTTCCATGCTAACATTGACATTTACTTGGGCATCAAGAGAGTTGACTTCGTTCCCCATACCTTCCACAGCACCCCGCTGGAAGCATCTCTTTTGGCAACAGTTTAGTCGACATAGAGAGAGATATTCCTTGTCTACGGCAGCCTATGAACTTTCGACAGCCATAATGGCCGTCAACTGTCCTGGCCATCGAAAAATCAGTTGTTTCCGTCATTGAGCTATTTTAGAATTCTGCACAGCAAGAAGTACAAAGCCAAAGCCCAACCAAACGATCAATTTTAGAAAATGTTTTCGAGCTATTAAAAAAAGAGTTCAAGGGTGGTTCTTTTTAAAAGCATGTATGGTTGAGATAGTAATTGCCTCTAACTATTACCATGCCAACTAGAGACAACACTAGATATAACATATATAATGGTAGAGATGGATGCATATTTTTATAGATAATTTGTTCAGATGCAAAGTTTCTTAATTTTCGTGTAGAATTGACTCTTGTTTTGAAGACGGTTCAAATATCTATGTATGTTCTCTCTATTCCAATTCATCAATAGTCCGATATGACACTGCTTAGAGATGACTTAGAGACTACTGAGGAGTACTTAGATGACTTAGAAAAAGATAGGATAACTTTTGGTGCCAAGAACATGTGAAGATGGTCACTATGCATGATGACAAACTCGTCACACCATGCATGATGATTTTGGCTTTGTTTTTTTCAACGTTGAGTAAAGTTGAGTTTTACTGTATCAAAAATTAAAAGTCCCTAAAAAATGGTCTAATAATTCTGAAAAAATAATTAAAAAATAGTTTTATAATCTTGAGAAGAACTACTAAAAGGCTCGAAAAAATCATTACGAATTAATACAACATGTAGGTATATAAAAATAACAAAATTTGTTACAATAAAACTCAACTCAATTTTACGCTGAAAAAAACAAGAACTTTGTCTCCATGACTTTCATCACAATTAACGGTGTGGCAAGCATAATTGAGGTGATAAATCTTGGATGAAAACCTTGCTTGCCTAGCCTTCTGGGCAGGTCAAGTATTAAGGAAAGGTTTGTAATAGTGTCACGGACAGCAACCTCAGTACCAGTGCATTTATTGAGATTGATGCAACGCAAGACTAATCCAGCCACACAGCACTCGTGGTGTATAAAAGGCCCAACATAAATGTTGGTCAACAAATCTATTAACATTTTTTTTGAAAAGATACACACGAGCTTTGCCGATTCAATAAAGTAGAGATATTTGTATGTAGGAGTTTAATTAAATGAGAGTCCAAAGATAGGAGCAAGTCGTTGAGCCCAAAAAATTATAAAATAAATTATTTTAGTAATTTTAGAAAAAAAATTATATAAAATTCTGCAAAAATTACTCTAAAGCACTATATGTTTGGCTTGTAAAACATAATATTTTTATTTAATTTAATTTAATTTAAGTTTAAAAAAAGGTCTTAATGCTAATTTAAGGATAGCAATCCTAGTTGATCGTTGCCATCAATAGACATATTTTAATTTAGAAAAAATCAAACTGCAAGTTTTAACAGTAATTAATCAAATTATATAGATTACTTAGGTACAAGAGATTCGTATCTATGTTCTCACATTTAAAATTTAGGGTCTATTCTTTTTAGATTATCTGTTTATTTAATTTACCTATCTTCGTATAATTTTCAAAATAATATTTTTTGAATTCTATTTTTTCTATTTCAAAGGTTTTTCCTGAAAATATCTAAAACACGAGTTAAACGAAGTGGATCGGATCCTCGCGCGAGTCTATCTCGATAGATAAGTTAAATAAATTGATAAGTTAAATAAGATAATTTCGGATCATCTCCGGCGCGCCGCTCCACCCTGCGCCGCTTGGGTGGATTGCGAGCAACAAGACCACCAATGACCAATCGACGAAGGGTTTTTATTAGTCAAAAAAGGCGTTAGCCAGGCGAGCAAGCCGCACGTCGTGTCAGTCGATTCGAACCGGCCTAGCTACCAACCAAGAACCAACCGGGCTAGCGTCTGCATGCATACATTGCATAGCACACGGCACTGTGCACGTACCATCAGCAAAAGCATCCGAGTTGGACAGTACGTTGGTCAATGCGACAGGACTGATGCAAGCATGCCATCGACTAGCTATCAAAGCCAACGACCAACCGATATAGTACTAGCCAGTGATCGATCGTATTACTGTATACATTGATTTTTTTTATTTTTCTAAGGAAACGAACGCGTCTAATTAACTATTACTCCCCCCTTTAAATATAAGGCATGCATATTTTTAAAAAAAAATCAACGTTTGTAACTTTTAACTGCTAGTTAAGCTAAAAACATATATGTTTAGTGCTACACACATGATATAGTTGGATTTATATTTGAAAGTACTTTTATATGATGTTGATTTTATAGTTATTGATAAAATATTGTGATATCAAATAATGGTCAAAGTTTACTGTGGCAAAAAATTATGTGCCTTATATTTTAAAACGGAGAGAGTATTATACTATTGAATTAGAAGAAAACGGAGCCATCATAATGAGCCACGTCGTCCAAAAATTCTCCACCATCCGATGAATATCCACCAAATCAGATAACTGTTCAATTGTCGTCCACCAAATCAGATAAAAAAGATAAGTAAATAATCTCTATAACAATATACTAAAATTGATTTAATATATTAAAGATAAGCTCTAAATCTGATATGATATATTAGAGATAGATTATAAGTTAGAGATTACCCTAAAAGAGATTCTAAGATAGAAATAAACTCTAAATGTCGACACAAATCTAACCGCGCAAACATGCGGCCCGCCTTGCTCGTTGTTATGTATTGTGCATGCATATGCAGGAGGAGGACGACTACCAGCTGCGGCGGTTCCTGCGGGCACGGGATCATAATGTGGGGAAGGCAGCGGCGATGGTGGGCAAGTACATGCGATGGAAGCGTGCGGCGAAGCCCTACGGCTTCATCTCGGAGGAGGAGGTGAGCGGGGAGGCGGTGCAGGAGAAGCTCTACATGCAGGGCTTCGACCGCCAAGGCCGCCCCATGGTCTACCTCTTCGGTGCCCGCCACTTCCCCGCCACTCGCGACCTCGACGAGTTCAAACGCTATGTCATCTACGTCCTCGACAAAACATGCACTAGGTTTGTATCACATTCGTTCAGTTCGCTACTGTGAGAATTTTTTAAATGAATATAGATACAAATAGTCACAAATAGTTATGTGGATTTCGAGTTTTAATATGGCTGGACAGAAGAACTTTGAGTTTTAGTAGAACTAGGGATTAGTGGTCGATGGTTACCGTAATCGAGTTCCATAGATGTACACATAGTCTGCGTTACCGAATACCGTGGCCAATGTCATCTAGATTTTGCACGACCTTATGTATTCCTAAAGCACAACTCTACCCATTAGCTCATGCAGTGAATTCAAGAGCTATAATAACTATGTATGTAGGGCAGCTGTTGACGTTGCCTAGGGGCAGATTCAGGCCTTGGATTGGACGGGCTTCAGTCCAAGGTCTAGCTAATCTAGTAAGGGTACCCATCTATAACCCAGCTGCTCAACATAACCCCAAAGTGTTTAGTGGCCAGCCCGGCCGCTCATAGTGGCAGTGGAGTGCCATTCTATTGTTTATTTGTTTGGTATAGAAAGTTTTTTCTAAGTATTAATATATTATATTATAGTTCGAGTTTTAGCGAGATTATAGATTTATCACTGATGTTGCTGAACCATGTCACTTATGTCAGGTTGACGAACGGGGAGGAGAAGTTCGCGGCCGTGGCGGATCTCAAAGGATGGGGCTACTCCAACTGCGACATCCGGGCGTACGTCGCGGCCTTGGACATCATGCAGGTTCAGTTCGTATCCACATTCATTAATTCACTCCCCATCGAGATCATGTCGATTAAAAGCACGTCAGATCAACGTGCAGCAAATCAATTACTGACAATTGATTGAATATATTGTTGGAATTAATGTACTACGTGCGTACTAAGTGCTTACGCATGAATGCCTGCAGAATTACTACCCTGAGAGGCTGGGCCGGGTGTTCCTGATCCACGTGCCCTACGTGTTCATGGCGGCCTGGAAGATCGTCTACCCCTTCATCGACGACAACACCAAGAAGAAGGTCGAGAACTAAATCCTAATCAATTAGTTAGCTGATTTAACAAGAAATTTGCACTCGATCATGATCGTGCATGCCGTACGCGCGTTGATCTATTAATTAGTTAGTTGCATCGATCTATCCCTGCTGATTAATTAACATCTTCCTCATGCATGCATGGCGCTGCAGTTCGTGTTCGTGTCAGACAAGGAGCTGGACAAAACGCTGAGGGACGCCATTGATGAGAGCCAGCTACCGGAGCTGTATGGCGGGAAACTCAAGCTGGCTTCACCTTCATCGCCCAATTAATTACTGAGTACTGACCAACATCTCAAGAGATCGATTAGCGTCTAGATGATGTACCAGTACATACTGCTAAAGGCAGTTCGTACGAAGCCGAGATGACAAGTTGAGCTGTGCCGCATCCATAGGCCACCTACATATATTTGTACTATCCATGCAGTGTACTTTTATAAATAAACATGCATATATCTACTGTTTTTGCTAATATATATAATAACATATACACATGAATCGATCAGTTTGAGTTTGATACTTATTGTTGTTGCTGCTGCGTGGACGGGGCCAGCTGGCTTTCCTGCATGCCGCAGACGGGCGATATGATGGGTTGAAGGTAAAGTGGTGGTGTCTATCATTTTTCACTACAGCAGTACGTCGGGGCAGACCACAGAAAGTTGCCAAGACCGGTCGTACGCCAGCCGCCGGATTCGGAGATTTGCATTTGCATTTGCATTTGCGTCGCGTCTTCTTTCACAAAGCAGTAGTACATCACATCACATGGTAATCAGCGATGCAAATGGATATCAAATAGCCAAATTTTTTTAATTATTTGACATTTGAAATGATAGAGGGAATATAGTGTATATTTTTTTTTATCCGTGTTAACAACCTTGTCAGTGAATGAAATCAGACCCTCATCGATCGTATGAGTTTATTGTAACGACCACACCTTTTTTAAAAGACTTGACGTTAGGATAATGAGACAGGAAAACGATGTTTCTAATTACCCTGGTTCAGCCCTTCTCGGTGGAAGTAACAGCCTTAATTATGTCTAGCCAGTGGCAGAACCAAAACAAAAACACATGCCTAGGCAATGCTAAAATTGCCTTTTATTTTATAGATTAATAATATCATAATTAAGATAAAACGTGTTAACTCAAAGCTTACAATTCACTGATTTTACTAGTTACTAACATTATAGCAAATTGAAAGTTAAATCTACCAAAATATTGTATGACAAAAGGAGAAAAACATACTTATAAGAGAATTCAAATTGTTGATGTGCATATCCATACCAATTAAATTGTTAAAAATGCAATCTGCAAAAGAAAAAGGGAGAACAAAAAAGTGAGCAAAGTGAAAAAAATAGTAAAGACATATATAATACTTGGATGTTGGAAAATGTCCAAATCATTAACATACTGTCGGTATAATAAATACCAGGGTATGAAGAGTCCGAAAGAAGGCGAGGGCCCCACACGTCTGGCGGGCGATCAGGCCCTAGCGTGTGGGCGAGCCCCTCAGCGTGCCAGGCGAGGGCCCCACACGTGTAGGGCCCCTCACTGTCAGGTGGGGCCCGTGTGGCAGGAAGCGTCCAGAAAGGAGTCTTCTAGATGAAGGCTCCCCCCTGCCACGAAGGACAGGCGCATTCAATGCTATATTACGCGCGGATGGACCGATGAAGAGATGATTACCGCCACAGTGACCTCTGCAGGTCTGATCAACTGTCGCTATGGCGCTGCGGAATTGACCGGCAGAGAGAGAGCTTGCCATCATCAAGTTGGCCGCCCGCGTCAGAAGGAGTAAGCTGGGTCCCACTCGTTCTCTCACCGGCTTGTTCACACGAGTCAGAGACCACTTGCGGAGCTCGCGTGGGCGGCACCACTCGGCACGGTAGCAGCACGTTTTCGTCTCTCCTGTCCCGTCCCTCACATCTTGTCAGTGTACTGTACTGCCTACCCCCTCGGCTCTCTCCGCCAATTCGAGGCTTGTATAAAAGGGGAGGAGAGAGAAGGGAGAGGAGAGGACAGAACATTCTGTAAAAATTTCCACACAACCACAACATGAAAAGAGCTAAGGCTCGGCAGGAGTAGGACTATTACCCGCGAGGGGGTCCGAACCTGGGTAATCGTTGCGCGTCACTCCTCGCCGTGTTCGACGCTCGAATGGAACAGAGCTCAGGCTGATCGGCTAGCAAGATAGAAATCTGACAGGGGTGTGATTCACCGTGGTTAAGTGAAGAACATGTCGTCACATACCACTATGATAGCTGTGTACGAGGCAATTGCATTCTTCGACTTTTAAGGCGTTGAAAGCGTCGCATTATGGTTTAATCATCAAGTGACTTGAATATCTCTCGTTCAGTGTAGCATACCATTAGATCATTCAAGAAATCGCTGGAAATATTATTGCGTAACTCAGATATAATAATATTCTTTGCTAAAAATGATCTCTCAACTGTTGTTGTTGACATTGGTAATAACAATGCCAATTCCAATAGTTTATAAACTAGAGGAAATGTCCTACATATGTTTATCGGTTTGAACCATCTTCATAGGTAGGGATGCAAGATCTTCACAAGCAGCAAAAGAGACATGCCTTCTTACATGAATAACATAAGTTTTAAGTTGCTCTCTTATAATTTCCCGACCGGCAATAGTAAAATCTTGATCATAAATTTCAGAAAGATGAGCAAGCTTGATAACATCAAACTTGGTGAAAGAATGCTTTGGATCAAGGCAAGAGAAACAAAAGAGCAACTTAGTAGATGCTTCGTTGAAACGATGACCCAATTTTGAATTAATCTTATCAAGAACAACAAACAAGAGCTTAGCATGATAGTAGTGAAGATTTGTGACAGTAAACCCATCATGTCTTGAGTGACCCCTAACAGGTATTTCCTCAATCATATCTAGCACATGAATTTCCTTTAGAGAACAAAATCTTTTGACATTATTAAAAAGGTTCTCCCATCCACTATGTGTCCTCATAAGAGATAACCTAGCTTTCATCATCAATCATAGCATGAACAATGTTTACATCTTTCCTTTACAAGACAAGTGAAAGCTTATTTGTAACGGCAAACATTTTGCATTAGCTTCATAATGAATATAAACTTAAAGCTCTCCATTTTTGCTATAAAACCCAATGCTTCTGTTGGTACACGCTCATCCTCATTAACCATACTAAGAACATGAATCACTGAATCCCACAATGTCACCAAGTGAAGCAAGGTTGTGGGATGCAACGCTATCTAGTATCCTCTGGTCTAGCAAGGCTAGTTCCTTGACGTGTGAAAATTTCACCACTCTATTTTATCCAAAGTATCATTGTGTTGTTTTTCTCTTATCGCATCCCTCATTTTACATGATGAGCTTGTGACAATCACAATTAGGGAGACATACTAAAAAAATCATGAATAGATTGGCAACAACTACTAATAGCAACTGAAACAACCACTAATTGCAATTGGTGTGCAAAACAATGAACATAGAAAGCATACTTATTTCCATATAGAATCTTCTTTTGCAATCCATTGTATTCACATCTCAAGTTTGAAGCACCGTCGTAACCTTGCCGTCGTAGCCTTGATATAGATAACCCATGACGATCAAGAACACTAAAAAGAGCTTCTTTTAGTGCATCGGATGTAGTCTCAAAAATATATTGGAGAGCAAAAAAATCGTTCAAACACTTTTCCTTTCTTGTTGACATGCCTACATATTCAAAATTGAAATAAGGTTAGATGTAGACAAAAGATATGTATTGTAGAAGTAAGTAATTTTTTGTAAAGGATATGTGATTACCTCAATATTAATGCTATTTGTTTTATAAGTGATATGTCACATGACTCATCAATGAGAATAGAGAAATTCCTATCACCAATCTCTACAAGTACTACTTCTGTGATCTCTTGTGCACAATATTTTGCAAGCTCATTTTGAATAGATGGAGCGGTCATGATGCAAGTTCTTGGACCACCCTCATAAGCAAATCTCACCTTCTTTTTCTTATGCTTGAACCAATCGACAATCTCTAAAAAGTTTCCCTTGTTAAAAGAAATAGCTCATTCATCATGACCATGAAAAGCTAGCCCTTGCATTATAAGAAATTTTGCACATTCTAAAGAAGAAGTCAAGCGGACCTTATATAATGCTTTGAATTCATGACTAAAATTGGACATCACACTAGAGGTGCCTTTCCTTTGATTATTAAAATCATCAAAATGCAACAAGCCTTGTTATGAGCATTATTAACACCACCAACATGCTCTACTATTAAAAATATATGTATTTTTCCAATTTTCGTACCGAACTTTTGTGATACATCATGGACTAATTTACCACCCCTCCCCGGTTGAGTGAAGAAAAAAATAAGGAAAACAAAATGTTGCATCCTTTCATTCACTATACTCCAACCAATCGTACTTTTTAAACCACACATCTTGAAAGCATCTTGAACTTTCTCCATATAGTTTGCGAGGAAAATTCAAACCAGTAGGTTGAGTTGAACCATTTGCAATATATGCTCGCCTAACTCTTGCATATTTGGTGCGTAGTCTTCAGTTGGCTTTCTTAACAAGGTATGTCACTAGGATCTAACTCCATTCTCTCAGTCCTCTGTTCTTGTTGCAAGAGCTGCTCTTGTTCAATCGAGCCATCATGATCATGAGATTGTTGTTGTGGAGGTGGAGCCACAAAAACATTAGCATTGATTGTATTATTGTTATTGGATGACACACTAAGGGGAACTGAAAATCTCATCATATCTACAAGCGAAAAACAAGTAAATTAAAAGGAATTAGACACTTAACACTTATAAATTATTCGCACAATCACAAATTTAACAAAAAATTCAAACCTACGTGCGGAGTGGAGGAGGCGAGCTGTCAAGGGGAGGCGAGGCCGCGAGGAGAGGTGCGGAGTTGTGGTCCTGCAAAGGAGGTTGGTGGCGAGACGGCGAGGTGAAGTTGCAAGGAGACGAGGTGTGCGTGCGGCGGCTTCGGCCCAAACGCGATATGCCGATAAGCCGATGCACCTATGTCACATCTCTCGCCTTGCTCCCTCTCTCACATCGTTAGATGGCCCAGGTGGAGGACAGCTGAGTAGGCTTGGGCCCTATTCCCCAAGGGAGATATAAGTGGGGTCCAAATCCAAGCCTGGGTAGCCGCCTTTGTAGCCCAGGTGGAGGATCCACCCCTATGTCCATCCTTCCTTTACTTATATGAGAAATGAATACAAGGGAAGATCTTGTCTCGAGTTCTAAGAGATGTCGAGATTGAGACTGAACTATGTGGCTAATCTAGACGAGAAGAGATGTCACTGAGAATTGCGATAGTAGGGGTGTACTATGGATCGGATGTATGTTGGTAGATGTTATGAGATGTGTTGTGTACAGATGATATAAGAATTAATAAGGGGGTATATATAGTGTCTACCTGTCGGCTAACAGATCATAGGTAGATGTAACTGTAACATCCCAAATTTTCAAAACCAAATTTGGCACGTTAATAATTTCACTAAAATGCATAATTGAAACATTAAAAATATTTAAGCATTGAAAGTCATCATGGCATCATCATTGCATACAACCTTTTGGAATTGGTTTGGGTCATTAATTTTAAAGTAAAAATCTTTGTCTTGGGTGTCAGTTATTTAAAAATATTTTAAATAAATTTTGTCAAACTCTTGAAAGAAGAAAAGAGAAAAACAATATCTGAAAATAAAAAGAGAAAATCACTTCTTCTTCTCCTCTCGGGCCGAGTCTCCCCAGGCCCAACTCTCTCCTCCCGCTTCTCCTCTCCCCGCGCGGCCCATCTCCCCGGCCCAGCTCGCGCTCGTTGCGTCCGTCCCTGACCGACGGGCCCGCGCCTCTTCTCTCCATCACTCTCGCTGACCGGCGGGCCCCACCGGTCAGATCCCTCTTCCCCGTCGTTTTCTCCTCGCGAGCGCGTCTCTGCTCTCGGCTCGCTCTCGCTCTCGCTCTCCCTATTGCTTCCTTCTCCCTGCCCATTCCGCGTGTCGCCGCCTGCGCGTCCGGCAGGACCGCCGCGCTCGTCACCTCCGCCTGCGCCCGGACCCGCTCCTGCCTCGCCGTCACGCCTTGCCGCCCGCGTGCGCGCTGGTCCAGTCCGCGCAATAACTCACTCCGTACCGGCGTCGCCGTGCCCTTTACTCCGCCAACCGCTCTCGCCTGCGCCGCTGGCGCACGCTCGGCGCGTTGCCGCACCGAAGACAACGCCTTGACCATGCTCTGCCGCGCCATCGCCCTCGCCGCCAGTGCCGCCCTGGCCGCGCCATCGTTTCACCGCCGCTGTTGAGCAATAGCGAAGGTCTATCGGTGTCTCCTAGCTCGCTGTGCTCACCGGCGACATTAAAGACCGAGCCGTTCCCGCCGAGCTACCCTCGCCTATAAGAATCTACCCTATGCCCCATCTCCTCCTTGCCTAGCGCCGTGCCGTGCCTCGCCTTCTCCTCGGTGAGCTCCTCTTGGCTACCCGGTGTAGCACCCCCGTCTCTCTCTCACCATCACTCCCTCTCTGTCAGGAATTTCGGAGCGCCGCCGAGTCTAGGAGCGCGCCATCGCCGGATCCCCTGTTCGCCGCCGCATCTCTCTGTCGCGCCGCCTCTGGGGTGAGTATCAGTCGCCGCCGAGACCATCGTTGGCATCGCCGTCGCTCCCTCTTCCTTCCCCCGCGCGGAATCGGTCGCCGGTGGCCGGTCTCACCCTGCCCGTCGCTCGCCGTCGCCTCGGTCCGAGGTTGGTGACGATGAGGAAAAGGGGAGGAGCCCCGATTTGGCTCCGGGCCGTGGGCCTCACCCTGTGCTGGGCCGACCGGCTTAGCCGGGTTTGTTCCTTTTATTTTCAAAAGCAAATTTAAAAGGTTCTAGCAGAAAAGATTTTGTAGAATATATCAAAAGTCATTCCAAAATTCTGTAAAAATTCTCAAAAATACTTTGCAGCAATCTGGATTTTATAAAAATGCTAAATTAATTCTGCACCCATGTAACCATTGCATTCATATTAGTTCTAGTGCTTAGGTTCCATTATTTCATGTGCATACAAAAGAAATTAACATCTTTCTCTTTAAACAAAATGCATAAAAACATTTTATGCCTGATGTACTGTTATTTTCATTTGTATGTTTGGATCGTGCTCGAGTAGGAGGCCAAGGTGTTGTAGACCCGTCCGACGTCGTAGGTTGTTCCTACCCGTCGTCCGACCAAGGCAAGTCCCCTTGACCATGCTGTGAGCCATTTTGCTTGTTTCGAGAAAATGATTTATTAGAGATTGAAAACCTACATGCTAAGTTAAAAAGTAAAAATGTCGTATTTTCTAGTCATTAGTTAAGCAACCTAGGTGATCATGGTAAGACTAGCGACAGGCTTAAACCTTAGGGACTTATTGTTAATCTTGTATACATATACTTACATTCCATTGATATTAGGAAAAATGCCTAAACATGATTTTATCGCGGTGACATTATAACACTGTTGTGTGAAAATAAATGTTGTGGTGAGAAATGGTTTAAGAAAGGTTTAGAGAAATGGCTTGAGAAGGTGTGTGCATCGAGGGCGATGCCGGGATGGGAAAATGATTTTACTCTCTCCCCTAAAAATACTTCCGACTAGGGAGAGACTTTTGCCGGTCCGGTGCGAGAAGGCACCACTTTGAGAAAACGGGGCTAAAAATATCGTCTCTCTTCTAGTTTAAGGACTGTTCATCCTATGATCCTACGAACTGAGCCATACAGTACGACCTCGAGTCCTGTTATGGGACGGGCCTAGTTGTTAGCCGAAAAACCCTGACGGAGACTCCCGGCGGTCGCCGTTAGTGTTTGAGTCTAGCGGCTTTGTGGCGAAACACTTCTGGGTGCGTAGCCTCTCGAGGGTAAAGCGTACCCACTCTGCAGAGTTAAAACTATCATGGTAGCCGTGCTCGCGGTTATGAGCATGCGAAGGGACTGTTCATATGGTAGCTCTTCTTTTCCAAAAACCGGGAATTTTCAAAAAGGATTTGAGTTGAGTAAAAGTTGTGGAGAAAGAGTTTTGATCTTGAGATAGGTACTACCAGCGTGTATCATGAATTGGGTTCGGCCTATCATGAACTGCTCGCTTGGTTGGACCTAACCCCCGTTCCGAGTGATTCCCCGTAACGGGAAGAGACTGAGGAAGGAATTCGCTATGGCTGTGGCCAATTGGCGAGAGAATTTGAGAAGGAGCCCCAAAAAGATGAAGATTTGAAATTGAAAGCTTTCTGAGTATTGCTATTACAAAATTAGGAAAAACAAAAATGCATTTCTGCAAAAACTACCCAAACCTTCTAATTGTACTAAACCCCATCCGCATATATTCCCGACTTGCGGAGTACCTTTGTACTCACCCCTGTTTTTCCCTTCCCCTCTTTAAAAATTTCAAACAGCCGCGGAGCTCCCCTACGACTCTGCTTTCGAGGAGGACTCGGACTACGAGGAGGAGGAGGACTACGAAGACGAAGAGTAGGGTTGCGTGTCGCCTACCGCCGTTGCCTGTGGAATAGCCTGCTAGCTAGAATAAAGTCGCGCTATGTTAGGTCCCTGTGTGACCGTCTGTGTAACTCTGTATCTCGGCCTGCGAGCCGTGCTTGGTGTACTAAATTGTGACTCCTTCTGGGACCCGTAGTCCCCTATATTGTAATAATGTAATTCGAAGGCAATGTATCAGTTCTGTTGTTGTGTGTACTAGCCATGATCTTCTGGGACTAGTACTGTTTGACACAATAGGACTCGGTCATTTAGGCCGGGTCCGACAGTAACCCTTGCCGAATATGACTTGAACTTGATCTCTAGGGCATCTCGAGTCCTTCAAAATTTGGAGCAACATTGCCTTGTGCAGTACATCGATCCTACAGATAGCTTCATACGCTCCATGGAAACTCGGAGATTACGTAGATTAGACAGCATCATACAGCCGGTGCATAATACTTGCCATATCTAAAGTCCGTGTAACCCAGGCGAGCCAGACTTTATGAACGATAGCACCCCGAGATAAACATAAATAGGGACTCTTAGGCCCTCGAGCCACAGATAGCTCGCATCAGGTTAAATGAATCCCAATCACCACCAAGATACGCGATTTGGACTCCTCCTGGGCCTAGGTCTAAGGCATCACTTTAGGCACACAGGGTGACGTTGAATGGCGTCAGCAAGGCATAATCCAATCGCCAACAGCTAGTCTCCGAGGCTAAAGTGAGATAAATAATCGCCTTAAAAATTATCAAGGAGGTATTGGATTTAGGCTACATGACATATTCGAGCTCATGATTAAAGAAAATTTGACCTCCGCTATAAGGACCGACACGTGTTCGCTATCGGGAAGCCAAGACATCCAGACAGTGCAAGCATTTGCATGAGAAGGAAACCAGAACAACCAAGCCGATCATGCTCCCTTCGTGAATTCCCAAGATAGTGTGAACTCGGTCCACGCGTGAGAATGGAGCACGAGAGCAGTACCGTTGCACTAGATTTTTAGGCAAGCACAATGATTTCTTCTTCCACCACTAACTCTTCCTATGCCTTGTCCTACAACGATGACGATGATGCCATGAACGCATCCATGGAAAGATATCAGCGATGGGAGCACGAGCGAATCCAACAGGTGGCCACGACACTGCCCTAGCTTGAATCTAGGCAAGAGGTCATCGACGCGGCCATCACCGTCCTCCAAGGAGAGGACCTCTGTTACGAGCTCACTGCAGCAAAGCGCAAGGCTGCAGAGGAAGCCAAGGAGAGCACAGAGGATGCGGTTGCAGCGAAGGCCATAGAGGTTGGCCAAGATGATGGTAGGATGGACGGTGACGAGGACGAGCCCAAGCCTGAGGCCTCCTCCTGCATTGACAGCAACGATGGTATGTGGAGCCGGCAGAGACCTCAATGAGAGCCCCTCTAACAGGGCGAAATATGTGGTGCAAACCACTGTTTTCGTGCAAACCCCGTGAAAACCATATATAAAAGTTTTGGTAGCTTTCTCTTTATTTGTTTGTGTGAATATTTATCATGTGTGTGTGTCCCGGTCTTTTCATTTATCCTAACCCACGTTACCTAGACTGACTGGTATTTTAAATAATTAAGATATAGAGGTTTATCTCTTTAAACCCTCGTTCCCTGTGGATTCGATAACTCTAGGAATACTCCTGGTGAAAACTACAGGCGATATCCGTGCGCTTGCGGATTAATTTCTTTGAGCGTAAGAATCACCAACAGAGCCCCTCTAATAGCCCAACCCCAAAGCATTGTTGCCTAGAATAGGAGTAGAAGAGTAAAGTTGATGGGAAAGGGTAGTATTGTTCATGAGATAGAGCATCAACTCTGGTGATGGTAGATACCCGAATCCACATCTATTGGAGTTTCGGATATCTGCATCTCCAGCTTTCCTAGCAGCTAAGATGCATCTAGTAGGAGTAAGAAAGAATGACTTTTGTAATCACCCCTCTATAAAGAACATTACGAACTAAGGCCCTGTTCTTTTCAGCTTAACGGGTTAACAACTTATCTACGTTTTGAAAAGACATATGCTTTGAGTTTTTTTAGTCCGCTTTTCGTTGTTTTGAAGGTGGGTCCTAACACTTTAAAAATCAAGTCATTTCAGCCGTTCAGATCAACTTAAAAGAACAAGACCTAAGTATGAACTCGGTTCATTTATGTTAATCTTTTATGTGTGCAGCGAGAACTCGATAAAAGGAAATTAAGAAATGTTGGACTACACTTCCTTCAATTAATTGTTTAGGCTTACTTTGGCAGAGCATTCAATCCAGGTGTGGGAATCATTCTGACTTCATGTATTTGCCCCCTAGCCTGTTGGGAATGTAGGTGCTCAAGAATGGAGGCTCGGCAACAGAGCAGACTGGAAGAAGTATGTACCTTATGAAGCAAGGACTAGCTAGAGATCTTAGTATGGCCACTTTTGCAGGATGAATCCATTCACAGCCTGCTTCTATATCGCATTGGAAAACATCATAGAAAGCGTGCAAACAGGAAGCATAGATCCTTGAGATAATCCATCACTCACTCCAAAGACCCCGGTACCGTGCTAAATCCAAGAATTTCCTTCTTTACTACATAAGGCATCAGCTACTGAATAGAAAGCAAAAACATTTATTTATAGCTGACGATTAGCTTTCGCTTGATTTTTTTTTCTGAAATGCAATTTGTTTTGATTATGAAATTGGACTCCTAACCGAAAGTGACTTCGCCACACTTTTTTATAGAAGGAAAGTTGACTTTCTCGTGACTCGGATTTTCTTCTCTGCTCTCGGCTTAGAATAAATGCTTTTACCGTAATTCTACCAAACCGAACCCCTCTGTGTTTTTGATACGTGTCCCAAGGATCAGTTCACGCATCCACAGTGAAACAGAGCAATGATATCAGTGCAAAGCTACATTTGTTTTTAATTTACATCAGGGTTTACATCAAAGTAGCAGAGAAACAACATATTACAATAGTTCAGATTACATAGCCAGACTAACGCAAACCAAAACGAGAGAATAAAAAGGGAGGTGTCCCACTAACTCCACAGGAACACACCGATATGGAAAATTTCTAGAAGTCTGGAACACCTTCCGGAAAATCGACAACATTGTCTTGAGCACCTTCAAACTCCGGACTTTCTCTTGGAATGAGCAGCCCCGATTGAACCGAGGTCAGTACACCGTGCAAGTACTGACAAGTCTTTCCTAGTTAGAGCCAGGTTTGGGCTTATACAAGAAAGTTTAGGGTTTCTTTGCATAACAGTGAAAATGCATTTAAGAAACATACAATAATAAATAGATAACAATTATCAATAGAAACTGCATAATGACAATAATTATGGAACTCAATTCTGGCTCCCACAAACTGCTTAACCACACCCGCGGCATCCACGTCGAAACAAAACTCACGGCATTCAATCCGAAACAAAACTCCTGGCATCCAAGCCAAAACAAACCTCATCCAATCAACTTAAATAAGGTTAATTCTACACTGTGAAACCCCCTTGTCCGCCCTTAACCTTGGGCAAGGCCATTCCGAATGGTTATACTCTGCAGAGGTGTACACTTTACTCACATGACACAGCGAGCCATGCCGAGGCTTCTTAGATATACACACTAGCTCGTTGGGTTCCCCAATAACTTTAGCCCAACCTTCCACGTGCCATGTTGTGGTCCGAAGGAGTTAACCGTTGCTATGGACGTTGCCCATGGTCCTCTCTCAGGCTACTCATGGACCCCCACGGAAGGTGCCACAGCATACTCCCCCACACAAAACACCAGTAAATTTGGAGCTTCATTGGCACCCAACAAAACTAGTAGACATATAAATTAGCCAAGTGGTCCCATACCTCGGCACCATCAAAAGCCCAAATCTCGTGCACGACGGCACCCACCATGCAGCCAACCGTTCCTGATCCTAGCTATTAGTTGGTCAAATTTTAATTAAGGGTGATCACGCACACCAATTTCTCAAGAAACACATACCAGTCTTGACGATGCCTGTATCTCACAAAACTAAGCAATTAAATCCCAAATTATTTGTGACATACACTACTATACCTAGTGGCGAAGTTCGACAGTGGTTGCACATTATTGGGAGATAATATGCAATTTGGGCCATCTAGGGTAAATTATCGGATGGCTATGCAAATTAGTAATTTTGGTAAAATATATAAAAACTAGGAGCTACTGGAAAGACTTACCTTGCAGGTATTCTTGGCATTGCGGGATGTTGGCGGCGTCGGGGTACACTCCTTCACCTTTCACGAGATCTATCGCACGAGAATTCGCAAAAAAGAACCATAAACAAAAACTTTATTGCATGCGATAATATATTATATAAACATTACGATAGAAAGGTGGGAATTTTAGGTTTTAAGAAACTGGAATCGTCTGATTTGGGGCTCAGACGAGGTCGTAGCAAAAGTTGGAAACGAATGGATTTCTGGAATATGCTGGAAAATAGAAAATTTATTTTTTTTATATTTATATTTATTCGTTTATACAAAATTATACGGCGGATTGAAATTTAGACAAAAATAGACCCCGGTCGCACTTTCAATTCGTGACAGGGTCCCGGTCGCATTTTGGGCGCGCAATAGGTCGCTGAGAGGAGGTAGCAGGAAAGATGGCACACCTATCGCTAGTTCAACGATCGACAGGCCACCTATCGATACTACGGAAGGTGCCACAGCATACTCCCCCACACAAAACACCAGTAAATTTGGAGCTTCATTGGCACCCAACAAAACTAGTAGACATATAAATTAGCCAAGTGGTCCCATACCTCGGCACCATCAAAAGCCCAAATCTCGTGCACGACGGCACCCACCATGCAGCCAACCGTTCCTGATCCTAGCTATTAGTTGGTCAAATTTTAATTAAGGGTGATCACGCACACCAATTTCTCAAGAAACACATATCAATATTGATGATGCCCGTATCTCACAAAACTAAGCAACTAAATCCCAAATTATTTGTGACATACACTACTATACCTAGTGGCGAAGTTTGACAGTGGTTGCACATTATTGGGAGATAATATGCAATTTGGGCCATCTAGGGTAAATTATTGGACGGCTATGCAAATTAGTAATTTTGGTAAAATCTATAAAAACTAGGAGCTAGTGGAAAGACTTACCTTGCAGGTATTCTTGGCCTTGCGGGATGTTGACGGCATCAGGGTACACTCCTTCACCTTTCGCAAGATGTATCGCACGCAAAACGAGAATTCGCAAAAAAGAACCATAAACAAAAACTTTATTGTGTGCAATAATATATTATATAAACATTACGGCAGAAAGGTGGGAATTTTAGGTTTTTAGAAACTGGAATCGCCGGATTTGGGGCTCAGACGAGGTCGCAGCAAAAGTTGGAAACTAATGGATTTCTGGAAAATGCTAGAAAAAAGAAGAATTCACTATGCAATGGGCTGCACAGTCCTGGGCTCAACTAGGTTGGCCCAAGCGGCCCTCTCGGCCAGGCCGAAAGAAAGGAGAGAAATTAGATAGAGAGAGCGGGCAGAGGGAGAGAAGAGGGAGGGCGGCGGCATCGTTGCTGGCGGCGAGCACGGCGGTGGGGTGGCGCTGACGCGGAGGGCCACGGCGGCGGCGCTGGGGCGAGGGCGCGGCAATACCGATACGGAGGCGGAGGGGGCAGCGCAAGGCGATAGCAATCAACGGCGGCAGCAACGGCCACGGCTGGCGTTGGAGGCGACGCGGCAGCAGCCAGCGAGCGCGCGGAGTGGAAAAATAGAGAGAGAAAAAGAACAGGACGAGTAGGGCGTAGAGAGAGAAAGACAGAGACCGGGAGGAGGAGAGTGAGGCAGGGGAGGAAGACCTGCGACAGCTCAGGCTTGCCAGAGGCGGGCAGGCACGGCGGCGCGGAGCAGAGGGCAAGAGTGAGGAACTCTATGAAGCCGGAGATTATGATGAGTACCGTGGAGTTTAGGTCGTGTTCTACTACCTAGTGTGCCTATGGCATCAAGACTGCAATTTGAATAAATTCAGTGTTGATCGTACAGTAGCAAGTGCGGACATTTGCATTTCCTTATGTATGTGTTGGTGCCGACTTGATTATACTATTTCGGGCTCATGCTGATGGGGGAACGGGGCGGCCTAATCTTCTGGTGAGAATCACAGAGGATAATTCCAATATGTTCGGAGAGGCTATCTTGACAATCCGGCTACCAACCTCGCAAGGGTGATAACCCGGCGATCTCTAAACCACCAAATTTGCTAGTTATCAACCACGCTAAGGACGTAATTGACCTGACCATGAATATTGTTTCTTGCAAGCGATCCAAGAATAAGAAAGAAACAAGTGCAATAAAAATTATAAATAAGGATGAAGCACATGATACAATGGGTGAGGTTATGTTTTCCGTATCGGGCGGTCTAGTCGACATGCACAATCTCGGGGAGGGACACACAAAGGGATATACCAAACACAATAAAACCTGGTCTAAACAGCGACGGCTATCAAATCCATAATAGAAGAGGTGGCTAGGAGGGAATTCTGGATGTTCTAGGGTTTCCCTAGGGCGTCCAACACAGGGGCTTCGGCCCGACACTGTCGGGGATGAAATTACGGCCCATTGCTATGACCCACTCCCTGACGGCCCAAACGAACAGCCTCCTAGGGCTTTGTTCCCTAGAGGGCTCTATCAGGCCCATGAGCATCCTGCCGAGCAGCTTCCTGACTGGCACGGTGCGTAACGGCCTAGGATTCCTGTTTGAGTCCCACTCAAGCAAGAGTTCTGCACGGCTACGTGAATACCCGGACGTGGTTTCCCGGATTGGAGCAGACGTCGTGATCCCAAGAATCAGAGTATACCTTATCTACCGCGGGATGTATTTGGCATGGTACGAGTTCGTTACGATCTCGTGGTTAGCCCGGCCGATTATCTTCCGGTAGGTCGGTTGTTCAACACTATTTAAACGAGGCCCCTACGGCATGTAGAGGGGCCAAGTACCATTGTATTGTTGCATACTACTTACCGAGATCTGTTCGTCTCGTCGAGCTTCCTCATTGTAATCCTCTTTTACATAAAGAAAGGCTGACCGTAGAGCTATTATCTACCTCGGAGAGGCCTGAACCAGGATAAAAACCGCTATGTCTCCCTGTTGCTCGCTGATTGCTATTCACGTTGCTCAGCAGGTCTTCTATCTCCCTTTCTCAAGAACCTTAGTTGACTTGGGACCGATATCCCAACCGTCGACAGTTGGCGCCGTCCGTGGAGATTAGTAGATCAAGCTTTTTTGAGCATGTCGAACTCACTCAGCGACCATGAAATTCTTCCTGAAGGCTACGACTTAGAAGGGCAGGATGTCTCATCCCCTGTCAGATCAAATCGATCCGTTCGGTCTTGGTCACCTTCAAGATCTGAGACAGAGCTTTCCGGCTATGTTCCGGAGATGGTCTTATATCAAGTTCCCGTCATTGACGATGACAGGGGGCTTAACCTTCTTCTTCGCACCGAGACGGAGCTTGCGTCTCTTGCTCGGCGGATCCTCGGCTTCTTATTCGCCTTCGCCTCCGGGCGCTCGCGGCGACAGGCTCAGCTCTCTGGTGAGCTGGGCACTCTTCTTGCGCAATGCGAGGAGCTTCTCCTTGCGCGCGACTTCTTCCTCGATCCTCCTCTGCTCGGCGACCTGTTGCAGCCGTTCCATATGGCACGGGTGAGCCCGTGCGTAGCGCTTAAGCCATAAGGTCGTGTTTCGTACCTCCTTGTCGCTTTGCTCGGTGAGGAGGGAGGGACTTGGGCGTTTTCCACTTGGTTGGCCGCGCTCGCGCTTGACTTGCCCGGCGCGCTTCGTCGTCACAGGGGGCTTCGTAGGCTGTTGGCTGCCAGTGCGGCGCGGCAAGCTCCACGTCGGCGCGGCAGCCACCTTGGGCTTTGCAGCCGCCTTGGCCTTGCCCTTCTTCGCTTCCTCCTTGTCGGACTCGAAGAGCTCCTCGACGATCCCTCCGAGGATCAGCTGCTCGTCCTGTGCATAAGGAGATGAATGTTAGCATGCCATGAACCGTGTAAGTCTAGCAACTTAGAGGGAATTCTTTGGAAAATACCTCTGGTGAGCGGACGAGCATGTTCCTAGGGCAGGTGTAGGCCACCTCGCCGGTGACCTCACCGTCCTTCCTAGCAGCCTTCAACATGGCGTCGACCTATTCGGCCACCCATGCATCTGTCGGTTTCACTGCCCGAACAGAAGAAACATTTAGTTCCTGTTCGGATGAAATCACCAAGAGAGGTTGAGTATTTAAGGGACTTACCCGTGCTCTCCCTGGTGATGTCCTCCCATCCTTCTATCTTGTAGAAGGGGTAGGATATCTTCCGTAGCGAACATATCCTGTTTGCCACGAAGTCTTGGATAATCTCTCTACCCGTGAGCCCGAGGACCACGAGAGAGGCGATCTTTAGGGTGAGATATCACTCCTCGCCGCTCGGCTCCGGCCGCGGCATCGGTGTTCCCTTCGCCGGCGCCTTCCCGGTGAAGACGAGCTTGCTGTCGCCGCCCCTTCTAGTGTGGAACCACCTCATCCACCACGGCCCCATCGAGTCGAGCAGTGGCGGACGAGGATAAGGCCCGTCGTCAGCGGTGGCCCGTAGCTTGAGGTAGTAGCACCCGAGCACGGAAGCGGCGGAGCTGCTCCTCGTCACTGTGTAATAGTGAAGGAACAGCCCCACCGATGGATCAACTCCTAGGTAGCCTTCGCACAGGTGTGCGAAGGCTGCCATCTGCAAAAACGAGTTGGGGTTCAAGTTCGCAACCTCCAGCCCGCTAATGTTCAGGAAGGCCTCCACGAAATCACTTTCGGGAGACCTAAGCCCAAACATCGCAAACTGCTCGAAGTTGACGAACTCGTCCTCGAGCAGCTTCGGGATCTCCTCCTCCCCGGGCAGCCTCCAGCTATCGGCGTCGATGTGCCCCTCAGCCTCCAAGGTCTTCAAGTCTTCCTCAGTCATGCTAGTGCCTGATAATTTGGCCATAGCAATCCCAGGGTGGACGAGCAGGTTTGGAGGTGGGTTGTGGCTGTTTGATGCTTGCGCCGTTGGAAAAGGGCTTGGGAGGGAAAGGCGCGCGAGAGCGAAAGTGGCGAGCCGCGAGCGGTTCGGGTGCTCTTTATAGCCCCAGACGAGCAGCTCTGCAACGGTTCTTTTCTACAAAATGGGTAGTTTTTTTACTGCAACGGCTAAGTAAAAACGGTTGCCCGTTCTGGCTGCGCAGCGAAAGTTACTGTTGAGATCTGCCAACGGCTACTTTTTTCAGTATCCGCACTGAGGGCTGGGTGCTCTGCTCGGATAGATGTTGTTCCCTGTTTGACGCAACAGAGTTGCTCGGCACTGATCAGATTTTGTTCGGTCCCGAACAAGTCTTGTTTGGCTGAACCATAGTCTATTCGTTCGCCTGTTATTCGACTTTATAGCAGGGAAATTTTCCTCTTTGTGATTTGAGTCTCAAGAGGAAGACCCACTCTAGTGAGATATTCCACTTGAGCCTCGGGGGTTAGCTGTCGGGGATGAAATTACGGCCCATTGCCATGGCCCACTCCCTGATGGCCCAAACGAACAGCCTCCTAGGGCTTTGTTCCCTAGAGGGCTCTATCAGACCCATGTGCATCCTGCCGAACAGCTTCTTGGTTGGCACTGTGCGTAACGGCCTAGGATTCATGTTTGAGTCTGACTCGAGCAAGAGTTCTGCACGGCTACGTGAAGACCCGGACGTGGTTTCCTAGATTGGAGCAGACGTTGTGATCCCAAAGAATCGGAGTATACCTTATCTACCGCAGGATGTATTTGGCATGGTACGAGTTCGTTAAGATCTCATGGTTAGCCCGGCCCGATTATCTTCCGGTAGGTCGGTTGTTCAACGCTATATAAACGAGGCCCCTACGGCGTGTAGAGGGGCCAAGTACCATTGTATTGTCGCATACTACTTGCCGAGATCTGTTCGTCTCGTCGAGCTTCCTCACTGTAATCCTCTTTTACATAAAGAAAGGCTGGACGTAGGGCTATTATCTCCCTCGGAGAGGCCTGAACCAGGATAAAAACCCCTGTGTCTCCCTGTTGCTCGTTGATTGCTGTTCGCGTTGCTCGGCAGGTCTTCTATCTCCCTTTCTCAAGAACCTTAGTTGATTTGGGACCGATATCTCAACCGTCGACAGACACGCTTACAAAGCCCGGTTTGGCTTAACTGGGTGACACATCACATTGTTTTGATAATTTTCGTTGCTTCAGGAGGCATTTTAAGGTGGGATCGAATCCATTGGAAAGCTTATCTCCTAAGCTCCATAGAGTGCTAGAACATCAAAAATAGACTTCGTATGTGACCTGGGCATCCATTTGATGTTGTGCTAAGCGCAGACGGCCGAACTAAACTCGGACTCGAGATGGGCTTTCTCTTGGGCCGTCTTTGGAGTGACAAGACCTTCATGACTTGGAGTGGATGAGGTGGAGATACTCCTTTCTTGATCACGCCTTCAAGTATGGGTGGTAGCCAAGGTGACTGTCGTATTGATGGAGACCATGTCATCACGTCTGAAGGTGGAGAAGACCAACTGTGTAATTGACCTGGCTAAGGTGGGGATTGATGATGCCATGTCAATGAAGCTATTATAGTAAAAGTAGACGAAGAGGATGTCGTGATTTGTCGCCAACTTATCATGACCGTAGTGGAAGTAGAGGAAGGAGTGGCAGTCACATATATGTGGGCGATGTCCTCATCATGAGCCCTGTGTATTTGAACTTTAAATATTGGCAATGTATCATTTTGTTTCATGATTATGTGCACTAGCATTGATTCTTGAGACTGGTGCGGTAATACACAGAAGGGCACGGTTTTGATTACCGGGTCCTAATAGTCCGCTAGCTCCGAAGTAAGTAGAGTTGAACAAGTGATTCTATTCCCCCACTAAAGTAACATTAGCTGGATCATAGTAATAAAGATTTATTTATCTTAGGAACCTAATCTCATCTCGTTGTCCTCCCAACTTACTAAACCGCTCTATATGTTTTGAGTCTCCGGTGTCTCCCATTGATTCTCACTCCTATCTTATCTTTACCCTCGCTATATTTTAGCTGATATATTAATTGGTATAGAACCTAACAGTTATTGACGATATTCTTAACCTTGTTGTCTCGTGGAAATCGATACTCTGAAATATTCCCGAGTGAAAGCTAAATCGGTATATGTACGCTTGCAGATTAAACTTTTGTTAAGCTAAGAACCGCCAACACTTATGAAAGGGAGGTGAATACAAGAGCACAGACTAAATGCTTTGACGACTACCGGAAAGTCTGAAAATGGCTAAATGGAAGGCACTACTACCGGAGGCAATGCTACAGGGGAATGTTCTCCTTGCATGGTTTTTTGTTCTCTTCTGCTCCTTCTTTTCACCTCCTGATTCGGCAAGTCCCAAGGCTCTATTTATAGGCAGGCATTGGGACCACTGGGCTCCAACTCTTGCGAACGCACGCTGCAAACCGTTGGTTGTTACTCTGCACATGCGAGTTGGTGGAATGGACTGGTGTTGGAGCCTGCGTGGCCTGTGTCAGCCCATTTAATGCTCGTCAGGTGTGGTATGTCATCACTACGTGGAGAGCACTCCCTGTTGTTAATCCATTTCACTTCCGGTGCCTACTGGTCTGGCCCACCACACAGCGACTGCCTTCTCTACCAAGAAACATAAGCAACCCCAGTTAGGAGCAGCCGAATAAGTTCGGGAGGGGTTCCGAGAGCACTAGATCGAGGAGGCATGCCGCCTGAGCTGTGAGCAGCTCGGGGCAACGGGTTCTTTGGTAGGGGCCGCTTGGGGCCTTTTTGCCGAGGTCCGATAAGATGTGTCCCTCTTAATAGGGGCAAGCCCCTTTATTTAAGGTAAATCTTGATCCCAAGAAATACAATCTAAACTACTTTTTTAAAAAAAGCTTTATATGCTTGTATGTTTCATTATGATTTTTCGTGATGATGTATATTTCTATTCTTTTGCAATTTTACGATTAATTCCAGGGTAACATGTGTTATGTTAGTTGTATCTTGGTTATTCCATTGGACACATTCTGCCCTATAAGAACAAAAACTTTACAAGAAATAATCGGACGGCGGAGATAGAGGATGTGTGAGATGGAGGCTCTAGATTGCAAGTTGGCACTGCTACCACTACCACCATCACGGCTAATCCGTGTTTTAAAGTAGTAGAGATTAATGCGCAATGGCGTTATCTTCAGAAAAAGCAAAAAAAAAAAGGTTAACGGGCCAAATTAGGTCCATCGGGTGGGCTAACACAGTGCACTTACCAGCAAGGGCCGGTCTTTCGTATGTTGTTTCTCGTCCATGTGACCAAACACGCAGGCGGGCCCGTTATGATAAAGCGGCATGCCTAAAAGGCCGTATCAGGAAGGCCCACCCGTTTGCTGCAGAGCACGAGTGACGTGTGAGACTGTGAGTCACTGAGTCGATACGGGAACTCTATGCTGCTAGAAAAATCTGCACCGTGCGGTCGGAACTCCCCAAGAACGCCGACCATGGCCACCACCACCACCACCGTCCTCCTCTTCTCGCGGGGCCTCGCGCTACTACCACCACACTCCAAGCTGGGCACCAACTCCAAGGCACCTCCTCCCCTCGCGCCCCTCGGCCGCCGCTCCGCCGCCGCAGCGAGGCTAAGGGCCGTCGGCGACCGCGGCGGGCTCGCCGACCAGACCGTCTACAACGGCGTGTACGGCCCCTGGACCGTCGAGTCCTCTGACGTCCGCGAGGTCTTGCTGTATCGATCCGGGCTGGTTACGGCCACCGCCTCCTTCGTCGCCGCCGCCTCCGCCGCGTTTCTTCCGGAGGGCAACGCCGCCGGCGACGCAGTCAGGCAGATCATCGACCTTCTCTACGCGGCCGGGGCCTCGGGGCTCGGGCTATCGCTACTTCTGATCCACATCTATGTCACTCCAATCAAACGCTTCCTCCAGGCGCTGTGGGTGGTCGGAGTCCTTGGCTCCGTTGGGACCTACCTCGCCGGCGCGCAGCCGCTCGACCAGAGCTTGGTTCAGTATGTACTGGAGCATCCGGCTGCTCTGTGGTTCGTTGGGCCAATGTTTGCTGCACTCACGGGCCTCGTCTTCAAGGAAGGTATACCATTACTGACTGTGATTATCATTGGTGGGATTGATTTGTTAATCTACTGCTTACGTCGAGTTGATTTCAGCTGATTATTGTTTACGGAATTGTTAACGCTCTAGCTTAGGAGGATGATTGTTGGAAAATAATTATGGCTTGATTTCAGTTGTTTATTGTTTACGGAGTTGTTAACGCTCTAGCTTAGGAGGATGATTGTTGGAAAATAATTATGGCTAAATGCTAATCTAGACTTTGTGATGTTCATTGTATATATTCTGATTGTTAGTTGATTTGTAACGACGCCTTGCGGCAAAATAGTTCAGTACTTCAGTTTGTGAGATTTATTTGACGATGATAATAAGGAACATACAGGTCTCTGCTACGGAAAACTTGAAGCCGGTATCTTAACATTTGTTATCCCTGGGCTTCTTCTTGGCCACCTGGTAAATTAAATTTCTGAGACCTAGGAGATGTCAATAATTAGTACTAGTAGTTGTTTTCCTCCTCTCTTCTTCTTACACTTGTTTTTTCCGCATATGCAGTCTGGTTTAATGGACAATGGAACAAAAGCAGGCGTTTTAGGAGTGTGGATGGCTCTCTTCACCGTTTTTGCGGCGAGAAAATTCCAGCAGCCCATTAAGGCATAGCCCCTTTTAAAGAAGGCTATTGTTTAGCATCATTACAAATGCTAGTTGTTAATCTTCTTTGGTTAATTGAATCGTTTTTGAAACTGAAAACATTGGTCGGTTGAATCTTACAGTGTTCAATGTTGTTTTTTTTTTAATTCAGGATGATATCGGTGACAAATCTGTCTTCATGTTCAACGCCCTCCCTGAAGAGGAAAAAAAAGCTGTGCTGCAGAAGCTCGAGGCCCAGACCGAGCAGAAGCTTGAATAGTATGAGCAGTCAATAGTCCATGGATCAATGCACCTGATGTGTATATGTTATTTCTGGATATCTGGGAATACACCAATATGTAGATGCGAATAGCGTAACCGTAGCGATGATAATAAGTAGATGCCGCTGGATGGCTTCTGTCTTGTATTCTTTCCGGTATCACTATTGTATATATTTGAGTTTAGTTGATCTTGTTATGCATGATTCGGTGAATATAGTGCCGTTGCATAGTCTTGAAATGTTAGCTTTCAGCTGGTGTGTCCTGACTCCTGTTGACTAACATGATCAGGTCTGCATTTTGATTTCATCATTGAAAACTGACATGGCCCTCGTGGCAGCAAATTTGGTAAAAAGCGCTAAAAGTTTTGCTTTTTAAAATTTGAATACTGGATCAAAACTGTAAGACATGAGACTACTGAGATCGCCTGCGTGGCAGGAATGGGGGTTGAAGATGCAAACCTTGAAATTTGAATATTTGGGCTGTTGTCGCGCATGTGTGTTGGCATAACTGTAGTGTGTCCGACATGGGACGTGACGAGCAAACAGTTATCGTCTCCGACCATCCTTCTCTCGCCTCTTAGCATCTCTAGAAGACCCCATAAACAAACCTCTAACTATTATTTGAGGGCTTAGTATGAAAATACCCACTCTAACGGAACCCCTATTTGCCCCCTATTTTCTCTCTCCTCCCCCTAAAACTCTCCCACGCCCCCTATTCCTAGGGGCTCCCGATCGGCTCCCAAATCAGTCCAACTGCAACAGCAGTAGCTCCCGCGAGCTGATCGAAGGCGACCACTCTAGCTTCGGGATCCCCTCTATCTCCTCCCTCCCGAGCACCTGTACGGCGGCGACGGCGACAGGTGGAGACGGCGGCGGTGACGGCGGCCCCGTGGTACAGGTGCGTGCGGAAGCAGGCGTGGGGGGCGCTTCGCGGCGGAGATCCGGGGCCTTGCGAAGCGCGCACGCACGTGGCTCGGCACCTTCGACTCCGCTCGCGTCTCGCCACGCCGCCGCCGATTGCCCCCGCGTGCAGCATCAGCTCCACCGTCGATTCTTTCAGTGGGTACGGATGCAACGAATGTACTTAGTCTTGATTCTGGACGTGTTAATGTGTTGCTCATTGATACAGCTAGCAAAGTTATTCAGATATATCTATTGTATAACATGAATAGCTACTCATTAAAAAACTATGTGTCTGCGGTCTAAAGCCAATATTTTTACGCAAATATACCCTGCATGATATGGTGTTTTTAGTCTTGATTCTAGACGAGTTGGTATTGTCCTGTACAAACCAGTGCTATCTTTAGTCTCAGTTCCAGTAATGTGAAGGTCAACACTAGTTTCTTACTAATTTTATCCTAATCTTTATCTCTTGTGAAGCATGAACAAAAATCAGCGCATACTCCATTGGTCTGGTCAAGCATGCAAAATAAGGGGTGATTTTAGGTAGTTTGTTAGAACTAGGGAGTTAATAAGGGGCCTCTAAAGTGTTGGGGCTCCCTAAATTTTTAAAAAAGGGATTTGTTTTGAGGCCTCTCCTAGAGATGCTCTCATGAAAACTGACATAGCCCTAGTGGCAGCAAATTTGGTAAAAAGCGCTAAAAGTTTTGCTTTTTAAAATTTGAATACTGGATCAAAACTGTAAGACATGAGACTACTGAGATCGCCTGCGTGGCAGGAATGGGGGTTGAAGATGCAATGGGGGTTGAAGATGCAAACCTTGTAATTTGAATGTTTGGGCTGTTGTCGCGCATGTGTGTTGGCATAACTGTAGTGTGTCCGACATAGGACGTGACAAGCAAAAAGTTGTCGTCTCCGACCATCCTTCTCTCACCCCTTTCGTCCCCTTCCTAACCCCCTTCTCCTTCATGAATCTCTTCTTCTTCCTTTGATTTATCCCCAAATCCTCTTCCCCTTCAAGTTCATGACATCTTTGATAGCTGTTGGAGCCCGCTGTGATCCGGCCCATCTCACGGCCCACAGCGATCCGGCTCCCCCCGAGACCAACACCTGGTCTCAGGCCCAGGTCCCCACGCCTATTGGCCCAACTGGAAGCACAACCCAGGTCCTGGCCCAACTTAGCCCAAAAGACTAGCCTGAAGGGAGAGGGGTGCCTCCACCTTTTAAGTTGTACTTCCCCATCACCAATAACCGATGTGGGACTAAACCCAACAATCTCTCCCATCACACATCGGACCATCTGTCCTGCACTGTGCGATCTCATGAAGACGTTCCGGGTTACCGACCATGGCTCTGATACCACTTGTTAGAGCCCGCTGTGATCCGGCCCATCTCATGGCCCACAGCGATCCGGCTCCCCCCGAGACCAACAAGTGGTATCAGAGCCATGGTCGGTAACCCGAAACGTCTTCATGAGATAGCACGGTGCAGGACAGATGGTCCGATGTGTGATGAGGGGATTGTTGGGTTTAGTCCTACATCGGTTATTGGTGATGGGGGAGTACAACTTAAAAGGTGGAGTTACCCCTCTCCCTTCAGGTTAGTCTTTTGGGCTGAGTTAGGTCAGGACCTAGGTTGTGCTTCCAATTGGGCCAATAGGTGTGGGGACCTGGGCCTGAGACCAGGTGTTGGTCTCGGGGAGAGCCGGATCGCTGTGGGCCATGAGATGGGCCGGATCACAGCGGGCTCCAACAATAGCAAAGTCGATACTGATCCGTGAGTAACGTTTCGAAATTCTCTCGGTCGTTGTGGTAAGACAATTCCTGAGGGAGGGTTCGTGGTTGTCATGGCAACAACCGTAAAATCCCCGTAAGATAGGTTCGTGCGGCTTGGGGAGGAGCACCATGACCTTAGGAAAGGCAGCAAGGTCGATGGCGGTAGCTATGGAATCGTGGAAGGACTGAAAGAATTTTTTTGAAGGAAGGGAGTTGAGATCAGTATAAGAAATTGAATGGGAAGTTATACCATGGAGACCAATTTAGAAGGTAACAAAGAAGTTGTGGAGAAGATGCAAATTAAGGTGGATTTCGCGATGGGCTCCATTGGCAAGCTAGAGATGGAGATGGCGGCACATGCCATGGCAAACCAGGCTAAAGCAATAGGAGGATGAGGATCGGAAGGAAATTGTATGGCACCCGGTGCCACACAAGACACCGTGGCACCCCTTTTTCTTTCTATCTCTCTCCTCTCTCTCTATCTTTTCCTCTTTCTCTCCCTATCTCCTCTCTCTATCTCTTTCTGGGTGCCATGGTGGCACCGGGTGCCATCTAATTTCTTTCCATGAGGATCCTCTAAAGACAAAGTGCGACCAACTGGAGACTTCTCGGTCCAGGTATGCTAGGACCACTACCACGTCTCGGAGGAAATTCTAGTAGTTATCAGGGTATTGAAGGAGTAGATGTTGGTATCGATGGGAAACAGGGAATTGGGCATAAGAGGGGATAGATGGCAAAAATGGACTTTCCAAAATGTGATGGCAAGGATGTGAAAATATGGATCGACAAGTGTCAAAAAAATTGATCTCTGTAATATTCCTGAAACTTTCCAGGTATCTGCAGCAATAATGCATCTTCTAGACAGAGCATCATATTGGTATCAAACTCAGTCTGCTTACTTCAAAGCACCGAGTTGGGTAAACACCTTGTTTAAAAATTTTGAAGGCAATACACACGGAGACAAGACTACAGAACCTTTGATGTTAAAAACAAACAGGATCCGTTGAAGACCACCAAGTCAGATTTGACTCCTTGGTGTATCAAGTGAAAATGTATGACAAGAATTTTAGCGCTATGATGTTGTTAAAACAATTCATCTTAGGCCTAAAGGATGAATTGAAAAAATGTGGTAGAAGTGCAGATTCCCTCTAGTGTTCAACAGGCTACTACAAAGCCCTGCTCCAGGAACAATGCCTAAACAGAGACAAGAAAAGTGCACGAAATCATTTTCAGAACAAGGTAAATTTGCCAACACCAATAAAACGGGACCAACCAGCAAAAGGACGAATTAGAACCCAATTTGACAAGGGTGAGTTATGGAAAACCAAACAAATAAAGGAATATATGAAAGCTAATGGACTTTGTTTCAAATGTGGAGAAACCTATTCCCCTTAACATCAGAGCAAACAAGCAATGGATGGGCAATTGAAAGCATTATAGTTGTGGATTATTTGGCAATTTAGCTGATGAGTTACTGTATGCAGTCAATGAAGAAGAATCTGTGGAAGATGATAATACATATCCATTAATGCACTATTAGGGGCTCCCATTACTTAGATCATAAGAGCATCTCTAGCAGGTTCTCTAAACCATTTCCTAAAACACTATTATGGACAGTCTCAGCCTCTATACCCATCCAACAGGATCTCAGTCTCAGTCTCTAAATTATAGACTCCCTCCAGAGTCTCTATATTTAAAGACTCTCAAGAGAATATCTATATCTTTTCGGGGATAGGGATTCTGTTGGAGATGATGGAATTATAGGAAACGAATAGTAATTTAGAGAAGGGGTTAGAGAACAAAATATAGAGATCCTGCTCATATTAGTTGATTCAGGAAGTCCCCACTCATTTGTTGTGAAAGTGAATCTAAGCCTAGTGAGTTTTGATGATTAATGACAAAACGGTTATGTCGACGGTTGGGATATTGACCCAAGTCAACTAAGGTTCTTTAAGAGGAAGATAGAAGACACGCCGAACAAGACGAACAACAACGAACAGGGAGACAGAGGTTTATATCCTGGTTCAGGCCTCTCGAGAGAGATAATAGCCCTACGTCCAGCCTTTCTTATATACCAAAGAGGATTACAAGAGGCGGCTTGACGAGACGAACAAGTCTCGGCAAGATTATGGTGTATGTGTGACAACGCAATGATCAGGTGTCTATGAAGTGCTAAGATGCGAAAGCTCTTTCCCCCAGGGTCCCCTAAACGCCGTAAGGGCCCTGTTTAAATAGAGTGGAGCAAACCGACCTACTAAGGGAATATCGGGCCGGGCTAACTACGAGATCGTAACGAACTCGACATGCCAAATATATCCCGAGGCAGATAAGGCATACTCCTAATCTTGGGGATCACGACTTCTATTCCAATCCGGGAAACCAACGTCCAGGTATTCACGTAACCGTGCAGAACTCCTGTTCGAGACGGACTCAAACATGATTCCTTGGCCGTTACGCATCATGCCAACTAAGAAACTGTTCGGCAGGATGCATATGGGTCTGGTAAATCATTCCAGGGAGCAAGCCCCTGGTAGGCTGTTCGATTGGGCTGTGAGGGAGTGGGCCATGGCAATGGGCCGTAATTTTATCCCCGACAGGTTAATAGGCTGTTTGGTTGCCTTCTCAGTTGAACCAAGCTGTATGCGCTGAGCTAGGCTGATTGGAGCTAGGCTGAGATGATGCAAATGATTGTTGTTTGGTTATGTGTATGAGATTATGCAGGCTACGTAGAGATGTTGTTTGGTTGCTTCCCCTCAACATCAAAGCAAACAAGCAATGGATGGGCAATTGAAAGCATTATAGTTGTGGATTATTTGGCAATTTAGCTGATGAGTTACTGTATGCAGTCAATGAAGAAGAATCTGTGGAAGATGATAACATATATCCATTAATGCACTATTGGGGGCTCCCATTACTTAGATCATAAGAGCATCTCTAGCAGGTTCTCTAAACCATTTCCTAAAACACTATTATGGACAATCTCAGCCTCTATTCCCATCCAACAGGGTCTCTATCTCAGTCTCTAAAATTATAGACTCCCTCCAGAGTCTCTATATTTAAAGACTCTCTAGAGAATATCTATATCTTTTCGGGGATAGGGATTCTGTTGGAGATGATGGAAATATAGGAAACGAATAGTAATTTAGAGAAGGGATTAGAGAACGAAATATAGAGATCCTGCTCATATTAGTTGATTCAGGAAATCCCCACTCATTTGTTGTGAAAGTGCCTAGTGAGTTTTGATGATTAATAACAAAACGGTTAAGTGAACTAATGCCTTGAATGAGCTTATAAATAGGTTTAAGCACTAAGATATTAAGTGTGAAGGAACCGTAAGCCCCTGAAAAAAGGAAGAAAAAAGACAATGTTTTATTGTCCCTAGACTTTTATTTTTCTTTTTAAACTGAGTCTAACTACAGTCGTACTATTAAGAGGGATGCGATAAAAAATGGTTTCTTTATGTCTAAGTGCTCAGCTTTGCAAAAGACAAAGATAATCACCTCACATATTCAAAACATAAGGTTTTGCACTTTCAGGGGTCAGATTATCCCATACCAAGTACCGAAGTATCTGGTAGGAGACATATCGGACTATCCGTTGTGAACCTAATGTTCCATCGAGTGTCTGATACTAGGTACCGGAGTATCTGGTGTCTAGGTGATCGGAGTGTCCGATTTTACTGGATTTCGTGCGCTTTGTCATTTCCCCTTATTTAATTTATTTAGACTAGAGTGTCTGGTACCTTTCACACTAGAGAGTTCGGCTTTTCAAGTTTCTAAGCTTGTTGTATTTCAGGCTGTTTATACCAACCGTCTGGTACTTAACATCGGACGGTTCAACGTTTGCTATGAATTCTCCCCAACAACTAGCTCCAGGTGCCCCTCCTATTTATTACTCTCCTCACCAACCAGCTAGGGTTAGCACTTCACTCCCATAAATACTTCACCTCTTAATGTTACGCGAGGACTTACTAAAGAAAGTCTTCCAGAGGGCCCATATCCTCCGGATATGGCTCCATCTCGGAATACTCATCTGTGATAGGGTTGTCCTGGCAGTCACAATGTCCTGGTTTCTAAGCTTGTTGTATTTCGGGCTGTTTATACCAACCGTCTGGTACTTAACATCGGATGGTTCAACATTTGCTATGAATTCTCCACAACAACTAGCTCCATGTGCCCCTCCTATTTATTACTCTCCTCACCAACCAGCTAGGGTTAGCACTTCACTCCCATAAATACTCAAACCTAGCTTTCTCTTAAGCATTGAACCTTCTTTACTCCCATAGCAACTAGCATTGAAGTGTACCCCCTAACTCCAAATCCATCTTCTTAGAGTATGCATTGTAAAATTCATAGGTCGCTTCCTTTGAAGTGAATAGCATCCCTTCGCAAGGTACCCAGACCTCATCTTGTAACAATGCCTATCAAATGTTAAATAAGTAAACATATATTTTGTACAACAGTAAAGATCTGTTAAAAATTATGTGACCATTTAAATATAAACCTTTAATTATAAACATGAAATAGATGCCTAGATCGACAACAAACAACAAACATTCATATCACAAACACTTCAAAGGAAGCGACCTGTGAATTTTTCAAAGGAAGCTGAATACGTCGTACTTTTAGGAAGGCTGAATACGTCAGAGAAGAAATTACAAATAACGTAGAAAATACAATGAAATGGTTCGAAGAGACGAAATCATACAACCATAACTTTTACTGCGTGATTGATAGGGATGAAAATATTGGTGGTGTGGAAATGTGTGCCAACAATCAACCATTTCACTAAGAGTGTTTATCAATACTCAAGCACCAGTTGGATAACTTGACAATCCCAGCTGAGATGCACCAAGGCGAAGACTGATGGGTTGTGCTTGCTAGAGGATAATAACCTAAAAAAGCCTAATCTCACACAGAATAAGGGAAGGACTAGGCAAGAAAGGTGGATTGGGCCGATGGAGATGCAACCTGCGAAAATGAACACAAAAGGCAATGCCAAAAAGTGTCATAAAGTTAGACATACTTCACTGTAATTTAAAGTGAGAGCTTTGCTGTAGTCACACACAAAAAATTGGCAATCTAAGAACATGTTCAATTTGCTAATTGTGATGTGTAACATTCTGCCCTTTTACTATATGTTGATTCTGACTTTATTGTTTCTGAAATGAATGTTTTTTATATGTTGTCAATGTAGTTTACAGTGATCATGTGTATCTTAATATTTTCGTACAAGAAAGTGATCATTTACAAACAATATATGATGCTTTTACTACATGGGATCCATAAGTTTTACTACATGAGATACTAAAATTTTTGCAGTGATCATGGGCAAGCCATCTACAACAAGATACGGTTACTACATTGGTCGTTTGAGTTTTACTACATAAGCTGTAGAATTTTTCTGCATTGATTATGTGTACCTTGATATTTTGATACAAAGAAACGATACAATTTACAAAAAAAATGGAAAAAACACAATAATGGCAAACATGACACACATTGATTTTCGTGATAACACATTTATTGATTACTTGTTTCTCGCCACATTCATTTTGTTTTGCGAAAAAGAAGAATACTGCAACCACCCATTTTAGTGCAGCGCGTCAAGTAAAGTCATTACAGGGAGAAGTTCTAAAAAAATGAAAAGGACCATAACAGTGAACATAATATTTACAAAAACTTCTCATAGTTTGCATAAGAATTGCTACTATCTTTCTATTATAACATAGTTAGTTGGTCCCTCCCATACTACCCTCACTTAGCAAACATATCCTCTCTCGCTTTCCTAATGGCTTCATGAAAATTATCCTTAGTCATGGAAACTACTTCTCATAGTTGGCTAGATATTCATCAAAAGTGACATTCACTAGATGGAGTATCAACTGGAATGCATAGTGCTGCTGATACGAAATAGTGTCCCTCTGCATGACAATGAAATACAAAAAAAAAGACATTAATAGAAATTAGCATCTTTTACTACACATATGATATAATCTTTTCATAAATTTCTATAACATCTTTACTAACTATGTTAACACTTACAGCGCCCACATCTGTGCGTAGAATATGTCATCCCACGACTCCATGTATTACATCACATGAATTCTACAATCATTTATCTTCTTTTGTTTGTGCATGTGTACCAACATAAATGGCCATTTGGTAAAATCTGGGCAAGTAGGACAAATTTGCACAATGGCGGCGTACAATTTATTGACCTGCACATGGGAATAATAATAGATGTCACATGAGTATTTAAATAAGTTTGTAGATGTATGTATACAATATAATGCTATATAATGCTTTAGAACAAGGGAAAGATATTATGCAAAATAGAAAAGTGATTGACTACAAAATAAGCTAAAAAAGGGGAACGGTCCAGTAAATATTCAATACTTTACAAATACTGATATAATGTTATTACAACAGAACAGTTACAAGATTTACTAATACAAAACTTAACAACACACACCAAAACTGTACATAAGTTAAACAGAACAACAAACATCACACATCAACTTAAATGAAACAAATATTCACTATTTTACAATTCTGATGGAATGAAATTACCACACAATTGTAAGAAGCGTTACTAAACACAAAAAGAACAGTAGCAGCCTAAAATGAAGCAAATATTCACTACTTTACAACCCTAATGGAATGATACTACCACATAACAGTAAGAAGGTTTACTTAACCCAAACAACCAATAGGAAGGAATTTTAAAAACCCAAAAACAGCGTATATATCATGGATTGATGGTGTTATATCATGAGTATATTCGAACATATTAAATGTTATAATTTATATGCCACATGAATAAATGTTTCTACCTGGTTCTTCCATTGTACAAATCACAATATCAAGAAAAATTAAAGCCAAGATGCAAAGAACCTCATCATACTTTCATTGTAGAAACTAGCCACATCCTACAATTTTGATAACTATATTTTTAATAGCAACATAAGATATTTTTCTACTTACCTTTATATAGTCATACCATACTTTACTACAAAGAAAAGAAAAATTTCTACGCAACATATAGATGCTTTACTGAGCTCACAAATTATGATAAATCTTTTATAAACCCCTTCACAATCTTATTGAAATACACTTAACTACATAGAACATGAATATATTTCTACATACACATATAGATGTAAGATGTTCAAAAAACACTGGTGTTTCCTCTGCTGCATAAAAAATAGCAAGAGAAGGTTCCAACCATTCTTTACTATATTGGCCGCACAAACCAGATCAGAATTTAATCGAACCAGTGGCAGAAGACTCTTTATGTGGGAAGGGCACAACAAATAGGGGTTTGGAGGGGACCATAGTATAATTAGTACAATCATGTCAAATCTCATTCACATTAACTTTCTGAAACATAAAATTTCATTCACATTCACTTCTCACATAACAGATGATAAAAGTAAAGTTTACTAACCATTTAAATATCTATGAATGGTCTACCACATCCATTCTTATGTAATCCCCGTTCCACAAAACCAATCTAATTCAAATGATTGCAGTTCAAACACAAGGCACATAGCAAAACATATGGAGTTCAAAAATCTCTAAATGTCTACCACATTGAAGATGTGGAGTTTTGGACATCAAAGACACATAGCTAAAAATCTTTTACAAGAATCACACACAGTTGCATTGCATTGCAATACAAATCATAAAAGGACAGTTGCATTGCAGATTATGTGACAAAAGAAACAAAATCAAATAGCTTCACTAGCCAGCACAAATCTTTACTGCATTGGTAAAGCATAAATTACTACACACACAACCATATCAGTATTTTCATCGGCGATGATTGATTGCTAATGAGTTCCAAAATTACTAATTCTAAGCATATTACTAATGATTAATGTGATTTGCACATACCACAAACACTATGAAACATGCTCCAATTGCAAAAATTTTGGGACGACACGGTGACAGGACAGGGGCGATGGAAGAGAACTTGAGTGAGCGCCTTGGTGGGTGAAGGTGTAGAGTATGGTGCTGATGTAGACGGTGAGCGAGCTTGGGGACTGAAGAGGGCAGCACCGATCTGTAGATTAGGAAAGGCCCCTCGCGGGGAAGGGATTTCACCTTCTCATAGCCGATGAAGCCGCCTGCACAGTCTGGAGCTGCCGGCTCCTCAAACAGCCGGTTCTCCTCGCTGTCGAAGCCATGGCCCCGCCCGCTCCCTAGATCCTAGACAGATTGGTGAGGACAGCGCCGATTCCGGTGAGCAGAACAGCGAAGGGCGGCTGCCGGGGAGGAAGATGCAGCTCGCAACCCTGGCTAGTACATCAGAGCAACCGTGGCGGCCGACGAGAAGAATCGGAGGAGCGCGGTCGCCGGTGAGAAGCTAGGGATTGAGGGCAAGATGGGGTGGGGTAAACGGGTGAGACTCGAGACAACGTGAGCTGTCGGCGGTGGCAATCGAATCGTGCACATCCAACGGCTAAAAAAATTGGGAGCAGTGTAACTAGAATACTCCTAGGAGTATTGTAGTTTTTACGAAGTTTAAATATGAGTTTATATGTTCAAAGTTGATGATATATTTGAATTGAAATTATCTAGTGTCATATATGTTGTATTCAATATTGAGATATAGGTTTATTATGTATTTCAGGTTTGGGTACCTGTTCAGGTATTTATCAGGTTCAGACATGAGCATGGGTTTATACCTATTAAATAGTTCAGGCATAGTTTTTGTGTATCGAGTACAAAGAGGATATACCTAGAGGTACCGACCCGATTGCCATCCCTACAAGTGGTCTAAATATCTAATATAATTTTTACGTACCATAATTTTTTTAAGCAAGGTGAGAAGCTTTGCCAATTTGTTCAAATTAAAGAAAAATATAGAAAAAAACACAGCACAAGGCGCCGTACAACGCCGCAGTGCAACCCACACCGCCACCAGATGAGAAAAATAGCACAACCACCATCCACCTCCGGCAACCCAATTACACATGGACGATCAACCTGACTGGCAATGCAACCGATCTAGTCAACTACCATCTTAGCAACACAGAACAACAACAAAAAAAAAATTCTAACTAGTGACCAATAGAGGCTACGCCTTCAACGATCAGACTTTTGTCGGATCCAACGAAGGGATTTCAGCAGAAAAGAACAAGACCCGTGCGTCAACTGTTATTGTCAAGCTCAAACACCGTGATGGTGCAGTGATAGCACAATCCAGAACAATGCATATTATTACCACCCAGAGAGCCCAATACAAACTACTTGTGGTAGCACTCGTCTGCATATGAAACAAAGAATTAATATTGGCAACATCATGCTAAACTAGTGCTTTTTTCAGGCTATGACAACACCAGCTGGGCCAGGGGGTTCGCTCCAGTGGCCTAAATAAATAGGTATATATAGTTTAAGTGATCTTTTTTAACCTAAGGCAGTGTCGACTAGTTTCCCTATATAGTGCCGTTGGTGTTCGCTGGCGAGCCGTTGTGTGGAAGATCAGCTCCCTCGACTTCTGACAAGAAGCCGTTCTCAAAGAAGGCCGAATGCAGGGCTCGCACGCACTGTTTTGCCTCACTGTCGTGGACCACCAAAGAAATATTCACCTGATTATGTATGTATGATTAGCACCGTTACTCCTTTAGATGTTTGCAGCAGCGGCAGCAGCAACAATAATGTTTTCTTCGTTTAGGAAGGGGGTACCTTGGATGCCCCTTGTGAGATCATCTGGACGTTAATGCCATTTCTCCGCAGAACATTGAATGCCTGGCATGAAACAACAGAAATCAGCAACAAGGAATGAAACATCAAGCATCTATCACTGGGAAGTAAAACTATAATCCGTATTCCTAGCCTGCACATTGTGAAAGCAGGCAGAATTGTAAGTGATCTTTCTTCTTTAACAATATATATATGGACGAAAGAAGGTTGCAGTTACTAAGATTATCATGTGTAGCTCTAACCTTTTCAAGAATCAATGACGACCTCTGCACATTCCCTATCAGGGAGATTATTGATCTGTGTTGCAGTAGATTGACAACGGCAATTTTCTCAAGCTCCTCAACAACATGATCAAGCTCCTGCCAAATCATCACAACAAAACATTGTATCAGTAGCACGTAAAAATAACAGTATGGCAAAAAGATTAGTGGCAGTATTGACAGAGAATAGAACATAAAATGTAATATGATTCAAATGTATGCCTGCTGGATCAATTCACGGCTCCACAATTTTGATGGATCTAGAGTCAATGATATGCTGACTTCACTAGTAGCCACACAGTCAACGGAGATGCCCAAATCTTCAAATATAGAGAAGACCTATCCAAATGCATAAAGGATATAACTAAACATATGTATAACTTACAAAACAATGAAAGGAGGTACAAATCTGTAGCTACATGTACCTTTGCTAGAAAACCATACTGACCGAGCATCCTTGTGCTCACTATATCCAGCATGGTAATATTTGATTTCAACACAATGCTGGTTAATATACTCTGAATAATAATGTACTATCAGGGAACAGTAACAAGTAACTAAACATGGAAGAACCACAATATACTGATATAATGCAACAAACCTTGCTCATATCTCTTGCTTTAGTGATGACAGTACCAGGCGCTTGACAGTTATATGAGTTTTTAACTCTAACTGGTATACCACCTTCCCTAGCTGGTCGCATTGATTGAGGATGCAAAACCTAATAAGTGGTGGGTTATTCTGTTAAGTGTGATAATGGAATATTGAGCTTACTAAATTAACGAAGTATCAAGCGTAGCTCCAGCAACACATATAACCACAAAAAAGTTATCAATAATATATTGTTCCCTGCCTACACAGCCAACTCCCTAAACCACGAAATAATTTTTTAAAAAAAATATTGAAAAGTCAAGCAGAATAAACACATATACATTAAAAATCCTTTGGGTTGAGGTTTGTGTGCAATGAGCAATGAGTAATCATCTACTATTCGATCAACAAAATGGTACTGCCTCTGTTTTTTATATAAGGTATTTTGAATTGGCACAAAAATTAAAGAAGCGATGGAATCAAGAGAAAGTCAAAAGAAAATGACCATGTTGTCCATGTTATCAATACTTTGGAAATAGGAAAGAGAACATCATGTGAGAGTTGGTTATAAACACATGACAGAGAATTGTGTATAAATAAGCGTAGACAAGAGAAACATCAATAAATTTGCATGCACGCCTTATATTTCAAAACAAGACGATTCAAATTATATGCCTTGCATAAAAAAAATGGAGGGAGTAATAAACGAGATACCTGTGCACCAAAATATGCAAGTTCAGCTGCCTCATCAAAAGTCAAGTAGGGTACTGGCATCGCATTTGCATAAATATTAGGATCACACGTCAGCACACCATCCACATCCTTCCAAACCTATTACGAATTAGTAGAATGAATTGTAATTTGGTCAAACATCTGGACAACTTCTCAACTGCAGAGAAAATGCTTCTGGATGGATTAATCTAAGAATCTGTTCCATTTGTAAATAGCAGCTTAAAGACCTTGAAAGGGTTTTCAGAAGCAACTGGACTTTCAACAGGTAATTCATCACCAAAATAGAAAACAGACCTGAATTTCTCTTAATCCCAAAGCTTTGCCAATTGTTGTAGCAGTCAAGTCACTACCACCCCTTCCTAAAGTAGTGACAGCACAGGATTTCCATCCCTGAAAGTTGATGTGCATTGTCATAAACACAAACAGAATAAACCTGGTACACTTGCACAGGAATTGTGGAAAATACCTTGCCAAGGAAACCAGTGACTATAGGAATCGCAGGGTCATCAATCCAGTCACCCTGCAGCCTCTTTGCAACAGCAGGATAAGTTGCTTCCAGAATATCCGCATTGGTGAAATCATCAGTGGTTATAAAGCCCATATCAAATGCATCATACTGCAAACAAGAAAATATTAGTTAGATACATTGGTGGATGAATCAAAAAAATGTATTCTGTGAAACATACCACTTTCAGAGGAATGATAAAACCAATTGGAAAGTAGCCAAGAACACAAAAATGGTTCTTAAACTGGACTGAAAAACAAGGAAAAAGGAGCAAGAAAGTGAAAATAATTATCAGTTGTTGTCAATTGCTAATTAGAATGTTTACTAGGCACACAGCTTACACATAAGCTCACACCAGTTCCATAGCAGTTTTATTGATAAAAATATAAACTTTAGGTTCAAATTTTAATTATATTGATAGGAAAAAGAAATTACCTAGTTTGGACTAGAACAGCTAGGCATAAATAATTTAGCTAGTAATATGCAGAATTGATAACCATATTACTACGACTCAGTCACTCTGCTATGATAATGAGATATTAATATCCCATCTGGAAATACCAACTGTAATATTGTCACAGGTCCAGGATCCAAACATTAATTTTAAGAAAGTATAGAAAAGTTTGATAAGAAAAGGGGTCTAGAATGAAAATCGAAACAAAAGCTATAAAGTGAAGTTTTAACCCTGTTGCATTTTCTATAAGTATATACCTGCCGCGCCTTTTTCCCAAGTTTATTCAGATATGCAGCAAATATTCTTGTAGACATGCATTCACCAAAGGAAACAAGATAATCTCGTGTCCTAGGAGTCAGCTCTTTCATCATAGCAACACCCTTAAGAAGTTGTTCCAATTCGTCCAATAAACCTGTTGAGTTTAATAGTGAAAAGGCATTTTTTGTGTAGTGATACAGAATTCCATGGGAGACGGAGGAATACTAAGAGCTGAATCAGCTGAAGAAAAGGTGAAACAATGAACAATAGACAAAATGTTAATGAATGAGTTATTACAGCTTGGACAGTGTTATGACTAAGGGTCCAGCATGCAACGTTCAGTTGTATTGGAAAATTTTCAATTTCAACAAAACTAGTACGTTTAAATTTATTAAGTTCAATATGCCACGTGTTTTTCTTTTTTTGTCACCATTGGTCATGGAGGTGCATACAGGAATTAAAATTTGCATGTCATATGGGTGTACCTTTACATTCACAAAATAAAATATCATATTGACAAAAAAACATGTGTTTGTTCCACACAACATATCACCTTCTGTGTTACCAGCAATCTGTCATCTATTGTCAGACAGCTTGTCCATGATATGCATTTTGCCCACCACTTAAAAATTGCAAGAATTTGCACAGGCATCACTATGTGGACCACTAATTGTTTTCAACTGGTGCAGTGAGATCAATCTAGTAAAACCAAACAATGCTATCCCATCCAGGAAACAAACAAATAAAACAAATATTTAAATCCAGTAAGGTGCAACCACTAATCTGTAGGGTACACAAGCTGCCCCTATTGTACACACAACAGAAAGGTACTTGCATGAAAATGATTTGAATGGATGACAATGACCTCAAGGCCTATCAGCATCATATATGATTTAAAGGAAAGCTTGGTATTCACATTTTCATTTCCATGTTCCAACCTACCACCACAAACATTATTTGAATTGCCGAAAGAATTTTTTTTCTCATGAAAAAGGTAAAGGACTGTTTGTGTTAGTAACAAATAGATTTCCCATCAGATAGGATGGTAACTTAAGCAGATCAAACCTTTATTGTCCTTGTGAGTCAATAGACCTTTTGGCATCCTTTTAAAATAATAATAAGGTAAGAACCTATTCACTTATGACCATCAGGACCTAACAAATAGGCAACGTTCTCCTGACTTTACATGTATCACAATGTGGCAATCCGATTACCAACAAGCATGCCATACAAAAAGCTAAACTCACCAAAAAGATATATATCTTCAGCAAATTAAGAATATACATTGTAAGCAAACTTCATATTATAAAAATGTGTATGTAACGCTATGAACCAAATTCTTTGTTGTTCCTTAGTCCTTAATGATCACCATCCCAAAGTGGCAAGAATATCGGTCAGAACAAGAAGTTAAAACAGAACGTTCAAGGACACAAAAAAGAAAAGGAACACTGAAAGAAAAATCAGTTGCAACTCGCAAGCCAGGTGAAGAAAGTATACAATAATTTTGGATCAAGGAGCATAAGTCTATGGCTGTTGGCGTGATTTGGCCCCGTTTGTAGGAGTAGGTCAGGCGTAAGCTAAGCCATATCGTTTTTTGAAATAAATATTCAATGGGAAGCTTCAGTAAGCGTATGGGATGACGGATGAATTGCAGGAACTGGACAAAGTTAGTTGGCTTGCTGATGGGTGAGTCTCCAGAACCATCTATGATCATTTTTAACAAACAAGCACACAATTGCAAAAGAACAATTCCCTCATTTTTATTTGTAAATCAGCGATAGCATACCCGAAACAATCGACCTGTCTAATCCAAGCTCCTCAATCGTCCTGAGCAGAGGGGGGAAGAATAATCAGGATCAAGATCTCCAGACCAGCCGACCGAACGAACAAAAACCGAATGTCAGAATACTACACCTACCTAAGATGCAGCTCCTTTATGAGCGCGAGCTCGTGGATTTCGGACGCCTTCGGGGCGCCGCAGCTCTCCGCCTTCTCTCCGGCCTGTAAAACAATCGATCAACCACGCAGCATTAGCATGGGATGGTGCTCGAAACACCCACACACTTTCCCAGCAGGCTATGATTATTGATTTGGTACCAGCAGGAGGTTATTGGTGGTCTTCCCCATGGCGGAAAGCACAACCACCGGCCTCTCCTCGGGGAAGCTGAGGATGAGATCGGCCACCTCCCTCATCCGCACGGCGGACGCCAACGACGAGCCGCCGAACTTCATGACGACGGTGAACCCGACCGCCTCCTTGTCCTCCCCATCCCGCGCCGCCGCCGCTGCGGGATCGTCCTTCTTCAGAACGGCCGCGCTCCTCTGGCAGCGGATCACCAGGCCCTTGCCCCTCCAGCACCGCCCTCCCGGCCTGGCAGCCCTAGGCGCGGTGCACGGCTCCCTGCCGAGAATGGAGGCGGCGCAGAGGGAGAGCGCAGACGGAGGCTCCCGCACGACCCCGGGGAAACGGAGCGCCGCCGCCATCTGCCTCCTCTCCCCGGCGCCGGAGAAGAAGCCGCCGCGAGGCGAGAGCACGGAGGCGGTGGCGGCGCGCGGCGGGAGGGGGGGCCCAGAGCGGGATGCGGGGGTGGGTGCGAGATTATATAGAGGAATGAACGGACGGCGGGGAAACAGACGGCCGTTGGGGCGTGGACGGAGCGGATCAAACTCCGGGGGCCGGAGGCGGACGCAGAAACGTGAGGAAGCGAACGGCGAAAGGAGCCTGTTTTGTTGGATTCCAGCGGTGGACGCGGCCATCGGCATTGGGGTCCTTGCTTTTCCTCGGGTCACGTCGGATGGCAACGTAATTGACCGAGGCTTTGATTTCTTTCTTTCTCTGTCAATTTCATGTGTTAAACATTCTCTCCCTTTTTTTATAGAGCCAGTTAACTAATCATAGAAGGGTAGTAATTTTTTAGCAGCGTTGCACAGTCGATAGTCCATTATGTGTTATCGTTTAGTCTCATTTAACGTGCATTCCACTGCAACTCCATTGCAATCAGCTAAATATTATTATTTATGCTATTGTTAACCGTTACGTTAGTTAAACCAAGATAAGATATTTTTTGTTCGCCCTGCTTTTTCAGTATTATATATGTCACCGAGTATTTGCATATACCCGATTGCTAAAATATAGTATTGCCAGTATTTAGCGAAGAAGGAAGAATAACAAGGGAAGAAGGGATGTCCACGTGGGTCCCATTAGTCAATTACACAAGGATACAAGAAGATATTTTAGGCATTACGAGTTTATGTAACCATGGAAACTCAAACTTTGACGACAGGGCACGGTGGATAATATTTACCTATTTGCGATGGCAAGTGATGGCATGCAAGATATTAAACCGCTTTGCAATAACATGTAAGGCTCTTTCCCACTGTAAGATGGCAACATTTTGGGTATCACTAGTCAGAGACAACTAGTTAGTACTCCCTATCATAGGACAGGAACGGAAGCTCAGACCCGATGAGCCACTCAAAATTAATTTGAGCTTGGATCAAGTTCAAACCCTACTCAAGTGGCTCGAACTCCATCAATCTCAAGTTTGTGCTCTATACACAGTTTAGTATGGATTCGAGGCCATGAGCTAAACTCGAGTCTAGATGCCTTTGGCTTGCTCAAAACCAGCTCGAATCTAGTACTATCCTTCGGTCAACAATAGTTGATGCTTCTAAGCATCAGCACGGTCTATTAAAAACAACTTTGATCGCTAACTATTGTCACAATTTTTTTTAGAACACAATAAAATTGTAAAATATAGGCCACCGCAAAGTGGTCATTTTACATATATGGCATTATAAATTATAAAATTGTCTCATCACATCGCAAAGTTGAAATCTTCACACACATACCATTGCAAAAAAAAAAATGAGAAAGGACCATTTTACAAAAAAAAAATACCAAAGTGTCATGACTCCTTCCTCCTCCTCCCTTCCTTTTCCTTCCTTCCTTTCCTTCTTTTCCCCTGCCATTGACCTAGCACCGCACCAAAGGAACCATTCTACTCATCGCAGTTCCTAGAACTAGTGTTGCCACCATCCTCGAGCTAGCAAGCTAGCTAGCACCGATTCCAGCTATCTCCTTCCCCGACCCACATTGAGATTGATCTACCCCTGAGCTCCAATCATCACTACATCCACCATAGTGCGTCCAAACTCCAATGGCCCATAGATCCGCATATCACCGCTTCCTAGTCCAGAGCTCTGGCCACCATTGTCCACCCCATCCTTTTATGGCGTCTACAAGCTTCGGCCACTGGGAGTAGTTAATCGAGGTGAAGGGGGCGATGACGACTAACGTGCCTCCCACAAGCTCCATTGCTCACTGCTAAGCTAACCCCAAGTCACCAACCTAGTTGGTAGGGGAGAGAGAGATGGGGGAGAGAGAAAGATGGGAAATGAGAAATGCAATGAAAAGATGAAAAGAGAGTTAGAGGAGAATTTGATCCACGACCGTTCATAATGACATATATTCTAGTCTTGCAATTTTATGATGACATAGGAAGGTTTCTCATTTTATAATGAAATACATGAGTTGCAACTTACCAATAACATATACTATTCAATTAACCTTTTTCAAACAAATTTGCACTAATGATTTTTATGCATCCAATCTAACATGGTGTTCTCCAACAATAAACTTATCTGGTTAGAGCATCCCCGGCAGGCTCATCAAACCGGCCTGTACCGTGCTAATTTTTTGGAAGCAGCAGGCGGGAAGCAGCAAGCCAAGAGATGCAGCAACGCACTAGGCGGGATAATAATCGGTTACTGTAGCGACGCAGGCTCATTTGAAGCACCTGCTGGTGATGCTCTTATGTGGTAAAACTGAACTTTTTATAGTGGCTATGAAAAGTCAAAATTGGAGGTACCCTATGCGGTTTTGAGATTTATGAAAAGAAGTGCAAATAGTCAAAGCAAATAATCATTAAAATAGTAATTGAATAATTTAAGAAAATAATATGACGTAATTTTTTTGAGCTAATGAGGAAGTGCTTTGTTATTTAATTTAAATAAAAGAGAAAATAATGTACGAGAGAAAGAAAGGGGGAGAGTGGAAAACGATCTGATCGGCGCAACGCACCATGGTCCGACATAATTTAATTTAAATGTATACCAACGACTTATAATTGAGACTAGAGGGAGCATTGCCGTTGCCATGATTTGGCGTGTATAAATATTGCTCTTTTGCTTTCACTGCGATCAAAATATCTATCTATAAATAGTACAAAGCCGAGAGGCTCGTAGCCGCTGCCCCGGGCAGGCCACGTGGCTCGCCTGCCCGGCCGGCGCCACCGCAGCCGTCGGATCGCGCGAGCCGAGCAGATCCAGCCCGTTGGTTTCGATTTAACGTATAAAAGGTTTTCCTCCGCATGGCTTGCAGGCACGCGGCGGCTTCGGCCGATTGGTTAGTGCGGGCGACTCTCGCATGGGAGATGCGGGTTCGATTCCCGCCGGCTCCTCCGCGCTGCGCGTTTTTTCCTTCGTTTTTCGCCCGCCGCGCAGCCGCGTTTTGCTGCGCTCGCGCGCGCCCCCGCAGCGTGTTTCCCGCCTCGCACGCGCAGGCGCGTCCCTTTTTTCGCGTGGGCGCGCTGGCTGCAACGCGCGCAGGCGCCTCGCGCGCTTCATAGGCGCGCTGGTTCTACTAGTTGGTATCAATGTTGCGATGTTTTTTACAGCTTATATGGCAATGGCAGTGGTACAAGAGTGTAACAATATAGTGAAGTGACATGAAAAAAGTCGGCAGGGAACGGGGCAAAGAGTCACCATTGTGTCCATTGATGCTTCACATATGCACCTGAAAATACAATGCGTAAACAGTAATCTATCATCAACAGGCAAGAACAAAAATAGCACCCGCAGGTAAAAAGAAATTGCCATATTTTTTAAGAATGTGATTCTAAAGTGAATAATGCAAATATGGGGGGGCACGGCCCTTATTTTTGTGGTAGTGTTTGGAATCTAGGAAGACAACGAAACAACAGTAGACGCACCGGATAGAGTGAGAAAAATATCAAAAGGATGCAAGCGCAACTACCAACGTATGAGGTGCCCAAAGGAGGACAATCTTATTTGTGCAAAATCAAATAAATATGGAAACTCCACCAAAAATGAATTAGGTAATTTTCAGAATTTTATAAATCTAAACGCACATTTTTGTTAATTTATTTCTTTTTATTTTGCAAAATTGGTTCTATACCATCGAAAGATGCGAAGTTTTGGTTTATATTACCGAAAGATCTGTGTTCACTTTAATACCATCCAAAATTTATTCATGTATTATGCGAGTCCAAAACAAGCTATCTCAATAGGGAACACGAGTGATGCAACGGCTTTCACGCTAGTGCATTTCCCTTTTTTACCACTCCGTCTCATCCTGTCTAGCTCCTCCTCCACCACAGCATGACCCGCTTCTCCTGCCTCTCACCCCTTCTACGCCATCGGCCTCACCAACCCCGTTGACTCTTCCCCTTCTATCCCACCCTCCAATTCCCGGCGCAGGTAGGCGCCTTCCCTCCCTACCTTTCTTGCCTTCTCTCCTATGGTTGAACTAAGCGATGCATCTGCTAAGTCCACCGGTACCGCCGAAGTTTGGAGAGAATGGGGCGATGGGCAGGGGCGGTGGTGGCTAAAAGGGGCGGGAGAGAAGGTGGCCACCGCTAGTGATGGAGGCGAGGGAGGGTGGAGGAGAGAAGGGGACACGAGGCGGCGTCCGCTGGAATATGGTGAAAAGGATGTGCGTAGGGAGTTGAGTGTGGGAGAGCAGGTCACTGTTGGCGAACAGACAGGTGGCGGCCACCGAGAGAGGAGGTCGTGGCCGCCAGTGATGAAGGCAACAAAGGGTGTGGGAGAGAAGGGGCCATAGACGCAGAAAGGGAAAAGTTAGAGTTAACGTCAGACTTATCATGAAAAGGATGGAAGGCAACAACGTGGTACAAAAATGAGTTTAAGTGAACCCTAAATTTTCAGTGGTATAAAATAAAACTTGACATCTTTCAATGGTAATTTTGTCTTTTATTTTTTGCAATACACAGAAAGAAGACAGTAGCATGAGCGGAAGAGAAGAGAAGAATGCCAAATAGTAGAGACTCGTGAAACAAATTAACAACAGAGAGCAAACCTAAGCTTATCTCAAACTTTTGGTGACATATCTGAAAAGAGTTGTCGATTCGTCATCCTATTGACAGTGAATATCACCTTCTTTCCCGGACGGCTGCTGCATCATGCTGTTTGGATTCCAGAATTACAAAATGATGGGTCAGTTAGAGTTGGATTTGGTTGCTTCTTGCGGTCAAATTCTGTTTGCGCGGTGCTGGACAACGTGGCCTGCAGGGAAGACTCCGAGTGGGGACTGATTGTCGGACGGGTAAAAGACCTAGAGCAATACTTGACTCCAGACAGCAAGAGGAGGCGATTAGTCTCTGAGAAAGCGATCTTTGCCTGAAAGGTGAGTCTGGTCGGCCTCTCGGGTTGGGCAGGGGCAGTCATCATCTTGCACCCACCCGGATAACAAGGCAGTGAGCATGGGGAAATTTAGGTTTTATGACATTAAATAGGAACCTTTTGCCACTTGCGTGAAATGGCACTTGATTGGCGTGTCTGTATTACTAGCGGTAGTAACGCGCCTCCACGCGTTAGCTTACCCGTCTATATGTTAGTTTAGGCAATATATATGATGCATACAGGAACATACAATACAACCTAATAGTGCTTAACATATGTAGCTATGTTGTTCTCATTAGGTATAATATTACATTCTATTTAGGGTGATACAGGGATAGATAGAGGCATAATAACTAAAGCAGTCAGGGGCCTTATTATTCAACTTCCGTAGCTGGAGCTGCTGCTAATTTGGATAGTTACTCTTCCTCTGTAGACTGGAATTAAACACATACACATACTGTATTAAACAATTAAACACATACTGTAGTGCACAAGAAATGAAAAGAAGGACATCCATCTTGCTACCGCAGGCTAAAAAATCCATCACAAGCATCAAACAATTAAACACATACTGTAGTGCGCAAGAAATGAAAAGAAGAACAGCGGGTCATGTTTAAGTTTAACAAAGGAAAGTAAAAAGTTCGCATGCAAACAACCGAATAGGCGATTAACATTCAATGGAGTAAGTAACGACAGGGAAATAAATGGAACCGAAGGTATGATCACTATAAATAAACACAAACCCCTGAATAGGCGATTAACATTCAATGGAGCAAGAAACAATAGGGTAATGAATGAAACCGAAGGCATAATCACTATAAATAATATTACGAAAAGTGAATGCACCACAGATAAGCAGGCCGACATGGAAACTAACAACGAATAGCATAATGAAAGTTGTATAAAGGTAAGGAATGAGACATATAAAATAACATAAGTATATAAATAGCCAAAGACCATATAGTTTTTTGTCTTATACACTGTCCTTAACTTTAAATGCAGCATATCAGGTGAATATAAGCAAAAAGGAAGCATTGTGTTAAAAATGACATAAACCCTGTTTTATGTTAACGAAATGACTGTCCTTACATTCTCCAAAAAAGCAACATAAAAGTACTATCCAAAACATAAACATTGAAATGCTGTCAACCGGCAGCTGATGATGCACATATAAGCAAGCCAGTCATGTTAATGGCAAAGACTAACCTGAAAGCACAAACAAATGGAAGATTCCAGAACAAACTGTAGGGAAAAAATCTTTATTTAACTGCACAACAGAAACAAGTAGTTAGAAGCAACATACAAAAAGCATTTATCGCTGGATTGATGGCTCAGTGACAAATCATTGCAAGGAATCAGCACAACTGTAATTCGAATCTTCAATGGTTAAATCTAGCCCAACATATGAAAAGTATTGACAAATCATTGCAAGGAATTAGCTCCAACTGTAATTCTAATCTTCAATGGTTAAACTTATACCACAAGTAAAAGACCTGACCATGTGGAAATAAAACCAGATCGGGTTAATTTCGAAGGCAGCGTTATCGATCTCTAAAGCCTCAGATCTAAGCTCATTCAACGGTCCCTAGCCCTAACACCACGTAATGCAGAAACCACAGATCAGTCTCCCACGGAACATTCACAGGCAAGCAAAACAAAGCAAAAAATTGACCAGCTAGAAAAAGTATAGATGATGCCAATCTCAATCATGTAGGAAGAGAGGCTGGCAGCCGCAAGGGAGGTCGTGCGGCGGCGCCCCGGAGGCAGCATGGGGAGGAGAAGAGCCGAGACGGAGGCCGGAGGAGGAGACCCGAGGCGTAGGCCCTGCGAGGAAGAAGACGGCGTGGGGCGGCCACGAGCACAGCGGCGACGACATTAGCGGCGAGGACGGCGGTGGCGACGACGGCGGCGGCGGCGGCGGACGGCGGGCACGGCGGCGACAGAAGAGGCGACGGCGGTGAGGACCGGGGGGAGAGAAGGCGGCGGCAGGCGGGGAAGACCCTGCAGGGAAGGAGACGGCGGCGGCGAGAAGAGCGGCGGAAGGGGCGGCGCCGGAGAGGAGGGAGGGGGAAGGGGAGGCGGCGGCAGGCGAGGCTGAGACAGCAGCAGCGGCAGCGTACAGGAGAGGGGGAGGAGACGGGCAGAACGGCATTTGCGGGTAATTACGTGGGAAATACAGGTGCATCTACAAAGGCCAAAAGGGCATCGCTGGAAGAGGCGCAAAACTCTAAGGGTGTAAATGAAAAAACGCCATGGCGCGGGAGCACTGGCGAGGGACCCATACGCGAATACATGAGGACTAAAACGCTAAATCCAAGACCAGAGGGGGTTTTCTACAAACCACCAGACGGACGGCCAGATCGGCAGACAGCGAGGTGGGATAGGACGGCATGGAATGGAGGGGCGACGTGGCCAAGCGGGAAGCCAGGAAAGGAGGCGTGACGAGCCCTGGGCGAGTGGAGCGCTACACGCTATAAATAGCGAAGCTAATATTACTGTATGCATGTTTTTTTCCTGTTTACGGCATTCCTCTCATTTTCTCTATTTTCTATTTTCTTTTTCGCGTGAACCGACCAAAATGCCCCTGTGGCATCCTCAAATTTTCGCTAAATCTGTCACCATCTGCCGTTAACGTGGACAAGAGTTCAACCGCCTTGGCATGGACGGATCCAATAGGGTGCCAGCCTGCTAGGTAAGCTCTCAGTTTATCAATATCTCAATTCCTCATGAAAACACAAGGACAAATATCCAAAATAATCAACAGTTAAATCACATTTAATAAAATAATCCACAGTTAAAAAGAATAACCAAATTAGCACTTAGTCCCGCCATCCTGGACGGTGGCCACCACGCCGCATGGCGGAGCCGCCGCAGCCAAGGCGCAAGGCGGGAGCTCTGCTCCCGTCATTAGGCACAGCGGCAGCACTACTTTTTTTTTTGGTTGAAAAAGACAAGAACTGCACGCTACGCCTGGCTAGCTAATAAGCACAGCACATCTGTACAACTAATTGTACATTGACTTCACAGACTTTGTAATTTTTATAAAAAATACTTCAACATCAAAATGCAATGGAAATTCAAAAAATGGAACCGTATATTTAAGGAAAGGATCCACAAAACGTTTGAATTTTTCAAAATGTTTTTAGGTTTTTCACAAAATATTGAATTTACAAATTTTAAAACAATAATTATTATGGAGACCGTGTCGACCTTCAAAATGACAATTATTTCTGATTGAAGGGAGTACTTAATAGCATTTGTTATATGGACTCTTTTCCTATTATTATCTCTCTATTTTTTGTAGTTGATATGGATGATATTTCTTTTAATTTAAGCCGTTATAATTTGAAACACAATAATTGATGATAAATTTTGGTTTCTAATGGAGCAAAACTTGGTTTTTGATGCGGTAAAATTTGGCTTTTCAGATGTGGGCTTTTCAAGTTTTTGACAATGCATTATCTAAAAATTTATGTACTTTTTTGAATATTTCTGTATTAATTTTAGAAATTCAAAATTTGACCAAAAAGAAATAAATTTTTTAAAATTCAATATTTTTCGTGGATCCTTTTCTTGAACATACGGTTCCATGTTTTGAAGTTTCATTGCATTTTGAAGTTACATTATTTTTCAAAAAAATACAAAGTCTGTGACGTCCATACATGAAAAGTTGATTAAATTTGAATTTTAAAACTTGACAAAATTATAATTGCACTTGTCAAAATTAGAATTGCAAAACTTGATAAAATTAGAATTGTAAAAAATGATGTGCCATTCTCCAGCGAAATTGGGACACGTGTCATCGCCGCACGAGGAGCTTTTGCCACGCGGGGTGGCGGAAGCTTGCTTGTGCCACACGGGGTGGCGGGAGCAGAGCTCCCGTCATCCCGTGCGTCGGCCGCCATGCCTAGTGGCGGGGTCGACAGCTATTTATGTAATTTATTTACGCAGTGGATTATTTTATTAATTCTATTTAAAAGTTGATTATTTCAGCAATTTTTCCAAAAGACAATGATATTTGGAAGATGAAATGCCCAATCCCCCTCTTTGTTTGGCTTCACCAAATAGCGAGGACGGATAAGCGCATCATCTAAATTTCTAATTTTTATATTTTATATTTTCCCTTTTTTCCTAACTTGAATTTGTAAGTTTTTATTTTTTTGATTTTTTCTGATATTTCACCTTTTTATTTTTCTAATTTATGAATTTATACTTTTTCGTTTTTTATTTTTTCAGTTTTTATGATTTTCTCTGATTTTTATTTTTTAAGTTTTTATTTTTA
>SPJY01036230.1:154202-193021 GCA_005191435.1 Raddia distichophylla | reverse complement strand
AATTTATTTACTATTTGTTTCCTATTTTCAAAAATCAGCCTTCCAATTAGTCCTGGTGCGTCCAAAAAAGCTGATTTTTGAAAATAGGAAACAAGTAGTAAATAAATTCAAAAAAATACGAAACTTGGTCACTGGCTACATTTCAGTGAGACGAACAAGATCAACGGTTCGGATCAGTTGTTAGGCATCTCGGATTTTGAAAACGAGTTGGGAGCACGGATCTCTCCGTGCTCTGGGGTGCACGCTAGCATTCCTTATATATATATATATATATATAGATATATGTATGTATGTATGTATGTATGTATGTCGGTGCAGCGTACGTACGTGTAGCTAGCTAGCTAGTACTCTACGTGATGTTCTGTTTTGTCAATAAAAAAACGTCGATGGTGCAGGTATATATGCATGCATGCACGTACACATATATATACGTGTATATAAAACGCGTTTGCACTTTGCTTTAGAAGACATGCGTTGCCTGTGCTCTCTGTCCTTGCATGCCGGTTCATGTGTATAGTGACCGGCGCGTCTTTGCTTTCTCGTGAATACTTGAGAATTGAGATTGATCAGTGTAGTGGACGTGTGGCACGTACGTACGTATAGCAGCCGGTGTCATGTACTGTACTAATGTATATGTCATGGAATAAAGGACTATGGTCACATGCATGGTTCTGTTTGTGCCCTATGTAGTGCTTGTCTTTTTTATTTTCAAAAGAAAATACAATATTTCTTACTTTTAGGATATGACACAATGAAAACTTGTACGAAAAACAGCAGATATGAGTGAGCATATTGCTTTCCCTTTTATTCAGTAAAAGGGTAATCGAACTAACTTTATTTAAAAGTAGGAAAAGCACATACAGAGAGAAAATTAAATAGGGGAGATTGTACAAACCAGGGCAAGGAAGCCCTGGTGCAACACAAAATGTCTACAACGCACTGTTTAATTTGGCACCAGCCGATCCCCGGCCTGAGTTAGGGATTTTAGAAGATGTCGAAATTCCCGTTTGAATTCGGGTTGGGAATTTGGAAATAAAATTTTTTGGAAAACTCTAAGATTCAAAAAAATGAATTGAGCAAATTATAGAACACAAAAAACCAAGTAAATTAAATTTTGAATTTTGAATTTTCAAATTCAAAAAAACTAAAAGCGATTATAACAAATTCTAAAATACGAAATAACTATAAAGGCTTTCAATTCTGAAATTCATTTAATTTTGAATTTGTAAGAGGTCACCAGGCAGTACATGCAGGCAAAAAACGTGTAGCGTAGAGCAGGCAGTGTACAGGAAAGGGAAAATGAGCAGAGTAGGAAACATGCAGGAATGGAAAAAAGGCAGCGTATGCGCAGAGCAGGCAGCGTACAGAAAAGGAAAAATGTGCACAGGCGCACAGGGAAATGGCGGAGCCAGGGGTCGAACGCTGGTCTCCTGAGCGAGACCTAGCTCATCTAGCCAACTTGCCACTTCGCGCGCCGCGTTGGTAAGGCAGGCAGAAAAGTGTTTTTGAAGATTGGTTTAATATGAATGGCTGGATTTGATTCCACCAACGATCGGACGGCTTGCATGGGCGCTGGCGCGGGGAGGCCAGCCACGTGGCGAGCCACCGATGCTCGTACTTGGGCTTGTACTATTTAATGATTAATGATGATGATGATATCTCAAGGAGTGGTTAATTCGAAAACTATTGCATGCATGACGCTGAGTCAAACTCGACAATTTCTGTCCTAGCTACTAGGTCAGCAGTAGCAGTAAACTTACGGAGCTCCAGGCCGCCACACGTGCTAGCTACTTCCTCCGTTCCAAATAAGTTCATCTTCTCTAGCTTATCCATAGCGATGCATTTGCACGTGCTGATGCATAATTTGCCCGCATGGTTTTCGTGGGTGCAGATGACAAGGAGGAGGAGAAGGTGAAGGCGGCGGCCACCAACAACGCCGGCACCCAGGACTGGCACGACGGCGGCGGGTACCCGTACCCCGGCCACGGCGGCGGCGGCTACCCCGGCCGCGGCGGCGGCGGGCACTGCAGGTATGGCTGCTGCGGCCGCGGAGGCTACTACGGCGGCTGCCGGTGCTGCGCGCGCGCCGACGAGGTCCCGGAGCCCAATTACCGCCCCGAGGTGCACAACTAGCTAGCTAGCTACCCACCAGGATAGCTAGCTAGAATGTTCTGGAAGCTTCTTGCAGGGTACTGTCTGCAGCTAAGTGGCGATATCTAGCATTCTAGCGCTCCGTCGAGTGAATAAATGTGGAGGGGGTCTGCCTGTAACGAACGAACGTGTGCATGCATGGTCGTCTTCGTCTACGTGTAATGTACACTCGTTAATTAATTACGGTCTTTCGTTGTTGGTGTCGAAATAATAATGTGGTCGATGCATGCATGTACGTACATTGATTACCTAGCAAATTAATGTTCCTTTGTGTGATGTGCTTTCGAGTCCGGTACGTGCTCGCTCCACTTCCATAAAAGCACGACGATTTGAAAACATGTTGCAAGTTAAAGTTGCAAGATTTGTCCATGAATACATCCAACTATTTGAATTGAGTACATAAAAATCACGCATGTATATTCATCTCGAAAAGCACTAATATAATGGGTTTGATAGAACCCAGGCGACGTACTGAGCTTGCCCGCACGCTCCCTGACGAATGGACCCGACGAACGCGCGCGTGGGCAACCGCTTGCATTCCAGACGTTCCCCTACTATAATGTTATAGTTTTTACAAATTTTATAAATATATAAATTGCAATGATAATGACCCCATGGATACAAAAAAGCAAATGACTTAAATTACCACATGGTTCAATGGGCACCCCTAGAGTTTACTGGATCCACCGCTGCACCGCTCGCATGCTCGATGGTTGGCAGTAGTTGTGGCAGCCTCCTTTCAACGTACGTGTGCTCACGAGATCCAAACGTTTGGATGGGTCAAGACAGGCAAAAGGTTGGAATCAGGTTGGATAGAGGCATGACTAGGTCTCGACCCACCCCATTTTTACCTGCATCGTACGTATGCGCTTCCGGCACCCTCAACTTCACGCTTGTATTAATTGTGCTTATACATCACAAGCTTTGTTGCCTTAGCTCTACTCAATCTCGACCGTGTCAAGCTAGTATGCTACCTATGTTCTTCTTATGTTAGAGAATCTGAATAGCAGATATAATTAATCTCTATATTGTTGTCTTCGATCGTCGTCCGTCTTGTTATAATTTGATGTCACATTGTCACTTGTGATCGAACAAGTGACATAGATCTGTTCTTTTCTCTCAACATGCTAAAGGGAATTTATAAAACTTTGTTTCCCCTATTTTGAAGATTGTTATATGATCTTCTGAACCTCCAAAGAAAAAGAACTAGCTAGATGAGTATACAAGTTCCAAGTTCCACCCCGTGTCTTGATTATACAAGTATACAACGTATAACTCCATCTCCGTGCATGCATTGTGCATGTGTAATATACTAGCAGAGTTAGCGCGCCCGCGGCGCGGCAGTGTAAGTCTGTAAGCCCTCTTATATCTGAGTAAATAAAGATGTATCAAAAAACAAACTAATAAAAAACATTACATCTTTTGTTTGTTGTTCTCATTTTTTTATTTCTTTTTTTAAAATTAGTTGGTGATGTTGAAATTTTTTTATTGGTCATTATCATAATATTATGGTGCCTCTTGCGAATTTTTTTGTTTCCAGAATTTTTTAAGTGCCCTTAAAAGTTACAATAAAAGAAAAGAATGAATTATTTCATAAGACAATCGTTCGTAAATTCGAGATGTTTTGGAAATAGCTAGTTCTTTTTGTGGACATCTTCATGAATACGTGCTCTTAAACTATAGCTATATATTTCGAAGGATTTCTATTTCTATTATTTACTAATTGATATCGGGAAACTAAACATCTGTAATGCTTTAATACATCTATGGACCCTTACTAAAAAAATTTCAAATACATTTGGAAAACATGTAAATATCTGGATTTGTTTACCTTGCTAGACCAAATTTCCCTCACCTGGCCCCCTCTGTCCATTCTTTCTAAAATTCTGTTTAGGGGGGGGTTTAATCTCATGTGATGAAATTTAAATTTTTTAAAAAATTAAGGGATTTTAGAAGATGTCGAAATTCCCGTTTGAATTCGGGTTGGGAATTTGGAAATAAAAAAAGAATTTAGAAAACTCTAAGATTCACAAAAATGAATTGAGAAAATTATAGAACACAAAAAAACCAAGTAAACTAAATTTAGAAATTTGAATTTAGAAATTCCAAAAAACTAAAAGCGAATATAACAAATTCTAAAATACGAAATAACTATAAAGACTTTCAATTTCCGAAATTCATTTAATTTCAAATTTGTAAGAGGTCACCAGGCAGTACATGCAGGCAAAAAACACGCAGCGTAGAGCAGGCAGCGTACAGGAAAGGAAAAATGAGCAGAGCAGGCAATATGCAGGAATGGAAAAAGGCAGCGTATGCGCAGAGCAGACAGCATACAGAAAAGGAAAATGTGCACAGGCGCACAGGGAAATGGCGGAGCCAGGGGTCGAACGCTGGTCTCCTGAGCGAGACCTAGCTCATCTAGCCAACTCGCCACTTCGCGCCGCGTTGGTAAGGCAGGCGTAAAAATGTTTTTTTTTAAAGAGGGGCAGGAGAACTGCCGTCCTAATTCCTTGAATAGCAGGAGAAAATAAAATAAAAAACCCGTGCAAACACAGGGTACAACCACAGCACTCCGCTGCAACCCTGGCCAAAGCCAGACACGCCTCCGGCCACTGCCGGGAACACCGCCTACAGAAAAGAAAGAAGGAATGCAGCCACACCGCTGCCACCAAGGCCAAAGGCCGAACAGGAGAGAGATACAAGGGAGGGAGAAGGGGAAACACCACAAACACTCACACAATGACGAGCGACTCCTGCAGCAGTATACCCAGCGAGAACCAGTGCGCAAAACGGCGACCACGACGCCTCCAACAAGGTAGCGACGCAGAGAACCCACCGCCGTCGCAGAGCCGCTAGGGTTTTCACCCAGAGTAGGGAAGATCCATAAGGTGATGCCTCCAACGAGGGAACGACACCAAAGGTGACGCCAACACCAGCCCGAAAGGGCAGGGCTTTCGCCCAAGACTTGTCCTACTAGCGCACAAGGCAGGGTCCGCCGAAGGTCGATAGCACTAGGAGAACCGAGCTGCCAGCTGAAGACGGCTGGAGATTGGTTTAATATGAACGGCTGGATTTGATTCCACCAACTATCGAACGGCTCGCAAGGACGCTGGGAGAGGAGGCCAGCCATGTGGCGAGCCACCGAAGTTCGTACTCGGGTTTGTACTATTTAATTAATGATTAAGGGACAATTGCATTCTTGCCCCTGTTCTAGAGTCCAATTGTGATTTTATCCCTACTTTTCCCACTTTGTGATTTTACCCTTGATTTTTGGGAATGAAGCTACAGTTTGCCCTCATTCCGTTTACAGTAGTTAACGGTGTTAACTCAGGTATAAGTCTAATTGTGATTTTACCCTTGATTTTCGTACTTTGTGAATTTTGCCTCAAGTTTTGGAAACGAAGTTATCGTTTGCCCATAATGTTAATACTCTGTTAGTGCTAGCCGGATTAATCAATTCAAAAAAAAAAGACTCCATGCTAAAGAACTGAAATGCCCTCGTACTGTTTTTGATCTAATCGGCTCAATATGAAACGTGCGCCAGTTTGTAACCTAGGTGGCGGCTGGGCGGCCTCGTTCTAGCGGATTCCAATGAGGGACAAAATAGTCCGCGCGGCCAAGGATTCAAGGGCTCTGGGCAGCCTCGACAGGTAGGCGAGCAAAACATCCATCTCTGCATCTCTGATATCTGCCTGCGGCATTAGCGTACCGTGTGTCGGTGGCCATAGTGTAAATCTCGGCATCCGAGTATTCAGTGATCCTTCCATATGTCATCAAATTCAATATAACCTTATACCAAAATGTTGTCAAAATGCGATTTTCAAATCATCAATATTTGAGTTGAAACAGGGTAAAATCACAAAGTACTAATAAAATTAGGGGCAAATTGTAAGGGCATATATGTATTTTTACACCTGAGTTAACACCGTTAACTACTGTAAACAGAACGACGGTAAACTATAGCTTTGTTTTAAAAAATCAAGGTCAAAATCACAAAGTGGGAAAAGTAGGGGTAAAATCACAATTGGACTATAGAACAAAGGCAAGAACACAATTGTTCCAATGATTAATGATGATGATGATGATATCTCGAGGAGTGGTTAATTCGAAAACTATTGCATGCATGACGCTGAGTCAAACTCGACGTACGATTTCTGCCCTAGCTACTAGGTTAGCAGTAGCAGTAAACTTACGGAGCTCCAGGCCCCCACACGTGCTAGCTACTCCCTCCTCCCTCCGTTTCAAATAAATTCGTTGTTGACATTTGGACACGTTTTTTTAACAATTTGTCTTATTCAAAAAAATAATGCAAACATGTAAAAATATAAGTCATGCTTAAAGTATGTTTAATGATAAAACAATTCACAACAAAATAAACAATGTTTACATATATTTTTTAAATAAGACGAAGGATCAAAAAATATATAGAAAAGTCAACGGTGAACTGTAATTTGGAACGGAGGGAGCAGTGAGCCAGTGAGTACTTGCATGCACGAAGCCGGTAGTTGATCAATCAATGCCAATGCCATGCATCTCCCCAACCACCACCGCCCGTCCAGCAATTGGGCCCTACGTGCGTGCCGACGGCCTCTCGATCGATCGAGAGCGTCCACTGGCTCACACTCGATCACACACGTTGACATGCACGTACGTACACCTTGATCCGATCCTGATCTCTTCTTATCTATCTACTCGAAGCTAACCTTACAGAGGCATCCTGACGCCTATAAATACGCTTGCTCTGTGCCTCTGAATGCACACCCCTCTCAGGTCTCACCACAGCTCATAACAAAATTTGCAACACGTACGCGTACACTAGAGCTTAGATCAAGCATGGCGTCTAAGGCTTTCCTTGTGTTCGCTCTCCTGGTCGCCGCTGCTTTCCTCGTCGCCTCAGCTGAACAAACCCGTGAGCTAGATAGATAGCTAGATCATGCACGCATTCACTGGTTAATTAGTGGCTAGTAATTGATGGATCAGTAAAGCTAAATAAGCCAACTTTTGTGTGTGTGTGTGTGTCTGCTGATGCATGCAGAGGACAAGAAGGAGGCGGCGAAGACCGGCGAGCAGGACTACCGCGGCGGCGGGTACCCTTACCCAGGCCACGGCGGCGGCGGCTACCCCTATCCTGGTCACGGCGGCGGCGGCGGCGGCTACCCCGGCGGCGGGCACGGCGGCGGCGGCTACCCCGGCGGCGGGCACGGCGGCGGCTACCCCTACCCTGGCCACGGCGGCGGCGGGCACGGTGGGGGCGGGCACTGCTCGTACGGGTGCTGCAAGCGCGGGTCCTACGGCGGCTGCCGGTGCTGCGCGAGCGCCGACGAGGTCCCGGAGCCCATGTACCGCCCGGAGGCCGGCGTCCACAACTGATGGAGCTTGCGTTCACCCGAGCTATACATATATATATATATGTCGGTGCAGCGTACGTACGTACGTGTAGCTAGCCAGCTAGTACTCTACGTGATGTTCTGGTTGGTCAATAAAAAAACGTCCACGGTGCAGGTATGTATGCATGCACGTACATATATACGTGTATATAAAACGCGTTTGCACTTTGCTTTAGAAGACATGCGTTGCCTGCGCGCTCTGTCCTTGCATGCCGGTTCATGTGTATAGTGACCCGCGCGTCTTTGCTTTCTCCTGAGTACTTGAGAATTGAGATTGATCAGTGTATTTGGACGTGTGGCACGTACGTACGTATAGCTAGCAGCCGGTGTCATGTACTGTACTAATGTATATGTCATGGAATAAAGGACTATGGTCCATATATATCGCATTCATGGTTCTGTTTGTGCCCTATGTAGTGCTAGTGCTTGTCTTTTTTATTTTCAAAAGAAAATACAATCTTTCTTACTTTTAGGATATGACACACATTCGAATGAAAACTTGTACGAAAAACAGCAGATATGTGTGAGCATATTGCTTTCCCTTTTATTCAGTAAAAGGGTAATCGAACTAATTTTATTTAAAAGTAGGAAAAGTACATACAGAGAAGAAAATTAAATAGGGGAGATTGTACAAACCAGGGCAAGGAAGCCCTGGTGCAACACAAAATGTCTACAACGCGCTGTTTAATTTGGCACCAGCCGATCCCCTGAGTTAGAGATTGTCTTTTACATTAGTAGTGAAGAGAGACATCGGACGCTCAGTGAGCTTAAAAGTTTTGGAATTGCACTCAAGCTAGATATTCCCCAACACTCTGCATATTGTTTTCGTTTTCTGTGACAATAAAATTAGTGGGAAACACTCGTGCGCAAAAAATCGATTGAGCATATATATGTTTGTCTAAACTTCGGTAAAACGGACTGATCTGTCCACATGCCTATTTCTTTAGACGTCTAGTTGCAATCCTCCTTAATTAATTATGGAGCAAATTCATAACCGTACTATACTGTCTGCAAAAATGCTGGCAAATTAACTACTCTTTTTACGCATGTTCAAGAGCCTTAGAGCATCTCTAATGGTGTAACTAACAGCTGTCACTACTAGGAAACGGGCCTTCTATCCCGGCACATCAGTCCCGGATAACTACAAACCCGGACTGATAGTGGCATCAGTCCCGATTCATGGCTACTAGGCCAAAAGCACGATTTTTTATCCATATTAGTCCCGGTTTATGTCACAAACCGATATAGAAGAACGCTTTGACAGACGGGTACATGCCAGCTGGCACGAACACAAATTAGTCTCGGCTCGTAACACGAACTGGGATTGAAGGTAAGCTTTAGTCCCGGTTTGTGTTACGAACCGAGACTAAAGCCTCGTTCCAGCATAATTCAAAACAAATGCATATCCTAATCTAGTAAATACGCGTGGCTTGGTGGGTTGGTTAGAAGGATGAGTGCGGAGTCCCGTAGTGGCAGGAGGTTCTAGGTTCGAGTCATAAGTTCGTCATATTTTTTAGATATTTTCTATACTATGGTAACGTTTGTGTCCCAGTTAGGGAAACCGGGACTAAAGGCATGTGACCTTCAGTCCTTAGAAATTGTCATGGTTTGGTAACTGGGAGACTAAAGCTAGTTGCCAACCGGGATTGTAACTGGGAGACTAAAGCTAGTTGCCAACCGGGATTAAAAGCCATTTTCCCTAGTAGTGCGTAAAAAGTGCATATGTCATCTATAGCTAGCATATAGACAATATTTTCAATGCACTAGCTATAACATTGTCTACAAGATTAAATGTGGTCACATATGTAATAGATCATAAGTGCCTTAAAATCAGCTATAGCCTGACTGTAAGATAATGTTATGTGGAGGAGAGTAGTAGCTAACACACTCTTCTTCTCTCCTCCACATAAGTAAAAAGCTAAGTTGAAAATCTTATAACTATGTGACGTGGCAGCATTAGAAATGCTCTCAGCTAAACCATGCATGCAGAAACAGAACCATTGTTTAGGTATGCTCCATGCATGCATTAATTACCCTGTACATACTGCGATCAATCAGTTTCCGGGAAACAGCATGCATGGACGGGTCGATTTCTCGGTAGCTAACAAGCATCAATCCGTGCGTCCAGCGTCAAACCAATTTAATTTGGAGAATATTTCACTGTTCTGACTTTAATTTAAATCAGAATTAAAAAATAAATCCCTGTTTTAATAAATTAAAAAAATAGCCTTCCGGCGCCCGCCCAACGGGCGTTTAATAAAATCCGCCCGTTGGTCGGGCGATTAAAACGGTTATAGACAAATCCCGCCGGTCCAACGGACGGTTTTTGTACTAAGAAAATCCGCCCGTTGGACGGGTGATTATTCCCCCGCACGACCTTCTCCCACACACAGTATCCATTTCATCGGGCGACCTGCTCCGACGGCTAAGAGCGGTGCCCAGAAATCGCCCGTCAAGCAGGCGTTTTTCGAAAAAACGTCCTTCCATACGATGCTTTTTCACTGCGCCTACTGCAGCCGCCCTGAAGGCAAATAACGCTCGTCAGTCGGACGGGTTATATAAATCCCCCAACCGACGGGCGATTTTTGCTGCCACGTGTCAAAATCCCCCATTGGTCGGGCGGATTTTATTAAACGCCCGTTGGGCGGGCGTCAGAATGCTATTTTTTTAATTTATTAAAACAGGGATTTATTTTTTTAATTCTGATTTAAATTAAAGCCAGAACAGTAAAAAATTTGGACGTGTCAGACCTGTTGGTGAGAAAGCCCAGCCGCACGGCCCGGCCCAGCAAACCCAGTTCTCCTACCACATCGCCCTGCGGAACTTGCGGTTGCAAATAGTCAGCCTCGATCGCTTTACCACTTCGGAAATTTTTCAGCGCCCGAAACCGATGCGAAGCATGGTTTTATGCGTGCTGTTCATCGTCGAGCCTGCAGGCGATGCTGCAGGCATCTCCAACCCCTGCCAAGAAGGCTGGAAATGAAGCGGCTAGGTCCTTATTTGCCTTTAAAAAAAGATATAATTATCATTGATTAATTAAGCGCGCGATGTGTCATACGCTAGCTTTTCAGTCGCTTGGCAGCAGTTTTGGCCACATCAACAACAACAACAACAACAACAACAACAAAAAGGACCAAATCATCGTTTGACTTGTCAATGTCTATAGAATATTTGTGTGTATTGTCCTTGTATATTGAAAAAAATAAGATAATTGGTTGGAAAAAAGAAGAGCGAGTTAACTTGTTTTGGTTTCTTAGGATCAAAATGGATTAAAAGAGTTTAGGGATCAAATGAGGACATTTTCATAAATCACTGGCGGATCTAGGGTCTTACGAGGCCCTAGGTTAAAATCTAACGAAAACTTATGTAAAAATACCAAAAAAATAGATATGTTATGATTTCAAACGTGTAAATTCATTGTAGAGCAAAATATGAAACCGCACAGAGAAAACTCAAATCAGAACGAGTTCTACACCATGATTATTTTCCACACGTCACTAGCTAGCTCTTGTTCGACCTGTTTCAACCGTTTCTTACCTTCTAGAGAAAATTGATTTTGTGATCAACAAATTTAAGGACAAATGACTACTCTCTACTCTCTAGTAAGGAGATTGAATTAGGGGATACCAAGTGTCCAAGGGAGGCGGTGCCTGCAGGCTGCCGTGGTCTGACACACCATCGTCGTGCACCGCGGTAGCATATGGAGTCACCGCGTGTTCGCGTCAGTGCGCTGCGCCGGTGGTGCATGGTGTATTGGTGCATGCCCCCGGGGTCTGACACACCATCGTCGTGCTCGTGCACCGCGGTAGCATGTGGAGTCACCGCGTGTTCGTGTCAGTGCGCTGCGCCGGTGGTGCATGGTGCATTGCCCCGTGCCCGTGCCCCTGTGCAGCAGCCACCCGGCCATAGGCTGTGGAGGATCAGATCAAGCAAGCGAGAGTACACCCAATTAATCGGCAACTTGGCAACTAAATTTTCCCGCAGTTGATGCCAACAAATCACGCGTTCAATAGGGGAGTTGAGCAATCTGCTGATTCTGCTCTCCAAGTTGGGCCGCCTGCACCATCAAATGTCTCATTTTGGGATGCATGCTCCGCCATTGGGCTAGGAATAGGATGCTCGGTAGGCCTCCTCATGGAGCAGGAAAGGAGGAGGGACTGGTATAGGGGTACTCCTACTAGTTGGGCTAGGCCCTGTGCTGAAGCCCACATAGGCCGTCGTCTGGATTCATCCTTACCGTAAGCTAATTTGGAGTGTTTGTCAATCCAGTGGCACATTTAGACCTACATGATGAGGAAGGTGGGTGCCTAGGCGCACTCTACTTAAAACAACTACATCTGCATGAGGGTGTGCCTCACTCTTGCGCTATAGAGAAGCACATGACAACGGCACAACCAAGCGTTGCGGTGTAGCTAAGATTGTACTAAGTCACAAAAGAAGTCGCCGAGCATGTGAGAGAAGAGAGAGAGAGAGAGAGAGAGAGAGAGAGAGAGAGAGAGAGAGAGAGGCGGGGGAGGGATAGGTCAACCATGAGATTTTTGGAAGCTGCTAATGACAACAACTCTGCCTCACCTTCATCAACATCCCCTTTTTTACCCCATATATCCACTATAACATACGTCTCATCCTTATTCCACTTGCTACCTATATTTTACTCCTAAATCTTAACCGGCGTATCTTTTATAGCCATGACATTGTTTATAACACTTTTCATGATTTTCATTCCTTCTCCCTTTTCTATATGGGCCACCCAATACCTTCTTCTCTCCCTATGTCTTCTCTGCTCCTCTCCTCGTTCCTGAGTGCCACCTCTCCTCCCCCTCTGCTAGCCATGTGCAACGTCTACATCTAAAGACCACACCTCCTCTTTGCCTCCTTATCATCCTCCTTTGTGCCTAGGCGGCGGTAGCCCCTTATCATCCTCTTGCATGGTTGGGCGGTGGTAATATTTGGAACTAGTGCAAGGGCGAGCTGAGGTAGAGGCTGAGCGACTATAATAGTAAGAGCGACCAGTGAAGATAGGGGTATAAATGCAATGATGACAGGTGATATCACCTTCCACATGAGCACACCAACAGATGATGGCTAAGCAAATTGAAAAAATAGCAAGTCTACCTTGTGACAAAATTAGAGAGCCTTCCGGCCACTCTGTATAGCACAATTGATGGGTGTCGTTCCGACACGCTCATCTTTCTATTTTGTTACAATGATGGGATGGCGAGTGAATAGAGGGTCTATTGAGAGCGCTCAAACATCCACCATTCCAAAGTTTGGTGCCAACACTAATGGTAGCGTGCCCTGAAATGGAAAGCGGGAATGGTAACATGCAGTGGCATCACAACCAGCGACTACACCAAGCGAGGTTTCTTGAAATTGTTTTTTATCGAATTTTGTGTAAATTTTAGTAGTCCCATTCTGAAAATGTTTTGAAACTTCAGTTCTATTGAAACTTGCTTCTGAAACATCAGGTTTTAGTTGTGAAACTTCTGAAATCTATCTAGTATGTAGTACAGACAACTTAAGTGGCTGCTCTTCTTTGGCATGCAAAAATGGGATTGGCCTAGCTGTAGTGTACATATCAAAACTATGATGCACTGCTCTTTCGCATGCAAAGAATGAATCAACTATATATCAAAACTTTCTTTGCAGATGCCACCTATTGGTTCTCTTGCAAAAAAACAATTTTTGATAAAGTGGCAACTTTACCATGTATATTTGGTGGTTGTTTATGTGGCATTGTCTTGAAGTGATTAGATTGGAGATAACATTATCAAGCACTTTCTTCCTCTTCCTCCCCCTCTTCCTCTTCCTCCTCTTCTTCCTCCTCTTCCTCTTCCTCTGGAAGAGTTTGGGACACTGCGGATTCTGATGAACCAGGGCATTGGTAAGGTCCTTGCTTTTGCAAACTCCAATACATGATGCTTGCAGTAAGAGTGAGGATCATCTTCGGATTTACCTACCATCATATAATGAAATGACATTATTGTCTCTTCTTTGTCATACCAAATGGAGCTCAAGACAAAGTCTATTTGATAACAACTATTAATTTTTAAACATTCTGACTTCATAGAACCAAACAATTTTTTTTCATATTACCTCCATTATGTCCTCTGGCAACAAGAATACAGTGCACCCTAACTTCCTAGCAACACTTATGATGTATGTTGCATTCAATTTCTTCTCCTCATCTGCATAAAAGGAAAATGAAAAGAAATTCATGGAGTAGTAGAAGTACATACCATAAAAAAATGAAATTAAATTGAGAATGGTGCACTTCGGAGGCAAAGCTTCGTACCATCCTCCCCCTTTTTGACCATATTCCAGTCAACAACCCTGCGCTGCACCGCGCTTAAAAGCTCAAGGAAGAACACACCATCTGTTATGCTCTTATCCTAGAGAATCAAGACAAATACTTAAGTTAAAGCTATGTCCATGACAAGATGGCTAAAATTTAGCAAAATGGAAGTGTTGACGAACCTTGAAGCTTTCAATATGGGAAGTTTTGCCTGATTCTTTGACCTTATTATTTGCCCAAATGAGAATGTCAGCATCAGTGATCTCTTTTTCTTTAGAATGAGATCTCAAGTTCTTTAACAATTGTAAGATACTGGTTCTCATGAGTTGCCATAGGAAAGCTGGAAACAAGAATATTTTTAAACAACAGTGCAAGGAAAAAGTATGGAAACTCCAAACTCTAATTTCATGGAATTATGTTAGGTTTTATATAATATTTACTCCTCTCTCTCTCTCATGAAAAAGGAGCAATGACCAACAATATTCCCTACAAATACAAGTATTTTACGTCTTCTCTCTCTCCCTCACCCTCTCTTGTTCTTATTCTTTTTTTCGATGTATGATTGCTTTTGTAAAACCAGCTAAATATATATAGAGAATTGGAGAAATATAAAATCAACAAAAATATGTCTAGGGTCATACCTAGAATTAGCTTTTTATTTCCTTGAACAATGTCATTTCCCGCTACATTTACAAGAGAAAATTTTAACTCCTTCCCTATTTTGATGACCTGGTTGCAATTCTCCACCTTTCTAAATGGCATGATAATTGGTGGTTTTGATGCATGCTTCCAATTTACTGATCCAGGAGAAATTTTGTCAAGCACCTCTAGCAGAACCCATCTGCAAATGGACTTTTGTGAGATCTCAAAATATATATCAAGAAAGGCTAAGCTATTGCTATAAACAGGATATACCCGGTCCTAACATCCTCAAACAAATGGTTGACATAAGTTGCAATCCCAAGACTATTGATCCACAAGCGAAATGCTCTCTCTTCCCTGGATGCTTCGACATCATCAGGTGTATCTTCGACGGTTGCCACATTGTTGGTTGCTGATAGACCATTTCTACACAAAGTTTGTCATTATACATTATGCTTAACCAAGAGGAAAATGTTATGTGGATTTCTGCAGTATAAAGTCACAATAATTTGTTTGTGGCTAAAGTATAGATAACAAGTACATCAATTCCTAACAAATTGATTATATTTCTTGTAAAATAAGGAATATTAGTTTATTCTGCTTGCCTGTGTTGGAATATTTGTGCAACAAAAGCCAAGTTGAGATTTGCAGAACCCTCAACAATATCTTTAGATGTAACATATCTTGTACAATCGAGCTTTTCGGCAGTTTCAAGCACTTTCTTCGCCCTTTCATTAGGATCTGTCATTTCTATCATGGTTGATGAGCTAAGTTCAGGGGCAAGGGTGCTGAGAAGATAAGCGTATGCTTCACCATCCTGGAAATGCATTATCCATAAGATACAAGATAGTGAAATAAAACACAAAATAATTGTTGCCATTTTATGCTAGCATTTTATTTAACATATTACAAATATGTATAATGATTTAAAAGCATTGCATAAACATACCATAAAAATCAGTAATACTTCTCATCCATCTGTAAAATAAATTGTCTTATCGATTGTATATTGTCTATGTTTGTATCACTCTGACATCTATGATAAAGGACAATGCCAAGGTATACTACTATGATATTCATACCTTAACATCAGTAGAGAAGTTGGTTACAGTTTTCTTGTACCCTGCTTTCTTGAGATGAAAGTTCATCCATTTGAGCAACATCTTATCTGGTGCTAGGGTGACTAGCTCCTCTGCTTCCTATGTAGCATAATGACAACCTATATTAGCCATACATTGTCATTGCTAATGCACATGTATGCACATACAAGTTCTTGAAGATTCAAACCTTGCCATTATCGTCAGCCACCAACTCTACCAACTGTGGTGTTTTCTTCAAATTCAAATCAGCTAATAGTTGTATCTGAGACAAGGGCGATACACACATTGTAAGGGAATGCCATACTAGCTAGCAAATTCTGTAGCATTTCCCGCTATTCTGATTATACTATATCGATGATGATTTCTTTAGTAATTAACAAAGTAATAATAATGGATGTTGTAGCGCACACACCTTTATGATTTGAGATAACAAGCCAAGAACTAGATGAGGCTGCAAAAATCAAAAGGTATTTCAGTCTTCAAAACAATGAAAAATTCAATGATAATGAATTGAGTACCAACAATAATAGTATTTATCCTCACCCTAGCAAAGTTTAATGCAAAGAATAAAACTTTGTAAAGATCATATCATGGGATGCTTGTGAAATATTCATTTTATAATTTGTAGTGGGCCCCACAATGCAATATATGCACAATTTCATTCGAAAATGTCATTGTTTGCATGTTTTACTAGTTCAAAATCGCATACGATTAAGAACACAAGAAAAATTATATCAAGTAACAAAAATAATACATGAAATATATTACAATTAACTTTGCCAACACAATATCAATATTAAAAACATACTCTAGCTTCAATTAAATCTTGTGTCCCAATGTTAACAACAGTGCATCCAATGGCCTTTGCTGAGTTGAGACAGAGGGTATGGTTCTCATTCCTCTCCCACGGATTAAGATCCTTCTTTGTGTTGATTGCTCTTTCATCTATTGTGCCCGGGACAGCAACATTGATCAACTTGCTGATCAAGTAGCGATAAGGCAACATTCATTTAGGATTATCACAAACAAAAATGTAGAAATGTTCTTGCACTAAAAGATTATATTATAACGAACACCGAAAAGAACATACTTACCAGAGTAGCACACCATCCCGAACAAGATTAAATAAATCGTTTGATGTGTTATCCAATGGCAAGAAATTTTTCAGAAAGGTGTCCTCTCCCAGAAAATTGTTGATGTGATTCACATAAGAGGTTTTTTCAGACTCATTTATAACATGCAAGAGAGTGGTGGTGGAAGCCTTCAAAAATGACACAGATCCCTTCAACTTCTTTTTAACTCCTGGTTTGCTAGACCCCTTTGCTTGAAGATTCAAGTACTCCTAACAAATTGTAGGATCGAATCATTCAACGATATTCTCTTTAGATGTAAATGAAAAATTAGAATCAATAGAAGGTAGGCCAAGATGATTCAACGTACCCTAAGGAACGGCTCAAACTCTATTGCCTGGTTCATATCCGGATAAGACTCTCTCAAAAATTTGCCGATCTCTTCCTCAGATAAAATCTCATGGATTCCCCTAAGCTTCTCCATCACCGGTGGCAAATCTTTGATAACTACATGATCAACATCTGATTTCTTCGCAGACACAAACTATTATAGTGAAACATAAGCATAAGCAATTTGCAAAACAACAAAACTTCCCACATCAATGCATTTTGCTTTCTTAGTTCTTACTTTAGTTTTGAGGGTTCGGAGCTGCACTTGGGTGAATTGGCTCTGAAGCCATGGGTCAGAGACAAGAACACCGAAGAAGGCAGACATTGCCTCCCAAATTCAGTGTATTTCTTGTGGAAAATTACTTGTTTCACCAATCCCTCGGCTACTGGAAACCTGGAATAAGAAAATTCAATCATGAATTTATGATCTTGAATTGCTAAGGGTAGTTACCATCAATCTCTAATCTACTCAGCATGGTATTTGCAATAGATAAACCCAAATATAAAATGGCCAAACAAAGAGAAATTTGTAGGATACTTGCAGAAAACTAATGCCCAGAACAAGAACAAAAGAAAAATATTGTCACCAACCTTCTCGATAAATTTTTGTTTCCTCTCTCCCCCTCCCTCTTCCTTCTTCCAATGCTGAAATTGCTCACTCCATACACATTGCTTCCAGCTCCCAAGCAAACCCCAAAAATCGTGGGGAAGCGGATGTGTGGTTGGGTTGCAGGAAGCCATAAGAAAGGGAGAGCTAAAATCTGTGCTCGAGAAAGCATCACGGGGGAGAACAAGCTAAAAAAAGATGGCTCCCTTCTTATTTTGCCTAGAATAGCAAAGCAATGTGCAATCTTGGAACTGGAAACTTGGACTCGCCATTGTGGGGGTCCTTGGAGAAAGAAGTTGCAGAAGAAAGAGCACTATTTATGTGTAGCAACGGAACATCACATGGGTGATGTGTAGATAGACGTATGATCTTATAGAAGATTTCGACCGTTTTCACCCATATGTTGGGCCTATGTGTAATATGTGGGTAAATAAGGTCGGCAAGCTGAAGCATAGCAACTTAGAAACATTATGGCATGGCGAGGGTGAGAAGAACACTCCTCGCAACATGAGGAGACATGCATGCCTTGCCTTCAAGTATAGCTAAAAAGAGGACAGACATGCATGGCATGCCACTGTACTTTGAGGTGGGCCACCATATTCTCCAAGGTTTCACTTCACTAATGTCTCTCTCTATGTAAGCATTGTGGCGAATGAAAATAAAAACAAGGGAGTGGTCTTATAGAGAAGACATTTTGCACGCCTTAATCGTCTGGTTTATACAGGAAGAAATTTTTGGTTATGGGTTGTAATAGAAATTTAAGCTAAAGCGAACGGGTGCTTGCAAACTCGGCTTGACTGCTGAGAAGCCAATGTGAATATGAACAATCACATACATACATGACACCATGATACTTGTTTATTGTCTTGTTTTTTCAGCTTTAATTAAAATAAAAGGCTATCCTTGGAATTTATTCTTTTTGTGCAAGCCAAAGTGCATGTTTTATAGCCATCTTGATAAGATTTTGTTCTTTTAAAAAAATTTCAAAACCTTTTTTTTTTGCTCTTCAAACCTTTTTTTCTCTTCAAACCCTTTTTTCGGGTTCACAACTTTTTCATATTAAAATCTAGCACTGGCTTCAGCTTAAGAGCATCCTCAGCACAGCCCGCAAAATATTGTACCCACAGTGATTTTTTCCGCCCAGTCCAGTACGTGCTGCTGCTGCTCTCTAGCTATTCAAATCTCCCGCCAGCGCGTGCGCACAGCAGCTGCATCAGCGCATGATGCCGGCTGCTGATGCATATGCTCGACAAACCCTAAGACTATCTTCAATAGTATACCCCAATACCCCATCCTTTTGTCTTAACACTGTAACAAATATTGATGGGGCTAGGGTAGTGATTAGTGAACCGTACGTGAATACAGATATTCTAAATAATTACGAGGCTACTGTTAAGGAGATGGATATTGACAAGACACCTCCAATGGGACAAACTTGCCTAGGCCTTGTTTGTTTTATATTAACGTTGAGTTGTGTTTTACTATAGCAAATTTGTGATCCACTCGAAATACGTTTTAAAAAATTCAAAAATTAATTTTTTTTTTGCGAATTCTAAGAAGAACTATTTAAAACCCCACAAAAATAACTATAAAATATTACAACATTTGGCCTATACAAAAAATAACAAATTTTTAATTTAATTTAATTTAATATGAAACAAACAAGGCCCTAGCCGCTCTGACTTTGATCAAGAAGGAGAGCAGCAGCAGGCAGGCTAGGCATAGCCAGCAAGCCCCTGTACGCCCGTGGTTGCGGTCAAGCAGATGGTGGTGAGCCCTGCCTTGTGCAAGCATCCGTATGTGGGAGAAGGGCCCCACAACATGGGCGTCATGTGGGGAAGGGGAGGAGGCTCTCGCCGTCGCCGTCGCCGTCTCCCAATCCCAAGTCGCACCTGGGCATCTGGCATGAGCTGTATCGCTCATGGCAACCAGGAAATGTGTTTCCGCGGTTTCCTCTACCTGTTTTCTTCTCTCTTTTCATGCGAGCTCCCTCTTTCTTTTTCTTTTTCTTTTTCTTTTTTGCTGAGGAGGGATATTATTTCTTGGCACCCCTTTTCACATCCGTCTCCTGATCTACAAATGAGAAAAGAAACCCTTCGTGCCTTTTCAGATATTTTACGTTACTAGAGAAATTGTGAGGAATTTACTTATATTTTCCAGACTTAGCACATGAAAAATAAGAGCAGACGACAATTGCGTATACCAGGTTTTCACGTTTGACGACAATTAAATAAATCGTTCATTCCTATTCCACGCTTGAGGTTTGAGAACCTCTACGTGAAGGGGCGGGGGGTTGGCTATGGGTGAGCCGATTATATATTTTTAAACGACCGGTGATATGCACCGCATCGTGAATGACATTGCATGATTTATAATGCACTTTTTTATTCATTGTAGGCGATTGGCGCTACTCATACTTTGCAACATCAGCAACCGTGGGGATTGCAGCAGAGGTCGGCACATGACATACTTTGATTAATAAGAATAGATGAGCTTGCTATGACAAATGGTATGGTGAGCAATTTTATTAAAGTACATGGATTTTTATGACGTATAATATGGTGGGTAATTTTAGTGAGCTATGGCATCACTGGTCACTCAACACAAGAGGTTTTATGGGAAAATTCGATGAATGACATAGAATTGGCACTTCTTGCTCAAAATGATTTTTAATTAAATCACTTTTCTTGTCCATGGGGAACTCACTTGTCATACCCCTCCCCTCTTTTTCCTCCTCTCTCACTACCCTTGGAGTTCCTGTCCATCTTCATCAACCTCGCCATGCACTGGCGTCACTTGCCACGACCTTCATCGGCCCCGCACCGTTGTTGTTGTCCTATCTCGAGCCGCAACCGCTCTGCGCATGTGTCTTCACCACCCACAGGGAAGGAGGTTGAGGAAAAGGCCGGTAGCATCGTTATGGAGCACATGACATCTCTAATGGCCAACCACTCGCCATCTCCCATGGTCGAGTGCGAGCTTGCGTTGGGGGAGAGGTGACTGGAGAAGGAGAAGAAAGCAAGAGAAGGGGAGGAAGAAGAGGGTGTATAGGTCTTGTGGGGGTATTTGGGGGATAGAAAGAAGAGAGTGTTATAAATTGAAAAAAATTGTGTGCACCGTGTTATATTGTGAAAGGTGATTTAGTTCAATTTTATTTGGGCGAGGCATGCCGCTTCAGTGTAATTAGTTGATTTTTTCCTCTTTTAGTAGTAAAGACTAGCTGTCGACAGTTGGAAATCGGTTTCGGTGTCTAGATCACTTATTGAAATAGGGATCAACTGAACCCCTTTTCACGTCAAGTGAGGACTTTCGAGATGGCTATCGTTCAAAATTGAAGACAGGGAGAGGCAACTTTTTTACCTTGGTTCGAGTTTCCAACTGTTGGCATAATAACCCTACGTCTAGCCTTGCATTGATGCAAAACGTGTGTGCACAAGGGCCCCGATCAAACCGCATGTAGTGCATCTCAGGCCGGGTCCGTGTGTTATAACGATTGTGATGATGTGTGTCTAATGCTGTCCTTTTTTCTCTCTTGTACAATTGTGCCACAAGCGACTATTTATACTATCTAAAAGGTTCCAACAACTCCCCGTGCATGCGGAGCAAATCCCAATGACCGACGGTTAAGAAGCTAATATAGAAGTCCATTGGTGACAGGATTAGCGTCGTATAGGACGTGGTTATGCTGGAACAATGTTGACTTTGCTGCGCCTCAAACCAATCCGATACGCAGTGATCGGTTGCATGGCTCGATGTGTGCTCTATTGCCACGTATATGCCTGAGTAAAGGGTTTGCTTAGGCTGACCTAGGGGAGGTCCCAATCAAGGAGTTTCTCGGGATAGGCTATCTCCCGCCTCACTTGGGCTTACCTGTGTCCGTGCAATCTTGTGAGGGCCGCTTTTCCGTTGGCCATGTGTCCAGGGTGTTGTCTAGGTGCCACATCAACATGGGACCCAATCCCCGATACTAGCCAGCTGTCCGTGCCTTGCTACAAGAAGGTATAAATTTCATGGTTGAAGCTACGAGCGAGCGGTTATATATTTTTGAATTCGCAGTGATGATTAGTGCTAGGCGATATGAGGCATCACAAGTGACCGTGCACTAGTCATATGCTTCGGTTTCAATGTTTGTGGTCGATGGTGCGTGCTGCCATGTGATGTGCCGCCACGCACTACATGGTACCTATCGTAGCAGAAGCCAATGTGTACTATACTCTGTACGTATCGTAAATATAACATAGGTTAGATAAGTATGTTATGCTAAATGATACGGCGGATAAGTTTGATGAAGCAAATATGTTCGTTACTACTCCATATTACTATTAGCACTCATGACTAAACTTTCAGTAACAGTAATAATTGGTGTTCCTTTCTAGTTTCTACATAAAAGAGAAACGGTGGAAGGCATGGGTGGAATGGTGGGAACCAGATCCTCTGACTTACGGCAGAGGTCAGTGGGTCACTGACATGTGAGGCCCACATGTCAGTGACACAATTGCAGAGGACAGTAAGTCAAAGGATCCCATTCCTTCTGTGGATGGCCGTGAACGGAACCGCCATTCGTAGCCCAAAGGAACCAGCCCATCCATCCATCCTTTAATAGCAGGTAGCAGCGTGCCATTTGCGGGAATGGCAAATGCCTTTGGGGCCTGGGGGAGCAAAACAAACAAAAGGCAGCAGGTGTGATTGTGTAAACGTCACGATCGGATGCTCTCTCCCACTCCACATTTTACCGCAGGGAACACGTCATGCTTCAAAAGCTGTAGATTTTTACATACCAAAAATTATATTAAAATTATAACTTTGAACACTAGTTATTACCCGTTCTAGTAAAAGTACTTTTTAACTTTGCACATCAGCATTATTTTCAAAATACAACTTTAATCACTATGAAAACTATTGCAATTTATAGGATATAACAAAATTACAATATTTTAAAAGTGCATTTCAAGATGAATACATAGTATGGTTTTTATGTACCCGATCTAAATATTTAGCAAGATATTCATACCAATTTTTTAAAACTTTAACCTACATGTATCTAATTATTTTTTTTAAACCATAGTGCGTATTACCATTTTAAAATAAGACACAGCAAAGTATTATGGAAGTAGTTTTCACTTTTTTGGATACATGTATAATTTTCATGTATCTTAGGTAAATATATTCAAACATATATAAATAGCCAAAATTTCAAAAAGTTGAATACGCGTGTTCTAAACTGATAGCTTTTCTTCACTGAAGGGAATAATGGTTTTAACAGTGTAGTTACATATATGCCAATTGTTGCTAGATGTTTCTTGTAAATGTTTTCTTAGACCATGTATAATCTAGATGCTTAGATAAGCTATCTTTTGCTACATACTCTCTTCGGTCACATATACTTAACGTCTTGAGATATTTGCTGGTTAAACCTTTGAAACCTGAACTATAAATATCTTTTAAAATATTAAGATTGGCTACATACAAACAACATAAATTTAGTAGGTTTTATAGATAAACTTCATTGATAATTAGCAGTCAAAGTTGTACTTTGGAGACTATCAAAAGTTAAAACATCAAATATTTGTGATCAGTGGAAGTAGCACAAACGTTTATAGGAAAATATCGAGTGCTTAAATTTGCACAAATGCTTTGTTCATGCCTACATCGATTTTTTACTCATTGTATAAGAATTTAGAAGGAGGAGATTTTTTTACTAAAATTTGATGGCATTTTTTATATAAATACAAAATTTTGAACGAACCGATAAGTGAAGAAAATTCCACAGCAAAAAAGGGACTACATGATACTCCATAATTCGTGGCGGTCCGAGGTTTGCTTGGACCACTCCCCGGTCTTTTTGGCCTTGCAACAAGGCCGAGGAGTGAAATTTTGGCATTAAGTTGATTACTAGTTTTGGACCTAGAGTTATGTTTCTTTAATAGACAATCGATCGAGCAGAATGCAATGGACCGATTAATACCCAAGTAAACCCGCTAGTAAAGGATGACCCGTACTATTGTACACCGGGCCACGAAACACCTCTGCTGCTCGTGCAGCTAACCTCAAGACGGATTCGACAAAATTTACTCCAAACTGATGAGAGAGATGAAAGAGCTTTTGCCGCTTGTACTCAGGCTGAAAATAGAATTTAATAATGGAATTAAAATTATAATAGCATTATAACATTATAATAGCATTATAACATTATAGAATTTAATAATGGTATGGATGCAATTAACTCAAAGTCGTATGGATTTACATGTAGTAGTCTACATACACTTTGAAAAAAGTTATAACTGACCGATGAAGAGCTAGCACTTTTCTCTCTTCCACTTCCCTCATCCACATAAACAAAAAACCTAGGTTAAAATTCTCTCATAGCTAGATAAGCTAGCGAGGTGACTGAAAGGATCGCTATGCCACCTAGAGGGGGGTTGAATAGGTGAATAAAACGAAATTGCGGAATTATAAACTCAATACAGTGACCAGCCCGTCGGATGTTCCGATGCAGATCGGATGTTCCGACGCTGTCCAGAGAGCCCCCCGTCGGATGTTCTGATCTGGGTCGGATGTTCCGATGGCCGTCGGATGTTCCGATCCGGGGTATTCTGGATCTGTCGAAAACCTGCAGTAAAAACTGTTTTCTCGCAAAACCAAGGTTAGATCTATTCAAGAATACTCAGAACAAGCCAATACCAATAGTATAAACACCAGATCAAGACCAAGACAAAAACACAGCGATTTTTGTTTACCGATGTTCGGATCTTTGAAGGGAGATCCTACTCACCGTTAGGGAAGGCACAAAGCCCGGATCACCAAGACCCTAATCCCCCTTACCAGCGAAGCACAAAGCACTCACCGGCGATCACTAGTTGAATCCTTTTCCTTGCGGAGGTAGATTCGCACCTTCACAAACTCCGGAGGCACGCCACACAAAGATCGGCGACTCACCGGCGACACCTAGCCGTCTAGGAGCCCTTCAAGCCTCCAAGAGTAACAAATGCGATGAAGAAAATAGAATCGCTAAGTGCTCAAGAATAGGAACTCTAATTCACGGAGCACTTGGGTTGCCTTGATCTCTCTAGATCTAGATCTCACAAGATGAACAAGAGAGAGAAAGGCTAGGGTTTTGAGAGAGATGATGAACAGTACGAATTAGGCTCAAATCAGGTTGTAAACAGTGTCAGCAGCCTTTGGAAGGTATTAGAGACGGCTTTAAATAGGGAATCCCGAAAACTAGCCGTTGTGCAGTTAATCCCGCATCGGATGTTCTGATCCCCCGTCGGATGTTCCGACCCGCGTCGGATGTTCCGATGGAAGTTCCGATGGACCCTTTACTGGATAGCTCTGAAAACTGGCAGGCTGGCTCACCATCGGATGTTCCGACCCTCGTCGGATGTTCTGATGGCATAGGTTCTGTATAGGGTGTATTTTGAGTGGAAAACTCACACGAACTTCGAGATACCTATTTTGAGCACTTAGGAACCTTTATAAGCTTCTCCATTTCATCCCTCTTTATAGTACGGCATCCCTAGGACTCAATAAATAAAGATTTACAAATAAAAACTAGTCTTGATGCCTTCTTGCAATATATCCAACTTTGAGGGGTACACCAACACATATAAACATGTACCTCATAAAATTAACCTGTATAACATCTGTGCACAATTCTCCAATAGAAATATTAGTTCTATAATTGTTACTCATTAATCACCAAAATCATTTAGGGCCTAGATGCACTTTCAGTGACCTTATTCCAGATGTCTTAAGAGCATATATAGTGGTCCACCCTAGCTGGCTATAAGCTGTTTGTAAGATTTGTTACGTAGGACATATGAATATATGATTATATGTAGGAGAGAGCATGCATAGAGATTTGATTCTATATGAGAAACAAGAACATTTGTGTGTGAAGAATCTATCTATAAGACGTCCTTTTCGTCTTATCTTAACTTATCTAGCACCTTTATTTTGTCTATCTAAACTTAGCTATAAGATGAAAAGGACATGTAAAAGCGTGATACCATGTCTACCATTATATACGATATTTTTAGCGGTAATTGTTTACAGCTGGCGTGAATCGCATTATCGATAACAATGGTGTATAAGAGCATCGCCAGCGGTTCCCTTAACGGTTCCCTAAAACACAATTGCGGACAACCTTAGGCCCTGTTTGGAAGTGGAGTTATTTTGTAATTTCTATGCAAAACCATGGTTTTCTCAAAAACCATGGTTTTTGAGACCATGAGGTGTTTGGAAGCAACCCTAAAAACTCTGTTTTGAAAACAATGGTTTTGACAAAACCATGGTTTTTTGAGTTTTGTAGACTCCATTCCACACCAAATTTTTTTAACTTATGCTAGCAAACAATGATTTTCAATACCATGGTTTTTTATGATCATAGCAAAACATAAACCATGGTTTTAAAAAACTCCACTTTCAAACAGGGCCTTAGTCTTTATAACGTTGCAGCAGGGTCTCTATCTCAGCCTCTAAATTTAGAGATTCTCTCCAGAGTCTATATTTAGATACTGTCTAAAGAATCTTTATATCTTTTCGAGTATAAAGACTCTTCTGAATATGATAAAAATATAGAAAACAAATAGTGATTTAGAGAAATGATATAGAGAACGAAACATTGGAAGAAGCAAACAGTCCGAGGCCGAGAGAGCAGCGTTGCACATCGCCTTGGCAACGTGCAATTGCATATGCAGCCCTGTCTCGATGGACGTGCATGCCGAGGCGCGGTGCGACCGCCAAGAAGGCCAGAACACGAGACCAACTGCTCCACTTTGGTGTTCTGCTTCTGGTTGCTACGGAATACGTGCCGAGGGCAAGACGAGCCTTGTGCCTTCCGGCGATCATCGGTGGACTTCCGTGTGAGCCCCTATTTGCTTCTGCCACGATCCATTGTACTCCATTGTTACTATGAATTATTATGATGCCCTAAAAATTGGCGATAGGGATTTATTTAGGGGCAGTAAGAGCATCTCTAGAAGAGCCCTCAAAACACACCTCCTTTTTTTAAATAATGGGGAGCCCCAACACAATAAGGGCCCCTTATTAATCATTTAGTTCTAAGAGACTACTTAAACATCTTATTTTAGCTATAGGGGCCCCCTAGGAATGAGGGGTGTGGAAGAGTTTTAGGGGGAGGAAAGAGAAAGTAGGGAATAAATAGGGGCTCTTTTAGAGTGAGTTTTTTGCTATAAAACCTCAAATAATAGCTAGGGGGTTTGTTTAGGAGCTTTTCTAGAGATGCTCTAAGAATGGAATGCTTCGGTTTTTAAAGCCGTTTCTCAAGTCAAGCACATTGGAACCTGTTTTTTCGGCGCAGCCGTGCGGCACATAGACTGATTTGAGTGAATTAGCAGGGAGGCAGCTGCGAGCAATAAGTGATTTTAATTACCACTCCTATTTTGGGGTGGTAGAGGAGAGCACTAAATATTGTATCGTTCCAAGAAAGTGGAAGGAAGTGTTCACTGTGACTGCCTTTTCCCAATTGTAGTTTCACTCTCACATAAATATAATGAGACATGGCATGTGCATGCACGAGCACTATCGCCCTCAAAACCACACCAACCAGGGTATACAGCTTTTCTAAAAGAAAAAAAATTCTCAAGGGTAGCCAACTTTTTTGATTGCTTATTTAGCTGAAGGTACATAAGCGCTCCGTCATTTCATTACAACTAAAAAAAAATATGTACATGACTGTAAATGTAACACCCCAGCCCAACCGGCTCGGAGTATTACTAACTCTACGAGAAATTACAAATTTCGACAGCATCTCCTTTGTTTATATGGACATCCACGACAGACAATTTAGCATATATACACATATAATCAACTCCCAACATCAATATATAATCAACGGTAAACTTAAACCCGCTCACAGGTCCAACTCAACAAGCCCAATACCAAACCATCATAGCATTTAACAACGACAGCAAGGATAGTAAGTAAATGAACAAGCCAACCATCCAACAGATAGCAAAAAACATAAATCTCCACAAGGCCTAAATCATATATGGTTCTCTAATTAGATTAGGTAAAGATAGCTTAATTTGCTAAATCCAGCTATTTGCTTAAGATATGAGTGTGCTTGTGCCAACAAGAGCTGTCCTACAACCCCCCATGCATGTCGCCTTCAAAGACCACCTAAAAACCAAATAAAGCAAGAGTGAGTATCGAAGAATACTCAGCAAAGTATATGTATAAACATAAAGGGCATCCAAATCTCATCGACAATTACAATAAAAGAAAACAACTATTACATCAGCCACTCCATCACACCCACTCTTTCAACATTCGATGCAATGCAATGCACATGCGTCTGTACTGTGAGCTCATACCGGTATAGCTAGGTGCGCACCCGTCGATGCCACACCTTGCCCGTCCTTTCCAGGCGGGGACCAATTACTCCACTCCCGTGGAGTGCCTATCAAGTAGGACTTCAGAGCACTTCGGACTAGTCACTTTTGACTTTCTCATCGACCTCACCGGACTAGTCAAAAGTGACTTTCTCATTGACCTGGCTCATATGCACATGATGCAATAATGCCTCTTCTCTGTCATACAACTATCATATACCTCCATCACTTAACTATGAATAGTAGAGCATTTAAATTGCATCAAAATGATAAAAGCCCTCCTTCCAATCAATCAATAAGTATTAAGGATTGCTTGCTGGGTAGCCGCGTACTCATTATATCTATCGCGGATAATTTTATTATTCAGGTTGCAAGTCTGATCAGGACCAGGAAGGGTCCGAGGAAGGGTCCGAACTCAGGTGTGCAGGACTAGCTGCGGGAGTCCGGGTCAATCGCTTGGATGTCGTCGCTGAAGGCTGTTGCTGCTCTGATGTTCTTTTTATTTGTTCTTAATATTTGGTAATACATGTCTTACTGTATTAGCACAAGATGCTATCTTGTAACTCTCCGTTATTTTGAATAATAATAATGGAATGCCAGCGATGATAGCCTTTGAATTGTCCATCATGAGGTATTAGTCTGGGCTAGTATCAGATCATGGTGCCGAATTCCCTGTGGTGATGCAGGGGGTCGTGACAAAGTGGTATCAGAGCGGGTTTTGACCTTAGGATACCGTAGCTAGTTGGCCATTAAACCATAAGGATTTATTTTAAATAAAAAGTTTTGAAAATTTCTTTGCTACTCTCTCTTATCTATTATTCTCGAAGTCTAGTACTTCTCTACCCTGTTAGTAATTCTTGCTTTCAATCTTTCCTACTCATCCTTTGATATTCATTCTTGTAAACCTTTCCAAACCTCTGTGACTCTAGAGGCTGTGAAGGACCCCTGTCCAAACCTCCTTGCTAAAGGTGAAGTATGAGGTGAGGTGGTTCGACGTCTAGTCAAGCATAATAGACATATTGGGTTACGAGACCATCCTTTAGGAGCGAGCACTTATGTCGTGTTCATTTCTCCATGAACCATTGTCCAGGCGAAACATTTGCACTTGTCCTTCGTGTGGTCTTCCCAAATATGGTGTATTAAACCCCATATGGCACAACCCAATATTTGGATCTTGTAGGCCGAATTCGCTGAGTAGGCTACATTGGATGCCATCTTGCCACTGGATGTCGTCTCTCTATGAAGGAATTATATTTAACTTGCTACATGAGAGGCTAGTGTCGCAAAAAGTCTTGGAGCTAGAATGGGGTGTGTGAAGATGTCTGACGGGGTTGATCCAAGATCCATTATGTAATTCCTTGGCGACCGTTTGATGCTTCCCTTTGGATATGGCACAAATATTTGGGCTGATGAAACAAGGAGCCATACCATGAAGCCAATTGTCATGCCAGAACTTCGCTACCTGGCCATTTTTTAGGTCAACCATCATTGCCGTGTGGAAAAGGTCCTCATCCACCTTGTCGCAGGGGAGAGACCTCAATTCCACGCTTTTCTCTGGACACCCCTGTTCTTGCCAAAGCCATCCTAATCGAAGTGTCATGCCAAATATTTTTAATTTAAATGAAGATATGTAAATTTGCAGATAAATCAAATAAGTCACGCAATATCTACAATAATAAAGGAAGAGATGACTCATTGGACAAGTTACTTATCATACTTTCCTTATTCTAAGATAATAGTCGTTTTGCACATTGACGTGGTCTTCAAAATACAACCTTAACAACTAAAAGCCCTTAGAATTTATTTATAAAATACAACCAAATTACAATATCATGTAAGTTCTTTTTGAGAAAAATCTATATATATGATAATTAAGTGCTAAATCTAAATACTTTAAAAGTTTTGTATGGATAAAATTTTTAAATCATAATTTTGATAGTGTAAAACAACTAATCACTCCGTTCCAAACTGTAGTTCACTGTTGACTTTCGGATATTCTATTTGATCATTTGTTTTTTCAAAAAATATATGTAAATATTATTTATTTTGTTGTCATTTGTTTTATCATTAAACATATTTTAAGCATGCTCCGGGGTCTCCAAGCATCGAAGGCAAAGGGCGCGGAAGTAATTATTCGGCAATCCCCTACGCAGGAGGGCATCAGCAGTCAAGACCCTCCTTAGAAACAGCGTCCAAGCAAAGAACTTACACTTAGATGGTGCCCACTGCTTCCAAATTAGCGCGAGCGCCGTCGGAGACACTCTTCTAGCGAATTGTAAGCGGTATGCTGAACGGATAGAGAAATCCCCGTCTGCGGAGAAACGCCAAACTGCTCGGTCCTGCTGGTTTGGACGAAGCGCAGCACCATAATATGGTATGAATAACAATGTAAACGACCACTGGGCGCTGACTACACATTAATATACATGATTAAAAAACACGGCAATCAATCAATCATCTCAAAATTGACCTACTTATCCAAATCAAAACTCACGTAACTTCACCTTATCATTGCCCCCTTCTCCCCTTAAAATTCACGCAATCTCTACTTTCTAGTTCCGCGTGGACATCAATCGCACCACCACCGAGAGATGTGCCGAAAAATCCTGGAAAAGGTGAAAACATTATGCAAGACATGTACTGATGTACACCGTCTCCTTTTCTCTCTTGCTTTTTTTTTTCAAGTAGAAAAGTCGGGAGCTGGGAGGAAGATGACAATTTTTTTTTTGACCACCGTCGTCTTCACAAATCACACCCCATGATGCCACCTTCTCCTGCTGGCCTCGTCGCACAGCTCAGCAGCATCATCGCCTCCTCGCCCCCGTCTCCATTTCTTTTCTCTCTCTCGGTCTCCAAATCCAACGCGGCCGCCGGAGCCGGACGCGCATTGCCTCCTTCCCTCCCTCCCTGCGCTTCTTGGCTGGCTCCCTCTCCTCGATTCCCCTCTCTTCATCTTCCTCTTCCTCCCCTTCCCGTGGCTTCCACTTTCTTGGAGGAGGGGGACCGGGGCTAGTAGAGTTCTTGGAGCTGGTGGCTGTGCGGGCGGTGGTCCGCAATGGGGAGGGGCAGCCATGCCTGCTGCTCCGTTCTTGATTCGCTGCTGCTGCTGCTCTTGCTGGGCTCCGCCGCGGCGCAGAAGGGCTCGACCTGGAAGACGCTGAGCGGTACATTAAAACTGGCTTACCCAGCTTTTCTTTACTTGTCGCTTAGGGATGTGCGCGTGTGATCTGATCTGGGCTGATCCCCTGCGACTCTCAGTTCGGAAGATTGTAATTTTCTTGTGTTTTTGATTTTTTTAAAAAGCTGTATGGGTTGGATCTTAAGGATTATGATGTGGTGAATGAGAAAATGGGCCATTTTTCTTTGCCCAAGCTTGTACTTTTCTGTAATGAAATGGTTTTTGCTATTTTTTTTAGCTCTGCTAGAGAGATTTCTGGTGTAGTTCGGAAGCTTGGGGGCCGTCCATGATGCTTCCTTTTTTACCTTTCTGAATGAAAAAAAGGTACGGTAGCCTTTTCAGCTAGATGACATTTGATTAGGATACGACAGCAACATCTTTGCGACTAATTTAGATGAACACGTTCCATAGATTAGGATTGATTTTTTCCTTTTCGGTGTATTGATGATAATGATTAATTGCTCAGTAAGCCAGGCATTTTAAGTAATTAAGTTTAACCAGTAGTATGCACGCCTGACGCCTCTCCATTACCTTTGGTTATGGAGTTTCTGGTGTGACAAACTGGCAATGCATTCACGATCCACCACTAATGGCCGTCCTCAAGCGACAAACCTAACAGCCATCTCATTGTTTCAGGCAAACCTCCAGCAATTATCGCTAAGGGTGGGTTCTCAGGCCTATTTCCTGATTCCAGTGCCTTTGCCTATCAGTTTGTTGGGAGTTCTAGCTCTCCGGACACGGCCCTGTGGTGTGATGTTCAGTTGACCAAGGATAGCGTTGGCATATGCCTTCCGATCATAAATGTAGATAACTGCACTGTCATAGACACTGTTTATCCAAAGGGGAAGAAGACCTACCCTGTGAACGGTGTATCTACAGCGGGATGGTTCACTGTGGACTATGACAGCACCCAGCTGTTGAGCCAAGTATTTTGTAAGTGCAATCTCACCTTTTTAGTTTACTAATATTTTGAGCATTTTGTTCATATGTCATGGTAATAGTTATTCTAGTTTATATCAGAGGAAAGAGGGCCAAGTGGCTGTTCATTACATCTTTCTGTTACTTGGTTAGTGTAGCTGCTTTTGCTTGTCTAACTGATTTTGATATTTACAGTGAAGCAAAACGTCCTTTCTCGTTCAGGACAATATGATGGAATCCTTGAAATAGTTCCTGTTGAAGATGTATTGTCCAAATTTCAGGCACCTGCTGTTTGGCTAAATGTGCAGGTACAGCTAAAACTTTGATTATGTCCAGTTGACTACAAATTAGGTGATTCTTCTCGCATGGTAACATAGGGTTTGTGCATGCTCCATACTCCAGTACGACAGTTTCTACAGCCAGTTTAATCTGAGCATGAGAAGCTATATCCTGTCTACATCAAAACGCCATGTTATCGACTACATCTCATCGCCTGAAGTGAACTTCCTCACCAGCTTACTTGGAAGAGTTAGCAAGAAGACGAAGCTTGTGTTCCGTTTTCTTGATGAAGGCAGTGTTGAGCCATCTACAAACCAAACATATGGCTCAGTGTTAAAAAATCTAACATTCATCAAGACTTTTGCATCTGGAATACTTGTCCCCAAACAGTATATATGGCCTGTTACAAATGATAATTATCTGCTGCCATATACCTCAGTCGTTGATGATGCCCATAAAGCAGGTCTTGAAATTTATGCTGCTGGTTTTGCAAATGACTTTACATTCAGTTACAACTACAGCTATGATCCACTAGGAGAATATCTTTCCTTCATTGATAATGGTGCTTTCTCTGTTGATGGTGTATTGACTGATTTCCCCATTACTCCATCAGAGGCCATTGGTGAGTTCATCTTATATATACTTTTATTCATGATGCTATAATTGTTCTTTCAAGAATTTCAGTATTTTACGCACAAGCTCACCACTTGGTGAGCAAGATCTTTCCTTCAGTATAATCGATGGAATCATGGGCATAGTTCACTTTGTAACTTTTGGCATGTTCGTATTTGAATTTAAACAAGTTGGGAGATGTTATAATCTTAAATATCTTTATATGCTCTCTGCAGGTTGCTTTACTGACCTGAACAATAGCAAGACTGATCATATCCATTTACCCAAAAGCTCGATAACTTCGTATAATGTATGCTATACGAAGTTATTACGATTTTGAAATTATAAGTGTTATTGAACTCCAGCCTTTACATTTAAACTGCAGCCAAACCTCTAGTTATCTCCCACAATGGCGCTAGTGGTGACTACCCAGACTGCACTGACCTAGCTTATCAAAAGGCAGTTGCTGATGGTGCAGATGTTATTGATTGTTCTGTTCAAGTGACCAAAGATGGCATACCGATATGCTTGAGTTCCATTGACCTAATGGATGTTACCACTGTTGCAACTTCACAATTCGCCACTCCAACAGTTGTCATAGACGATATTAAGCCTAACCCTGGAGTGTTTACTTTCAACCTCACATGGGATGATATTGTGAAGAACTTGAAGCGTGAGTCACTGTGAACTTTTTTTAATTAAATCTGAATTTTGTATTCGTATGCAAATAGATAACATTTTTTGGGCATTAAGTTATTGATGATTATGCTAATTTGTTTTACTATTATACAATTAATGAACTGATGAAAAATTTATAGTCCATCTGTGAAATTTCTTGTGCTCATCCTGAATTTTTTTGAAGACTGACATTTGTTGTGTTTACAGCCAAGATATCAAACCCAATGAGCTACTACAGGCTATACAGAAACCCTAGAAACAGCAATGTAGGAAATTTCATGAGATTGTCAGACTTTTTAACCTTTGCAAAAGGAAAGGATTTGTCAGGAATTATGATCAGCATAGAGGTAAGAATTTAATGATATGGAAACTGGAAAGGGGAACTGGGGAAGTATCTAATGCAAATCCATAATCGAGTGATATTGTGCAATTCAACTGTTGGCTTTTGGGTGAAGATTGGATTTGCTGTTCTATACCTCATTCGGTAGACTAGCAAAAACAAGGGCAACTGCTTTTAATAAAAACACCCATTAAGTTATAGCAGTTAATGATTGCTCATACTCTAATTCAATTAAAATTTACTTTTGAATTTTGCAGCATGCTGCATTCATGGCGGAAAAACTTGGGTATGGTATTGTGGATGCGGTGATCAAAGCTCTTGATGACTCTGGTTACAGCAAACAGACTGCGCAGAAAGTCATGATTCAGTCCACCAACAGCTCGGTTCTAGTGAAGTTTAAGCAGGAAGCCAAGTACAATCTTGTCTACATGATCAATGAAGATGTCAGAGATGCTGTACCTTCCTCTGTTGCAGATATTAAGAAGTTTGCTGATGCTGTTTCAGTCCTCACCACATCCATTTACCCAAAAGCCGGTGGATTTTTGGCAAACAGGACCAATCATCTTGTCAAGTCCTTGCAGTCTGCTGGCCTTCCTGTTTATGTTTATGTGCTGATGAACGAGTTTGTTTCTCAGCCAATTGACTTCTTCGCAGACGCCACAGCACAGATCAATGCATATGTGCAGAGACAAGGTGGTGGAGTGGATGGGCTCATCACTGATTTCCCTGGGACAGCTCACAGATACAAATGTATGTCTTTCATCGCTTCAAATCTCTGCAGTTCTCGATGAACTTGTTGCTGACCTTGCATCTTGAGTTTCATTTCTGCAGTGAACTCCTGCTTGAACATGGGAAACAACACGCCAATCTTCATGCTGCCGGCCCAGCCTGGGCTCATTGGAACCCTGCCTACACAGCCACCGGCAATGGCTCCAATGCCACTCTTGACAGACTCCGAAGTGGCAGAGCCACCGCTACCTCCCGTCAAGAATGGCACAGCGCCAACGTCTTCGCACGCCACCATCAGAATGCGGACCCATGTCTCCATCCTTGCCACGTCGATGATGCTGTGCGCTTCTGCGCTTCTCTCATGATCTGAGGATGGTCCTGCACAGGCAGCGTGACACGTCAGAGCTCTGAAAATTCTTGCAGTCGAGCCACTAGCGGCTATTCTTTTACAAATTATTTGTAGTGATTAATTTTTTTTCTTGTATTATTCTGGGGAAGGAGGGGTTGATGTTGAGCATGGTTGATACCTCAACTGTGGTCCCACTTATGTGGGCTGTTCCTAGCAACACTGGTACATATGTGTGGTGTGGTGCAATACATCGTCTCAGTCGTTCAGGTCTTCTGCTGCCTACCCGGCTTTGAATTTAGTTCATTACAGAATTACTCAAAATCAGTGGTGGAATTTCACAATGTATGAGTTCGAATGGAGCAGCAAATGCGGTGCTGGAACCATAAAAAAAGGTAGGCAAAGATGTATGACTGGGAAACACATGTAGCTTTTTTTTCTCAAAAAGAAAAAATGGCAAAGGTTCGCTGCATTATTACATGGAATATGAAAACAGGATGTCGCCGAAGCTATGAGAGATTCAGTGGAGCCTCTCCTGGAAGCTTGAACAAATACCCTTGGTGGAAAAAACACAGGGGGCCAGGGGCTAAACTTGATTGAATATGAGTTGTCACATATACATTTTGGACCGATATTTGAGCATCTAGACTCCTTTGTTGATTATCATGATTAGATGATTAATGATTTATAAACTATTGAGACTAACATGTGTTTAAGGCACTGTTCTTTTCAGCTTAACGGCGTAACATCTTAACGACTTATCTACGTTCTGAAAAGGCATATGATTTGAGTTTTTTAAGTCTGTTTTTTCGCTGTTTTGAAGGTGCCTCCTAACACTTTAAAAAGTAAGTCAAACGAAATGGATCTGAATCTCAAGATCATCTTGAGAAGTTCTCGAAGTTCAGTCATTTCAGCCGTTCATCTGTTCAGACGTTCAGATCAGCTCAATAGAAATAGACCTAAGTGTTCAATTATTCAAAGAGGGTTGGTCTTGGTGATGGTTTGAAATTGGTTCTTGGGCATGTTATGTTGTTGGATCATAGGTGGTTATCATCCCCTAATATAATATGTAATACACTCGATCAACAAAAGTAATTAAGTAAAAAAAAATAATTAATCAAAATTATAAGCAAACCAATCTGAAATTCAAATCAAGTACTAGAAAGATCGCATACCGAAACCGATCTTCTTCGTTGATCATATCGGTACACGGTTAATTTTACAATTGAATCTCTCAAATTCCTCTCTAATCTCTAAATTTTTTTCTGAAAAATACTTTCTTTTCAACCATTTTAGCACCGTCAAAAGGAACTGGGAAACCCTATTTTTTCAGAAAAATTGACAAAATGTCCGAAGTTCATTGATGCTTGACAAAATGTCCGAAGTTCATTGATCTTTTATGTTTTGCCCTGTAAGAACTATGTTGTGAAATTAATTTTACAAACTAGCTCTTCCCACATGAAAGAACAAACAAGGAAAAAGTACCAAAATGGTCCCTCAACTACACTCGTTGGACCACTTTGGTCCTTATACTCCAAAACCGGACTTGATTGACCCTTGAACTATCAAAACCGGACCAAATTGGTCCTTTGACTGGTCAGCAGGGTGGTTTTGGAGCGATTTTGCACGTGTGGCGTGGTTTCGGTGACGTGGCTGCCACCTGGCTGCCACTTGGTTGCCACACCCTATTTGTCCTTGTCTCCCCTGTAATCTCTCTCTCCTCTCACTTCTCTCTCTCCCCTAAAGACGCCTCCCTCTCCACGGGTTGGACGCACGCCGTAGCCGTGGTGGGGGAGCTCCACGCCACGCCGCCGTCGTCGTCGCACCGAGGAGCTCCGCCCCGCCGTCATCCTGCGAGCGAGGTTGTGTCGCCGCCGCCGACGAGCTGGACGCACCCGCGAGCTCCGCCGCCGCAGCCATCGCGGGGGAGCTCCGCACTATCGCCATCGTCGCACCGGGGAGCTCCGCCCCGCCACCGTCCTGCGCGCGAGGTTGCGCCGCCGCTGCAGCCGTTTGTGGGGGAGCGCTGCCGCTGCAGTCGTTTGTGGGGAGCTCTGTCGTCGCAGCCGTCACGCTGGGGAGCTTCGCCCCGCCGCCACCAAGCCCGCGAGGTAGCGCCGCCGCCGCCATCTGCGCGGGAGCTCTGCGCCGCTGCCGTCATCCTCCCTCGTGCTGCATCCTCCTCCCTCGCGCGGTGCCGGGCGCGGAGGAAGAACAGGGTCGTCATCGCGGGCTCTCTCTGGCGAAGCTCTTGCAAATCCGATGAGGGAGACAGATCAGGGAGGCTACCGAGATGCTCTAGATGCAAGGAATCGAAGGAAGGCTTATCGATCTCGACGAATTTTAAGATCAAGCGGATCGGGATGTTGGACTGACGATGGGGAAAAATCCTCTCCGGCGAGCTCCAGTCCGATTCCCCGGGTATGGGAGTTCTTGAGAGGGGTAGGAGGCTTTCGTATAACTTCGTATAATGTATGCTATACGAAGTTATTACGAACGAAATGTTGCAATATTTAAATCCAAAATGTTGCGGTGTGTTAAAACAAATGTTGCATAGAAACAAATAAGATGTTTTGTTTCATCCATTGAACTATACATTATACCCTATGAGCCACCAGTTCCATAACGAGAGGAGAGGGAGAAATAGTGAGGTAGGGGAGGAGGTATATTGGGAGTGAGAGAGGGAGGTAGATCTATATGGAAAGAGAAAGAGAGGAGAGAGAGAGAGAGGAGGAAAAGGGAGACCAGAGAGAGAAGAGAGAAGGGTGAGAGAGAGAGAGAGAGCTTGAGACTTGAGATGAGGTCTACGTGCTGGAGAGAGAGAGAGGAGTAGATCCTAGAGGGGGGAGAGAGGAGGTGGAGAAGGATCAGGAGCCGCATCCGATGGTAAGGAGCGGCATCGGTGATGTGGCCACACCGACCTCCATCTCTCTCCATTTGTCACCTTTGCATGTAGTTACATTGATTTAAGGAAGCCATGAGCTGTCTGAAAGCGAGAAAAAGTAGATAGGATATTAGTGAGTGTCGAACTGTGGATATTTCTAAATAGAAGAGAGAGCGTGCGAGAGTTTTTGTCCATGTGCTGCTGGGCCTAGGGATGGCGTCCAATTGAATTGGACGTTCGTCCCCAAGCATTATTGTTTTTTATATAGTTAATTAGATACATGCCGCTTAATTTGGCAATCAAAGAATTGCCATCATTCAAATCAAAATTGTAAAACTACCACCGTTCACTTGCGTAAATTAGGTTTATGTTATTTTATGGATCCCAAAAAACTTTTAGAGATAAACTGTTGTTCCACTACCCAAACTCCAGCATTAGGTGGTGCTCTCATCGTCACATCCCCATGCCACCCTTAACCCTCCCTTCGTCACTTTTGTTGCGGCCACACAGAGGACACCCTGACCACTAACTAGACCTACTCCTGGGCGAGAGGAAGGAAAAAGTACCAAAATGGTCCCTCAACTACACTCGTTGGACCACTTTGGTCCCTAAACTCAAATACCGGACTTGATTGACCCTTGAACTATCAAAACCGGACCAAATTGGTCCTTTGACTGGTCAGCAGGGTGGTTTTGGAGCGATTTTGCACGTGTGGCATGGTTTCGGTGATGTGGCTACCACCTGGCTGCCACTTGGTTGCCACACCCTATTTGTCCCTGTCTCCCCTGTAATCTCTCTCTCCTCTCACTTCTCTCTCTCCCCTAAAGACGCCTCCCTCTCCACGGGTTGGACGCACGC
>SPJY01036230.1:38008-151989 GCA_005191435.1 Raddia distichophylla | reverse complement strand
CGAATATATATATATATATATATATATATCCAAATCTCTCCAAAAATCATTAGTCCAAGGTTAGTTCAATAAATCATCAATCATGCTCAAATATTCATCCAAAAATATTATTTTCCTTTCGAAGGATATTCCATCATTCCAAATAGATAAAATATTAAATAAAAGCTATTATTATAATATTACTCATAAAAGCTTATTGGAATATCCTTATTGGAATATTAAATATGAAAATATTAAATAAAAGCTTATTTGAATATGCACACACACATGCATTCCTATAAAATAAATATTATTTTATAGGAAGAATAAAGAAGAAAAAGAGAAAAAGAAAAAGAAGAAAGTGTGTGTGTGTGCATGCAGAATGCATGTGTGTGTGCGCGTGAGTGCAGTGCAGTGCAGTGCAGTGCATGCATGTGTGGGGTGGCATGTGTGTGTGTGCGTGAGTGCAGTGCAGTGCATGCATGCATGTGTCGGGTGGCCGCAGAGCAGCTGCTCCCGCCGTGCGGGGTGGCGGTAGCTCCGCGCCTGCCCCCGGCAGCCATGTGGGGTGGCGAGACCCGGTGCTATTTTTGTAATTTTTTTTCAATGGATTATTTTATTAATTTCTATTTAACTGTTGATTATTTTAGGTATTTTTCCTAATAACAACAACAAATTGAATAGATGATAACTACTGGCACGTACCTAATACGTATATTCTCATAAGCTCGTATATATAGGAGCGGTAGGTGATCACGATTACGTTAGCCATAACCTTATCATCGTCTCTCCTTTCTCATGACTTATCACCCCTAGCCTTTTGTAGTTTAATTTGTCCATTAATAACTGCCAAACATATATAGCCAGCAAATTAGTTAAGCTACAGATCATCTAGCTAGTCATGCATGGGAGCAGGGAAAGTCGATTCTTTTAGAGAGATCACGGGGAAGCTTTTGCGACCAGGTGATCGTCTGCATCGATCATTCGCCTACGACGTTTCTTTCACGGTCACATGCTTCAGAAATCACTTCTCTGACTAAAAAAGAGCGTTACAGATGTTGAGCTAGCTGTGAATCACGTGCAGACAGGAGAGGCTTCTTGAACAGAGGAGATAGATGGAGGTGTGTGGTTCGAGTCAGATCAGGATCCACAAATCGGATCAGATCTACACCTCTAAATCCAAATCCTCTTAACAACATTTCCCATTCGCTGCAAAAACACAACCCTCCACCGAGTCACCGATCCCTCACCGCCTCCAGCAATTGTTGGTCGCATCCACGTGGTAGCTGAAGCCTGAAACAAAGCTCAAGCTGGCATCCTCATCGTGCTCGTCACCGATGGCGATATGGTAATTAATCTTCAGCTTGGCGTTTGTTGGATCCAAAGCCAGCGCCGCTGATGCTTCCGTCAAGGAAAATCTGAGCACGCTGACGCGAGGAACCGCTCAGCTGACTCTCCCATCCCATAAAAAATTGAATAATTCGACTTTGCCACTTGCCAGTAGTGCTGGAAGCAAGATATTCCCGATCACGACATGAGCTTCTTGGCTTCTGGCGTTGATCAATGGCCTTGTGGTTATAACCATTTATGGCCATAACGGGATGTTCGGCACATTTGCTTTAGTTTTATATAGACTTTCATTTCTATTATTTTTCTTTTTAAAATTTATGTTTCAGTTTTTATTTACTCGACACGTACTCTTTCTTTTAATACACTATTGACTCTTATTTCTATTATTTTAGTATAAATTTCTTTTTTTATTATTGTAGTTTATATAAATTCTTTCTATTAATCTAATCCATTATAATCTGTTCCACAACAATCGACAGTGTAAATATTTCTTTTTTCTATCCGTTTAACATGATTTTTTTTTGTGTTTTAGGTTTAATATGGTGGTTCCGTTTAATTTCGCTTTAATATATTAACCGATAGGATATATGAATGTACTTTGAGAGAGAGAGAGAGAGAGAGAGAGGAGATTAGCATCTAATTAATGTAATGCCGCCGCTTGCCCTTCTCTCTCTCTATCCTTTGGGCATGTGTGGTTGCCACATGAGCCTAGCTAGGCTTGGTTGAGGCATGCAAGTCGCTGGAGATAGGTTGAGCTTGTGCAGGCGACGGAGTTTAGTTGGGTTGCACAATCCAAGCTTGTCCCATGTTGATTCCAAGTGTTTGGTTACCTATATGGAGATCGTCATGGTTGTTTCCTCCATTGGCTAGAACCACCGTCGCGGAGGCCGTCACGCTTGATCTTGTCACCGACAACCATACCATGCTCGCATTTGGCCACCACTGGCTTTGTCTAGCATGGATCCACCGTTGGCCTCGTCTTCCATGGGATCCGGCTACCACCGGTCTCGTCTCCCACAGGATCCGTCGTCACTAGCCTTGCCACGTTCGGATCTAGTTGTAGTCGACATTGCCTCATATGGATTCACCACCAAGCATCTCATTAGATCCCCCTACCACTCTCGTTAAACTCAACCCACGTCGGCTAGCCCTCTCTTCCTCACAACACTGTACTGGCTAGGCTTGTGGGAAATCGCTAATACGGGCATTTTCTCGGAGCTGGCCAATACGGGGTTTTTGCACCATCAGAATCAGGCTTCACGAGCCCTCCAGCTAACCAAACGCATGGTTGGTTGCTTACGCTGGCCAGACTAGAATACGTGTAGGCAAACAAACACACCCTTTAATTCCATCAATGATCGACATCTCACATTGTTGGTTTATAATTTCATCAATGGTTGACTTCTCCCTCGATAATGACCAACCAAACAATAACCCCTAGACCTATGCTACCAGGATCTTGCTGTTAGTTGCTACTATTCCCTCATTGAGACCTCTGAGTTTCTCCTCCCTCTTCCCAACCAACGACGAAGGCAAGACAGCAACACCACTTGTTGTTAGGACCATGGCAACAAGACAAAGAACGACTATGCATATTAGCTGTGCCACACCTTGTCGCAAGAGCCGTGACTTCGCCTGCTCCATCTATGTCAAGTCCACCTAGGTTCTTGTCGCGTGTGACAACACTAGTGGCTTGCCAGTAAGTCCACCTCCTATTAGTCCTTTATTTCAAGCACTCACGTAGAAGTGAGACTTGCCAATGGTGCGGAAAACATGGCCGGTGAAGACACAGGGCCGGCCTCCCTATTTTTTACACTAAGGAGAGCAAGTAATAGGGAACATTGACGATGGCACATATATTATTTGTAGACTTGGTCGAGGATAAAATATAAAAAAATAATTTTTAAAAAGGTGAAAGGGTGGATGATCAAGAAGTCAGTGATGAGTGGTATTTTAAAATTTAGCATCTCAAATTAGCAAATTGACGAAGCCCGCTACAGAAATTTCTCATCAATCTTAAGGGTTGTTTTGGACATGCAGTCACACCAAACGGAAGAAAAGTCTCAAATGGCTTCTATATGTAATAGATAGAAAACTATGGACGTATGCACATGCCATTTTTAAAAAAGAAAAAAATGAGTAGACCAAATTAATACAGACATTTTTGGCTTAGACCTGTTCAAACCCCGGGCCGGGCCGGGCTTCGGGCCGGGCCTGGAAAAGCCCGGTCCCGAAAAACCAGGCCCGAGCCCGGCCCGGCCCGGGGCGTCGGGCTCGGAAACCGGGCCCGAGCCCGGCCCGAAGCCCGAAAGCCCGGCCCGAAGCCCGGCGGCCCGGCCCGGCCACGACTTAAATCGCCGAAATCCCGGGCCCGGCCCGGCCCGATCGCCGGGCTTCGGAAGCGAGGCCCGAGCCCGGCCCGATGCACCGGTCGGGTCGGGCCGGGCTCGGGCCGGGTTCCCGGGCCGGGCTTCCCGTGAACAGGTCTATTTTGGCTGATCCGATCAATATTTCAACTACCTTCGGGATGTGTGCATAAATGTCAAACAAAAAGTTGAGGCTAAAACTGTCAACTACCCTAAAACACATTAAACAACGAAACATACATGGTCATTTGTACACACTCCGTCCCGAAATATAAGACAATTTTATTTTGTTAGAATAAAATTTTGATCAACAATTACCTTATTAATATGTCATTTGCTGCAATCTTGAACCCACAATGCATTGACTTCTTAGTTCTTACAATCTTGTGTACATCTAAACCTCGTATGTTTAATGTGATGGTGTGTGGACAACTAGCCTTGCCCTGGTCTGGGAGATATAGAAGATTTTTTTTTAACCAAAACTAGCCTTGAACGATTAACAAACTGATAAGAGCACCGACGCGGGGGGCATCCCTCGCCCGAAGGACAGGAATTCGTCCTGCCCGCGCAGAGCCGCACGATGCTCTCAAGAGGAACCGTTGATTGCGACTCGGCTCTCCTGCTGTTGCGCCCCCCGCGTCGCCCACCCGATCCCCGACCGTAGGGATAAATGGTGTGTAGCATAAAATAGCTTGTCCATAAAACTCCGTATGTCCACCGCAATCGCATAGCAAAAAGCAATCAAGAACCTAGCTAGCTTGCCAATGGAGCCGTCGTTGACTAGCTCAGCCGCCGCCCCAGCGCCGCCCACCGAGCGGCGGCCGCACGTCGTCCTGCTCGCCAGCCCCGGCGCCGGCCACGCCATCCCGCTGGTCGAGCTGGCGCGGCGCCTCGTCGACCACCACGGCTTCGCTGCAACGCTCATCACCTTCGCCAACTTCGCCGCGCCAGACGCCCTCGCCTGCCTCCCTGCCTCCGTCGCCGCCGCCGCGCTCCCCGCCGTCCAGCTCGACGACCTCCCGGCGAACGCCCGCGTCGAGACCGTGCTCTTCGAGATCGTGCGGCGCTCCATCCCGCGCCTCCGCGCCCTCCTCCGCTCCATTGCCTCCGCCTCCGCGCCGCTCGCCGCCGTCGTGCCGGACTTCTTCTGCTCCACGGCGCTGCCCCTCGCCAAGGAGCTCGGCGTGCCAGGCTACCTCTTCGTCTCCTGCAGCCTCCACGCGATCGCCGTCATGCGCCGCGCCGTGGATCTCTGCGACGGCCGCCGCCGCCGCCGCCGCCGCCGCCGAGTACCGCGGCCTCCCGGAGCCTCTCGAGCTCCCCGGCGGCGTGTCGCTGCGCAGGCGAGACCTCCCGCCGGGGTTACGGGACAGCAACGAGCCAGTTTACGCGCACCTCGTCAACGAGGGCCGCCGATACCGCGGCGCCGACGGCTTCCTGCTGAACACCATCTACGAGGTGGAGCCCGCCATGGTGGAGGCGTTCAAGCAGGAGTCGGAGGAAGGTGCGTACCCGCCGGCTTACCCGGTGGGGCCATTCGTCCGGTCAAGCTCCGACGAAGGCGCCGTCGCGGGTGAGTCGGTCTGTCTTGAGTGGCTGGATCATCAGCCGAATGACTCTGTGGTGTACGTTTCCTTCGGGAGCGCCGGCGAGCTGTCCGTGGAGCAGACGGCGGAGCTCGCCGCCGGGCTGGAGGCGAGCGGCCACAGGTTCCTCTGGGTCGTGCGCATGCCAAAACTCGACGCCCGTGCCCATGGCAGCGTCGATGATCAGAAGCCATTGGACTTTCTCCCCGAGGGTTTCGTGCAGAGGACGAGAGGCCGGGGCCTCGCCGTGGCGACGTGGGCGCCGCAGGTGGGCGTGCTATCGCACCCGGCGACGGCGGGGTTCATGTCGCACTGCGGGTGGAACTCAACACTGGAGAGCGTGGCCGCCGGCGTGCCGATGGTCGCGTGGCCGCTGTTCGCGGAGCAGACGACGAACGCCGTCGTCTTGGAAGAGAGCGCCGGGGTGGTGGTGCGGACGCTCGAGCCGGAGGACGACGGCGGCATGGTGGCGCGCGAGGAGATCGCGGCCGCGGTGAAGGAGCTCATGGAGGGGGAGAAGGGGCGCGCAGCGCGGCGTAAGGCGGAGGAGCTGATGCAGGCGGCGGCGCGGGCGTGGTCGCCGGAAGGGTCGTCGCGCCGGGCGCTGGAGGAAGTCGCCGCCAAGTGGAAGGCGGCGCTTAGCAAGCTGAAGTAACTTTGGTCAACGATCACAGATGTGGCAGCAACAAGTCGTAACGGACGTGCCTTCAAAGTTCAAACCGTACCTTCGGTTTTTTTTTTCTTGTTTTTTTAATGGTAATGCAATAATCAGCATAATCAGCGTTCGCGTCCTACCACGCAACTTCTCTCTCACACTTTTGAGTGTGCGGTCCCGTAGAACATCCGCCTAAATGCCGTAGAATAAAATATGTAGAAATAAAGTAGTTGGTGAAGGGGAAACATCGTTAAAAATGTGGTGTAAAATATGAAACAATTTTTAAAAATTTAATAAAGTGTGCAGTAAATAGTGCTCCAGAGTGCGCATTTAGAGTTGCTGATGGAGATGCTCAGCATAGCATTGCATGTGCAACCCGTGTGCTCTCTCTTTCTCTCAACCCCCCTCTCTCTATTCATGCGCTGCTTGCCGCTAATCGCGGCTCGCTGCTGCCGCGCGCTATAGCCGAGCTGAGCCACCTCCTTTCTTTCTCCCCCTCCCTAATTGTTGGTGTTGCTTGCTTGTGTCAAGTCTAGCTCTCTCTTTCTCTACCTTTATGTCCTCCTCCCTCCTTCCTTCGATCCACCTCTTACCCGATGAGTTAGATGGCTAATTTTGACGAGCACGACGATAGGACTTGCTGGATTTGAAAAAGAAAATGATGGAACGGAGATGTGCAATGAATTTTTGCCTTTAGAAAGCCGCCTCCTTTCTTTCTCCCCCCCCCCCCTCTAATTGTTGGTGTTGCATGCTTGTGTCAAGTCTAACGCTCTCTCTACCTTTATGCCCTCCTCCCTCCTTCCTTCGACCCACCTCTTACCCGATGAGTTAGGTGGCCAATTTTGACGAGCACGACGACAAGGCTTGCTGGATTTGAAAAAGAAAATGATGGAACGGAGATGTGCAATGATTTTTTGCCTTTAGAACATCACACTTGTATGTATGAAACATTTTGGTATGCTCGATGGAACATTGTTTTTGTTCTCGCGGACATCTAGTTTTGATTGGGGGTGGATGATTAATTGTGAACATGTTTTTTTCTATCAATTTTTGGTATGCTCCATCAGTTTTGGCATGTTTTAGTGTTTTTTTTGACATGTTTCAACAACTCTTTAACTTGTTCCAACATTGGTCAACTATGTTTCAACATATTCATCAGATCTTTTGTCATGTTTCAATTGCTTTACTGACGTTCAAATAATTTTATTGAAATGTTCCAATAGTTGGTTTTTTTTTCATAACTCCATGTCACATATTTCATCGACAGTACATCGTGTTTAAATAGACATAACCAAATATTTCTGTGATACGATATACCTTTCTTGGGCACGCTGTATATGTTCAAACCAAATTAACGTTGTATATGTTCAAATCAAATTAACGGTGTTCAAACCAAATTTAGAACTAGCGTTTGATTTTTTAAAGTTTGTTGTGGCTCCTTTTTTTTACCGTTGCAACACACCGATGACAGGCTCGGCCCAATCAGTCATGTGCGACTCAATTGCACACACGATGGCAATGCACAAATTTCACATCAACCTCATTAGCATCCTATAAACAAACTTGCTTCCTCTAATCAGAGCCGCAAAGTGCCTCCCACTTTGTTTTAAGGATCTATCGCAGCTGGATGGCATCAGCTTCGATAATGACTTTGTTCATACGCATCTCGGGAAAGCAGGAAACGAAAGCCCGATGGCTAGTAGGGATTAGAGAAATCGAAGATCCGAGTGGGCTGGCGTAGTGCTGGGAGTTGGGCCGTGCCGAGCGGCACGGCCCAGGCACGACGTGCCTCGTGCCTATTTTTACAGAGCAGGCACGGCACGGAATAAATTCGTGCCGGGCCGTGCCGGCCCATGTATCAAAAAACATAGCACGGCACAGCCCAGAAGCACGGTGTGCCTTCGTTGGGCCGGGCTGGCACGGGCACGGCCCAATTTGCTAGTTATTCTCGTCGTTGCATTTTTTCCCGCTGTCTGCCGTGCGAATGCTGTAGTAAAATAAATTTTTCCGCTAGCGCCGAGCATGCTGCAGCTTGCAGCGTTGCATGAGCCCTTCATTGGCTAGTCAAAAGCAGCTTACCTTTCATTGGCTAGTCAAAAGTAGCTTTTGGGGCTGCATGCGGGTTAAAAGATACTACCTCCGTTTTTTTTTATTTGACGCCTTTGACTTTTCGATACGTCTTTGACCATTCGTCTTATTCAAATTATTTTTAAAAATATCATTTATTTTGTTGTGATTTCTTTTATCAATATAGGTGCTTAAAATATGTCTTATTATTTTACATCTTTGAACTAAAATTTTGAATAAGACGAATGGTCAAAGACGTGTTAAAAGTTAAAGGCGTCAAATAAAAAAAACGGAGGGAGTAGTAATTTTTTATGCCAACCGTCACCTCGTTCTCCTCGCATGCATGCATAGAGGGCTTTGGGACTTGTAACAGCAATGTTTGACCGTGGTAAGAGCATCTCCAATGGTTATAGCCAATCGCTGGGTATAATGGTTATGTGGCACATCCACCTCAGCTAAAAGCTAGCATTCTCCAACAGTCTGGCAATAGCACATATAATATGGGACCCACATGATATTACTCCGGACAAAAACCGTTTTAGCACATATAATCCAAAAACCGTTTGCACCAACATGTTCCTAGTATTTTTACGAACAAAACAAGATATACGTTGCCATATAACTCTTCAAACTTATCTGGTGAAACTTGGATTTCGCCACTGAAACTTGGGTTTAGCCTACTGAAACTTGGATTTCATATTCGTTAAACTTGCCGAACTATCAAGTTTCATCAGGTTTAATGCAAGTTTCATCAAGTTTCAACAGGTCTCATACAAGTTTCTTCAAGTTTCATCAGGTCAATTCAAGTTTCAACAGGTTTCATCTAAGTTTCATCAGGTTATATTGAAGTTTCATCAGATTTCATCAGCACACGGCCAAGTTTCGCCAGTATAGATGTAAGTTTCATAAGTGTCTTCTCCTAGTTTCACATCAAAAAAAATGAAAAAGTGAAAAAAAAATTAAAAAAATTAAAAAGTATTTAAAATGGGTTGCTCTCGATTTTAGAAGAATTATGAAATTTATTCCACGCATTTTGAACACTATTTGAATTTTGTACAAAAATCAGAAGTTTAATTGGAGCCGCAAAGTGCCTCCCACTTTGTTTTAAGGATCTATCGCAGCTGGATGGATGGCATCAGCTTCGATAATGACTTTGTTCATACCCATCTCGGGAAAGCAGAAACGAAAGCCCGATGGCTAGTAGGGATTAGGGAAATCGGGTATCCTAATGGGCTGGCGTATCGTAGGAGTCACAATTGGTTTCTTATATTTCGCACCGTCAACTCAATAGCATTTCCATCTCTGACAACTAAGCTGGAAAAGCTCCAGCTTTCTTTGATGTGCAATTTTATTTGATTACCTCAAAAAACTAAGCTCCAGCTTGCTTTGATGTGCAATTTTATTTGGTCACCTCAAAATATATACGAAGCCCCAGCTTGCTTTGATGTGCAATTTTATTTGATTACCTCAAAATATATACTAAGCCCCAGCTTGCTTTGAAGTTGACTTCTCCGGTATGATGAAGGAAAAAACCATCAATGTTCAACTTGGGAAACTTGAACAGCCTTCTTGGGGTGGGAAGTGAACCATGCCTCATGTTGACCGCTTGCCCCTGTAGAAAATCTCTCAAAATCACAAACAGGGATGGTAGTTCGATGAACATGAAATATGCCCTCCAAGCTCACAGGCTTCTCCCCTTGGACCACATTATTCCTGTTGTACCATCAGTCCCACATCAAAGCAATGATTCGTAATATGTCTTTGCCAAGATGCCATATTCGTTGATTCCCTAATGAAGAGCTCTCAAACTGCCTTCGATGGCCTGGTCGAATCGAGAGAAAAGGTAGCCACCATCTTTGCTCGTATGGTTACACATAAGTCACACAGCATCAAGATTCAACAACCAGGCCCCTTCTACACGTTAGTTTCAATGGAAGATTATTATGCAAGAATCTTTTGTTTGGGAGCCTCGATTCCACACCTTCTACGTACAAAGCGCCCCCTGAATCATTTTCTTGAGAGCAGCTCTGTTGTCCTAGCACTTGTTGGAACACCAGCTTACACAATATATATGCTGACTTGAATGAAAACAAGTGCGATAGTAAAATTATATTTAATAACATTCGGTTAACATAGACAATATATATATGGTCTGGTACCGAGCAATAAATAAAAACCAAATATTCAGAGTAGTGCAACGGAAGGCTTCAATAGTGATGGCATCCAATCATCAACTCAGAATACGCAACTAGAAGTCCTAATCACCTTGATAAGGATCCCCTGATCCCGAACTACATTTGTTCTCTGCCTGAACCAAAATATCGATGGTTGCTATAACGAATACAAGGCTAGCCAGCAAACATTTTCCTTAATATGAATGCAGATAACAAATCATGCGGAATGGTTGTTTTACTAAAACAACACATATCTACTCAATTATTGTAGAAATATTATTATTAGTTGAACACGAGAACACCTTCTAACAAGCTTAGTCAAATAATGACTAATTGGCTCCACAGGCAGTCCCTACCTATAATATATCCATCAGATTTATTAATTCAAAACATACTGATACCATCATGTGAAAATGTTTCTCTTGCCCATAACGGCGAGCATAATCATCATGATAGTTTTAACTTTGCAAAGCATGTACACATTCTCCATAAGCCTTGTCTCATCTTGAATAGAAAAACAATACAAAAACTTTCACCGGCTACGCCTATTCCTTAGTGCACTCTATCTTTAGGTTTCACGCCCCACACAACATACTTCGACCAGGACAATAGTATTACGTATCTACATAGGCCATACCATGGTAGCGTATCGCATGAGGTTGCTCCCCTTTTAAGCCATTTGGAATCGGTGATAGCTAGTCACATCCATCCTCCTACTATTACACCGGTACTAGCTAGGTTTCATATGCTAGTAAGTTAGGGCTAGAAGACACAAAGTGGCTATACTGTTTAGTGCAAGGTCCTTATTTAAGGACACTCCCATAACAAAGCAACACACACCACATTGATATTTCCTATATTTCTTGGTCCAGTTTTTTCCATTGGGTTTTCATAAGGATTTTTAAAAATGAAATATGATGGTAATGGTAATTTTTTAAAGGGAGGGTGTTGTGATATTAATCACATTCATAATATGGACAAATTAATGTGTCTATAACAATAACTGCATAGCTATTATCCATTATGTTTCTATACCAATACATTGTTCTAAGACAGTAACTATTATAGGGAGTTACAACTGATGGTGGTTACTAACATGTGTCTCATCCCAAAAGATGCATCTAAAGACGTTTTCATGAAGGGAACATATCCTGCGCAATCAAGATTATGATCCAACCACCATACAACCGAACTATTAAAAGCAAGGTTCTAAAAATCCCGATTAATCATCGATTAGTCCCCGATTAATCTCTAGTCAGTTGTCGTCCGATTAGGACCGATTACCGATTAATCCTGATTAACTCTGACTAGTACTAATTTATTGGTCCGATTAATCCCGTTTTACCCTAGTCCCCACCTCACCGCCCGACTAGCAACTAGCGACTTTTAGAACCTTGATTAAAAGTTGTAAAAAAATTCTGAAAAAATTCGTAGATGTGCTTTATTATTTACTCTACCTATATATGAAAGTTTTAAAGTAAAACTCATTTTATATTAAGAGCTAAAAAAAGGAAAAATAGACAGCTTTGACGAGTTCAAAACTGATGGAATTTTATCTTTTTTGTAACTTTCAATATAGGATGAATTTGAACTTGAAATTTTATACAGAGGTAAAGTAAGTTGAAGAGTACATCTATGATTTTGTTTTAGAATTTTTTATAATTTTTTATAGTTCGGTTGCATGATAGTTGCACCTTAAGCTTGATTGCACAGGATATATTCCCTTTCATGAAACCTTTTTCAGTTTTCTATATTAAGGGCTTAATCCCTATTGTAATGATCAATGAAGAATGAATAAAAAGTTTCGTCTTTTTCTTTATTCTTTCTCTCACTTTATGTATAGATTGAAAAATAAAAAAACCAATAAAGTTATATGTAACATCCAAATTTTTCAAGTCAAAATAAAATATTTTTGAAATTATTTATTTTGGAAAATTTTTATCAAAATCTTTAAAAATAAAATTAGTTTGGCTATTTTTTGTTCGGCCCAAAATAATCTTCCTTTAAATTTCTGGTAACCCTAAACTACACGTATCGGTGGCTCTGATACCATGTTACAACAGCACTTGTATTTATGTGAGGGCCAAAGAACCATTATATATACAGAGTACAAGGGCAAAAAGGGAAAAGGCTAGAAAACCCTAATACAGTAAAGGGACGGGTCAGGTGTAACATCCAAATTTTTCAAGTCAAAATAAAATATTTTTGAAGCTATTTATTTTGGAAATTTTATTAAAATCTTTAAAAATAAAATTAGTTTGGCTAATTTTTGTTCGGCTCAAAATGATCTTCCTTTAAATTTCTTCAGGGAACTATTATTCCTCGACCTTTGGGCCAAATCCTGGCCCGTTCACCTCCTCTCCTCTCAGCTCACTTCCTGGCAGGCCCAGTCGGTTCCTCGCGGCCCGATCGGCGCCTCGCGGCCCATTTGGCCCGCTCACCCCCTCTCTTGCTCGCTCCACCTCTGCTCTGCCCCGCCGCCTGTGCACTCCGCCCGAAGTTCGTACCGTGCGCCGCTGGCGCCGACGCGATGCACGGCAGCCACAAACCCCATCTTACCCCTCCTTTTCCAGCCACTTGCAAACCGGCGAGCCACTTGCGCCATGGTCGCCCCTTCTCCGCGCGGCACGTCCTTGCCCCAGCTGAGTCACCTTGCCGCCGGCGTCGCCCTTGCCAATATCCGGTCCGAAGGACGCCCCGCCCGCCTCAAAATCATGCTCTCGCCTCGCCTTTTCCCTCTAAAACCGGAGCCCCAGTCGGAATTTCGTCGTCACTTGCGTCATCTCCTCGCCGCCGGCATTGTCCAGGGCCACAAAATCTCTCGGGCTCGGCACAACCCGGCCCCATCGCCCCGGTGGCAAATCCCCCTTCGCTTCCAATCCCTCCCTATAAAGGCTCTGTCGCCGCCCCAAGATTTCCCCTCCTCCACTTTTCCCCTTTTTCCACTTTCGGTGGCAGGAGCCCACGCCGCCGCGATCCCTCCACGGTGAGCTCCAAGCTCGCCCCGAGCTCCTCCGCCCCCCGAACACTCCCTGAATGCCCCGGTTTCTCCCCGTTGACGTTGCTCCATTTGATTTTCCCCAGGAGCATCTCGCCGGCGTCTTCATCCCGAAGGCTTCGGGCTCCAACGTCGACGGCTCGGTCCAGGCCCCCTCGCGCTGAATCGAGCCCGTGGTGAGCATCCCCGTCGCATTGTGATCCTCCCCGTACTCTTCGTTGAACGGATTAGGCCCTAGAGCCACCCCGCCCCGTCGGACCCCAAGGCGCCGCCGCCATTGAGCTCCGCCCCGCCCCTGAGACCGCCGCCGAGCCTCCCCATTTAGGCCCCTAGCCCTCCCTTACTCCAGCTCCCTAGACAGCTCCTCGCCGCCCTGGAAACGCCTCGAAGCGCCGCCGTCGTCCGTTGCTTCGCCGGAGCTAGAAGCCGTGGCGTGAGGAAGAAGAAGAGGTGACTGTTGGAGTTTTGACCTCGTGGCTAACAAATTAGCCCGAGTTTTCAGGGGGGCTCGTTCCCACTACTCGCCCTGATCGGGGGCACGAAGCCAACGACCGGTTGCTGCCCCTCGTTGCACAGCGCCTATAGGAACAGAAGCGATCCCCTAACGTACAATGTACTCACGTCACGACTTCTCAGTCCACCCTGAAAGGTAGGATCGCACATCTCAGCCCAACCGATCTTGGGAGGCGCTGGAGCAATGGGAAGGCCGCCACCAAGGAGGAGTTTCTGCTCCTCTATCGACGACGTCTACGTCTCCATCTGCACCTCGCCTGCACCACGCAGGCACAGGACTTCGTATTCCTCAAGCACCCGTAAGGACCCGAGACTCGAATTCCCTTTTGATGCTATCGGTGGTGTTCATGTGATTAGGCTAGACCTCATGTTTTAGGCTTCCGCAATTACGATTAAATCTAACAGTGACGTCATCGTGACGTCACCCGAGCCCGACGCTGCCGGATGGGGGCCAGCGGCCCGAGAGACTCCCCCCTCCCCCCGCGCTGCGTCTTCCCTTCGCCGAAGGCGTAAAACGCCAAAGGCGCCTTCGAACTAGCCCCCCTCCACTGCCACGTAAGCTTAGATGACCCACCCGCCAGCCTCATTCCTCCCGCCCGCGCGCCCTAGCCGCGAATGGGCCGCATTCGGCCCACGATGCCACGCAACGCTGCCCCGTTTCGCCACCCGCCCCGCATTCGGCCCACCCGGCCTCGCGCTCCTCGCGCGCGCGCGGTCTCCGCGTTGGGCCGGCCCACGAGGCCGCGCAACCGCAGGCCGCTTCGCCCGCGCGCGCCAAGCCGCCCAGCTCCGACCTGCTCCGCCCACTCCTAGCCCATCATAGCCAAAGGCCCTATTTTCCAGCCTCTATAGTTTTTATGTATTTAATTAAGAAGGATATTAGGATTATTTCTATTGTAAAATGTTTCTGACTCTCAAAATTATTGGTAAATTCTGGATTTAACTCTGAACAGGACAAAACCAGGATTTTGCTATAATTTATAGAATTAATTGCTCCTCTTGAAAATAAAGATTTAAAATTTCATCTTGTAGCAAACAAAGAGATTTATCTTATACTCATATTTTTGCAAGAATTAATTGCTGCAGAATAAATTTAAAAGGGGTAGATTAATGCATATTCAAATGTCATGAGCATATAGGCATACTATTCCCAAGTTATTCTTGCTCAGATAATTTAAACACCTAGGCCTTAGCTTAAGAAAATGAAAGTATCACCACAGAAGTCTTGGTAAATTTTGATCGTAGTACTGTCCACTTAACGACCATAGGAAAGCCTTCGCTAAAATCATGCATCATGTTAAAAGAATTTATCGGTATTTATTTGGCTGCTTGATTGCTCTCTGGTTTAATTAGATTACGAGGAACAGGACCCTGAGGATTCCGACAATCCTGCTGACGACCCCGATTACGAGGAAGGCCCAGGCGAGCCAATACTCTAGATCATACTTCATTTCCTATATTTCTGCAAATGTTTACGTTACTTTAAATTATGAAAGTATGCATGCTTTACTTTATCAAATTACTTATTTGCAACTACGTATTGTGTCTAGATATTTCCCAAATTGTGTAACTGTGTTAATAAGCACCAACCCCATCATTGAAATTAATTCCAACCTGTCATTTGTTGCCTAAGGATCTGTTATACTGCCTTTGATTAATAAATCAATTGAAAATGCTTAGCCATGGCTGTCTAGGTCAAAATGGGTTGACCCTTGCCTATCAACGCTTACGGTATAGACATGACGGATTGATCCTATCAACGTTACAACGGTATAGCCTTGCTATCAACGGGGTAACGGCATAGCTGATCACTAAAATCCTGACTATCAACGTAATCAGTATAGACGGGAGAATTCTCATGCACTTAGGTGTCAGGTCTGCCTGAGTGCAAAGTACTGTCCTCTAGACGATGATTATTACACTCTGTTGATTTTGAGGATCCGAGGATCCTGGCCTTAGTTGAGCTCAAGGGGATCACGCCTCGCTGAAAGGATGAGTCTGCCGCCACTTAGGAAGACATACACCTTGCGAGGGTATGATCTTGCCTATTGGAGACGGTACGAGGTACCGGTCTGCCTGTTTGTTCGGGGACCATGACCACTGAGATGGCTTGGATCCGCCGTGTTTGGGAGCATGAGGTGCTGCCCTGTTGTTGAAATACCCCTGATGATGATTTGAATCGCGTATATAGCACAATACGTTTTTGTTTTGTAAAATGGCTAGGTCATAGGTTTTCTATTATATTGGTATTACAAAATTGGCATTGTTGCAAATAAAATAACCCCGCCCCACCAAAAAGCCTAGTAGCATTATTTGCATAAGGTGAGGTATTTGGCTCGCAAGCACGGCTGGTGCTTACCCTCGCCTCCTCATAATCTTTTAGGAGGAGACGATGATGATGACGCCTACGAGCCTCTTGACGAGGAGGACGTCCAGGAGGATGACGAATAACGGGCTATAGGAGGACTTCAGTTGCTTGCCTCTTTTGGGTTATGGAAGGCATAGCTTCGAAGCGCCGCCCCCTTTTGGCTTTTCCGCTGTATCGGACCCTGCAATGGGTTCCGCCTTTTGTATTGTAAGATTTGACCTATACGGTCCCTCAGACAAATGGAGCCTCAATGTACTTTGAAAGACAACTATTATCGGTAATAAAGTGTCCTCGTGGGTCTCCTGTATGAAATGATTCAGCTCCTTGTAAATTCGTATTGCGTTAGCAAGATCCTGGTCTAACGCAGACTACACGAAGGTCCTGGATTCCCTTAAAAATCCGGGTCTGACATCAGGCCCATATACATAGCCCAAATATATCTCTAACAAGTTAAAACCTGCTTGAGCTTGATTAGGTTGACTAGCTAGTTGTGAACTGTGATGCACACACTCTAGCTAAATTCTAGAAATTCGTTTCGAAGTATCAATGTTTGATTGCAGCAATCTTGACGTCTGGATAAATTGAACAATATCTTAGTTACAGGGTGTGCCATAAATTTAAGAATAATTTAACTAGATCCCCTAAAATCTATCTACTGCACTAGCCGAGAGCCCGTGTGTTGCAACTACATTACATGAACCTGGAAATTTAGGTCAGCTTTTGCACTACACTGCTTATTACAACGGCATTATTGTGCAGTCTTAACATAATAAGGTATGATTGAAAGTGGATTGTACGTGGCACAAAACATGCAGGCGGATGTGCTTTTCAATTTTATTTAAAATATCAATCTTTTATGTGAGAACCTATGAGCAGTCACTCAGTCAGAATTGATTATACTAATACGCAGTAGTTCTTTAGAACTGCCCACTAACATCAATGGACCCTTGGACACTTATGCTCGGGCCATGGAAACTTAACATACAGACATCAAAGTATGTTTCATTATGTAGGCCATCTCTTGCTCAAAAAAGAAAAATGTAGTTCATCTTCAGAGCCACTATTATTTTCATCCATAACCATGCAACCATGGAATGGAAACAAGCAAGTACGTTTGAGTTTCTGGAATACGCATTTTGCCTTCTCCGGTGTTCGCAAAACACTGGAAATCACAATAGTTAGGTTGTCAATGTGATTCCTCGTAAATGGTGAATTAAGCAACTCGAAGGTGTTCTGCACCAAAAGCTCCATCCTTTTTTTAATTTGGTATAGAGAAAAAATTATCAGGTATAGAGAAAAAATTCCAAAAATTATATATGCGCAGATGAGGGACAAGGTGGATTCATTGGATTATATGCGCATATGAGGTACTAGGAGTACTGGGCAAACCACCGTCAAGAGTTATGTCATACAAGCTTTGCCATACCTGTAATAACATGTTTTCTTCATGTCGATACAGCATATGATAAATGTAGGCTAAATCGTGTACATATATAGTAGATATTTTCGTTGATTAATGCAAATAGAAACAAACGGAGACAGCGACACCGCGACACACAGGTAGGGATGCAAGTGGGGCAGGCTGCGGCCAGCCCGCACCCACTCACACGGACCGCAAATCTCAGAGCAGTTGCTACCAGTGCAATTAAATTACCCGCTAATGACATGCAGGACATGCGGGTACCCACGTTATGACCGTAATAAAGATGTATTCATACAGACAGCGTGAGCGCACTACAAAAGGACTAAAATATCAAATTTTAAGCAGTTGTAAAAGAACTAACATATCGTCCTGCATTTCAGCATGTCACATGCCAACATTTCAGCATATACGTCGGATTAAAGCGAACACAACCTGCTTTTTTTGGGCTGCATTTCAGCATGGCACGAGCTAACAAAGTCAAATAGCAAAAGAACTAATACAGAGTAAAGAGAGAGAAATTCAAACAGCAAAAGAACCATAAGGGAAAAGTATTGTATACTTTCACGTATGTTATCTCTTAACAAAGAATAGGATTATTCTAAGAAGTGTAAGTGTTGAACTAAACTGCTGCCCTATAAGGTATTTGAGCCCTCATTGCATATGAGATCTTTCTAAATCCCATATTACCACCTCATTGCATATGAGACCATGCCGAATCTAAGATCATCACCTCAGTGCATATAAATCTGAAATCTGCAACAAAAGTTAAAAAGAGTCAGATTGAAAAAAGAAACTCATCATTGGTTAATAATATTGGTTCAAGTCTGAAGACACTATACAAGCAACACATTTTCATCTATGGTATGAATAATTTCATATCACACCTCAGAGGTTGAACAATTTAGATTACCTAGAGTTTTAGAGATCATCGTCATCTCCATCATCACTAGTCATCGTGTTGACAGTAGTATCTGAAAAAATGGAAGAAGTTGATATGTTGATAGAAAAGGATTACGCAGTACTAAAAATTGTCAAATAATCTAGTATAATATAAACAACAATTTTTGGAGATTTACCATCAGCTCTAATCCAGTCCTGAAGACATATCAATGCTTCAATCGTTTCAGCGGTTAGTCTACTGCGATAGTCACTTATAACCCTCCCACCGGTAGAAAAGGCACTCTCTGATGCTACCGTAGATGCAGGGGCTGCTAGCAAATCACGGGCCATACAAGAGAGTACTGGATACTTGGCTGAAAACATCTTCCAATATTCCAAGATGTTAAAATCCATTGCTATAGAGACTGCATCTTCTTCCAAGTATTTGTCAAGCTCACTTGCCTTTTTATGTTGTTGCTCACTAATATGTTTGCCCCAATCAGCCCATGGGTTACTTTCTTCAATATGTATCTCCACCAAATTGTCTCTTTCTAAATTCTCAATCCCAGAGTCACCTAACTCCAAGGAATATTCAGCAAAGAGTGTTTTAATTGTCTTCTTCACTGCACAGAGGTAACCTGCTGTCCTATTCCCAAATCCCTTACTCAAACGATACTCAAGAAACCCGAACTTAAACCTAGGATAAAAAACAACAGGAACACAAAATTGCCAAAAATGATAGATCCCAATATTTCTGAAATTTTGCATTCATCTGATCTACCATACAAAAAAAGATTGTGTTTGGATTGGTAGACTCCTCATCCAATAATTTCTTCACCTTCCAAAGCTCATGGAAGTAACATGACGAAGTAGGATATTTGGATCCCGAAATTGCTACAGTGGCATTATAGAAGACCTTCAACATCTTGCAAAGTTCCTCAGCCATCTCCCATTCTTGAAATGAAGGTAAATGTGTGTAATGTGTATCCTCTCGTGCTAGAGCTTCAAATGCCCGTCTAAATATCAAAGCAGATTTTAGCATAAGATATGTTGAATTCCAACGAGTTGGAACGTCAAGCGAGCAACACTTCTCACATGATATACCCACTTGATCAATCATCTCCTCAAATCTTTGCTTACGAGATTGAGAGCTCTTCACATACTTCACACTGTCCCTAATGTTGTTAGTAGCACTAGAAATGAATTTGAACCCTTCTTGAACAATGAGATTAAAGACATGTGCACCACAACGTGCATGGAACAATGACCCTTTGCATGGTAGTAGGTGCTTTGCAAGAAGGTTTTTTTTCAAAGAAGTCACCATAGAGTCATTCATTTGAATAATTTTTAGATGTACCAGCTCATTTGAATAATTTTTTAAATATGGAAATATCAAACCATGAAAGGATCTTATCACTTGAACCCAATGTGTTATCCACCAACGAATACCACATCTCATCATGATTGATGCAACCATTTCAGACGCAATCATTATCTAAAAAATCAACATACCACTACGGAATCTAGCAAAGATAACTGAACACACAGCAGCATATTTCTTAGTCGTTGCTTGCATTTCTACCGGCAAAAAGAGGCAAAGAGAGATAAAGAGACACTCACCCGAGTTAGAGAGACTCCGGCTGACGGGGAGACGAGGAGGCCGCACGGAAGGAACAACGCGCAGTCAACGGGGCTGCCGCACGGAGGAGACGAGGAGGCCGGTCGGCAGGGTGGCGAGGATGGATCGACGCGGCCATCCGGCAGCTAGGGTTGGATCGCCGCCATGGGTGATTTGGGAGCGATTTTGGCTGTCGGGTGAAGCGGGTCCTGGTGGAGTAGTGCGGAGATTCCACTCCACCCGTTGGGATTTTGGCAGATGGTTGCGGGTATTTTTGCAGGCCTTTAGGTGGGCCGATTCGGCGGGTGTTAAAATCAGCCCGCCCCACTTCCCATCCCTACACACGGGGGCAGTAAAATAAAAACGGCATGGCTAATTTCCAGGCACCTGCAATTTCAACTTTGGCACAGGCGCTGCTTGTTTCCACTCATTTTGAAATGTTTTCCACATTTACATTTTTTTTAAACAAACGGGGCAGACGCTCTGCCATTTCATTAAGAAGAAGAGAACTGTACACTGTACAGAGATCTAGCCACGGCTAGAAAAACAAAAAGAAATTACACTAGGGCAGCAAGGAGCCCGGCCCATCCTCCATCCCCTGACCTCCTGCAAAATTCTATCAACCAGCGTCCTAGAAGGAAGATTCTTATGCTGAAAAATGCGTCTATTTCTTTCCTTCCAAAGATTTCAAATAGTGTAGACTATGAGACCATTTAGGACCCTCTTGGCCGCTTTGTCGGCTGTCTGAGAAGAGGCCGCGATCCACCAGTCGCAGAAGCTCATGTTGTTTGTCCATCTAGACGTTTGAGGGTATTGATTGAGAACCTTATTCCATACTTCTTCAGAGTACGAACAATGGATAGTCAGATGGTTAATGGTTTCTGGACTATTTTAACATAAAGAATAGATGGGTTGGTGTGGCCATCCTTTTCGAGTCAGGACATCAGCCGTATGAATGCGTCCATGGGCGAAAGGCCAAGCAAAGAATTTGTATTTTTTTCTGTCTGTGTCTTTCAGATGGTGTCTCCGAGGGACCAGCCTGTGCTGCCCAGAAATTGAAGATGATAGGCCGACTTAGTGGAGAACTGACCATCCGAGGTTGGAGTCCAAATGATCTCATCTGTAAGTGTTACACCACGAGGTTGGCTCCAAAGGTGGAGGTAGTGCTGAAGCTGCTCCACCGTGTTGAGGTGCCGCACCATACCTATTTTGAGACGGTGGAAAAATAATGCGATGTCACTTGTGCGTGCTCAGCTCAACGCGACGACGGCGGCAGCGGCGCTCGGCGACGAACGAGAGTTTTTGCGCGGGCGCTGCTTCTTCTAAGAAGTTTGTATTGTTTTTTCACCTTTTTATTAATTGGAAAAATGTTTTGAGATGGTGGAAAAAAACACACGACACCTATTTACATGTGCTGTGCGTACGTGCTACGTTGCGATCTTTCGCTCTACTCAATTCTCACCAACCAATCAAGAGTTTTACAGCCCATCTATTTTAATTTACATTCTCTATCTAATTCCCTCCAGCCAAAGCAAAAATCGTTTGGTGAATGGCAGTCGGCAGAGATGTAAACAGTAGGGCTGGCAACGAGCCGAGCTTGAGCGAGCCAGTGGCTCGCTCAAGCTCGTTCACTGACGAGCCGAGCCGAGCCGAGCTCGGTCACCGAACGAGCTAGGAAAAAAGCTCGGCTCGGGCTCGTTGAAAGCTCGGTCCGGCTCGTGAGCGCTCGCGAGCCTGATGAACAGTCTAATATGTGCTCTTTGAGGTTTGAAGAAAGGGTGTTTCAGCGGTTTCGATGGAGGATCGTCTTTAGGATGAGATTTTGATAGCTTTTTTGGACGTATATTAGGGGTATGTTCAGTCATAGACAAGTGGATGGGTCAATTACAAGTGGTATGAGATGAACTAATACCTAGAAGCCCATGAATCCACGAGCCATGAGCTGCTCACGAGCTGAAAAAAAAGCTCGAGCTAATTGACCGAGCTAGAAAAAAAGCTCAAGCTCGGCTCGTTGGCCTACGAGCCGAGCCCGAGCCGAGCCAAAAACCGAGCTGCTCACGAGCAGCTCGCGAGCTCCGAGCCAATGTGCCAGCCCCAGTAAACAGACAACACAGGACAAGGAACACGCGCCTTCGCCGGCCCTGAGCAGCCGTCCGATTAATATCCGACGGTTGGGCATTACCATGCTCCTCTCTCGGGATGCAATGCAACTGTAGCCGTCAGTTGCTCGAGTGGCCACGGCCGCACGGCCGCGGCAGCCGGTCGTCTCCCCGCCCACTCCCTCCGATGGCGTCTGCCCCCACGCCGGCGACGCCCGCGGCGGCCACGCGGCCGGCGGGGAGGCACGCCGTGTACGTCGCCGCCGTGCCGCTGCGCGGGCCCAAGGGCCCCGCCCAGGCCGTGATGTCGGCGGGCTACGCGCTGGGCCTCTGGGACCTGCAGCACTTCATGGTGCTCCTCCGGCCCGACCCCGACCCGGCCCAATCCCAGGTGAGCCCAGCCCAATCCATCCCTTCTTCCTCTTCCTCTTCCTCCTCCTCCTCTCCAAGACCCAGTTCTTCACTGCGGTGAGCTCATCGTCGTCGTGTTCCGGCCGATCGCAGCCATTGCTGGTCTTCGACTTTCAACCTCGGGACCCCGATGACGTTCTCGCCGCGCTCTCCGTGCTGACACAGAGCAAAATACCCGGTAATTCGGGCCAAATGTTCTTGTGCTTTTTTTTTTTCACGCCAAATTTTCTAGCGCTGGGCATTGCAAGAAATGGAGACTAACCGAATCATGTTATCTGCGCCATGCTACGATCGATTAATTCATGCCATCTGCGCGACTCGCAATGGCCACTCAGGAGTGGTTCGGAGAAGGACGCTGCGGAGGGCGCCGAGCAGGAGGTGCTGGTACGTGGGGCTCACCGACGGCGGCGACGGCGGCGGCGTCCACGCCGCCGACAGGTTCAGCGAGCGGTGGCCGACCGACCTGGTCGTCGGGAGGCACGACTGCAGAGACTACACCAACGGTGGGTACTGGGTAGAGCTGCTACTGCTAGAGCACTGCATGATGAACCTCTCTCCTTAATTCCCACGCTGCCACTGAAGAGTCTGCCATGGCCGCGAGATCGAGCAGTCTCGATCGCTGCTCTCACCCTGTCTCTGTCTCTGATCGATCTCTAGGGTTGGTCGAGGTTCTGACAGGCGAAAAACGTGTGCTGGAGTCGCTCAGAGTGAGACCCGAGCAGCTGCCAATGGGGCGGCGCCATGGTGCAGGTCTCTCTCTCTCTCTCTCTCTCTCTCTCTCTCTCTCTCTCACTCACTCATTCATCCCCCCAAATTCGCTGTCGTGGTGCACTGATGAATGGTGGTATTGTTTACTGAATCTTTGCTCGGGATATCGTTTGAAAACGTTGGTGATGTTGCTTAGATCATGGCATTTGATTGGTTCGGTAGGTTGCTTGTCATTAGTTGATTCACTTTCTGTTTAACACGTTCTCAACTAGCTTGTTGCATCTGACAGAGTTCATTATTGGTGCTTTCATTTTTTTACTTTTCAATATCCCTTGCTGAAATAGGTTGTCGCTATGCTTTGCATGCAGATGGATGAATACATCGAATTCATCCATCGAATGTGAGCTTCCACTATCGTTTTTGGGATTTTTTTGAGACCCAAGATGCCGCCTGCCTGCAAGTGAAAGTAAGAAGCCTTCTTGGGGAAATACGTTCCTTACTTCCTTGGCTGAAGATTGAAACAACAGTAGTAATGCTCATTTCTGTAACCAGGTGTTTTTTTTTACTGAACTAGCAAGTGTTGGTTCGATTTTATGTCAGTAGTTTCTTTGCCATGTGACAAAAAAGAATTACCACGAATTTTTTAATACCAAAATGGAGAACAGAAAAAAAAAATCATGCATATCCATTATCCTCACTCCTCAGCACTATATGAGCAATTAATGTCCACTACCATGTAGATAGCTTTAGCAAACAGACACAGAATTCTCCTGAATTCAGTTTACACCGAGGAGGTGATCAATCTCGGTCGTTCTCCTCCACCGTAAGTGGCGACTGGCGAGTGTGTATTTGTATCATCCACAGACAAGAAATCTCAACGTCTTTTCTCTAGCCATCTTCCTGCGGACCCAACGCCCCCTCGAACATCAGCAAGTTGCAATGCAAACTGCAAACATATATGGTGTCTTAGGATATGATCCCCAATCGCCATTGTTGGCCACCCAGCCCCACCCTATAATACTCTGACCCTCACCTCAATCATCTTCCATGATGCAACTTGCATCACAATGCCGGCTACTTTTGACATGAGGTAGCAAGTGGTTGACTATCTCTAAATCTTGTATCTTAAGCATGAAAGGGGGGAGGAGGAGGAGGCAAGGCACATTGATCATTTATCTGGAAGCTGAAAGATAGGATCAGAGGTCATCAGTTCATCACCATTCACCAACCCAGCAAAGAGCAAGCAATGTGCTGTGCAGTGAGTTCATTGCATCCATGATGAGTGGTGCCCCTACCTAGCTGCACTGGCTGTCTGGCCCTTATCAAGAAACGCAGCAAATCAAATCCAGCCATTAGTGACATGCACACAGCAGTGGGAGCAGAACCCGTGTTTAGCTGGCAAACGAATCCTGATCTGCACCATGCTTTTCTGCTCTGTTTGCACCTGCAATCTCCAGCACCTTCTGTAGGCTCCAGTAGTCCAATCTATATAAGAGGCACTGTTTTTCGTTTGCTCAGATCTAGAATTTGATTAAGAAGAAAAAATGTACTTGTTGTACAACAGCTCAATTGTTTTGAAGATAAAAAAGATAGCTTGAAACTTCTGGTGAGTTTTATGTGTAGTGATGTCAGATGTAACAAAATGGGAAAAAAATTCTGTAAATCACATGCAAGATTGTGGATTGCGCTTGTGGCTTGTTCAGTGGATAAAACAGAAATACGCTAATTGGTGACGAGAAAAAAAAATGGAGTTGATCAAATGGCTGAATTAATCGTTACTAACTGAATATTGCCTTATATCTGGAAGTACTAATATTCAGGAACATTTGCATTTATATAAGCCTCTGAAAAGTACCTGAGAATAATAGTCAGCCCCTTGCAGGAAAAAATCACCATTATTAATTAAATTAAATTAACTTCGGAGATCGCGACAAATGCCGTTTCAGTGTCAAACCTTGATTGACATTTCTGTAAAAGCCAGTGAAAATGCGCTGATTATCTCGGTCCATGTCGCGTATAGATTGCGCAACGTCGCGAATCCAGGGCAGAGGATTTCTGGCCAGTTCTTGTGGAGTGGGATTTATCTGGAGGGCCCTGAATTGCACCGCATGATCCTGACTAGCCACCATGACTGTTCAGGCTGGGGCTCTCAAGCCCCAGCCCTGAATCCAGAATTGATCCCAAGAAGATCTTATTTTCGGCACACTCATTTTCGTCCATTCGATGGGGTTTACCGGCCTCAGCTCAACTCTCTGTCAGGTCGTTGTCGCTACCCAGGCTTGAGGCCTCTCTTTTCAGTTTAATTTAAATTAAATCAAGTAAAAATTTGTTATTTTTATAAACTAAATGATGTATTAATTTGCAGTCATTTTTATGGGGTTTAACTAGATTTTTAAATATTTTTTTCGTAATTTTTTAGACTGTCCAAGATCTCTGTCGAGGGATTACAAGTTTTTTGGATTTAATTTTTTAGCGATTTTCGTCTGAAAGAACATGAGGCTTCCCCTCTGCCAAATGAGGAGGGTGTACGGACACCGCAGAACTGCAGAAGCAGAAGATTTCCTACGTGATTTGTTTACCTGATTTTGGGCTAAACTTACCAGTCCAATGTTCATGAAGCCAAAAATTCGCAAGAATCATGAGCCTGGCTGTCTCAGGCAGTTATGTGTTGACACAAAATTTGTCCCTGTCTCAGGGACAAGCTGTCACGGTTTAAAGGAAGTTAAGGATGATGATGATGTTTCTATGATGAAACCCAACTTTGCAGTTTGCACCAATTGTCAAACTTTTTTTTTAGGAAGAAAACTCATGTTTCTTTAGTCTCGTAAATCTCTGAGCTTGCTTCTTTGCAGCGAGCCAGCGAGTGTCTAGTTAATTCTTCAGGAGTTGACTATGTATATGGTCTGATTGAACTTAGAACACGGAACACCATGCACACAAGTAAAAGTTGTCAAGGAAAAGAAGACCAGGATGCACACAGAACAGTGCGCAAAAATTCTAGGAAAAAACAAACGTCACATTAACAAAGTAAAAACACCAAGACACGAAGAGCTTGACATGTAAATTGCACTGATCACTTATCCAAATCAAGAATGCTACATATATAGTCAAGACAACTCAATCACCATGGCACTCGTGCTAGCAAGTAGCAACTAGTAACCTAGCTGTAGTTGTACTACGTACATCGAAGATGCATTACATACTCTATACATTAATCTACCATATTATACACCATCTTTCCAACTACGTGTATGTACGTACATATAGCTAGCGTCCTACTGTACCCAGTCGGACGTACATGTGTACGTACAAATTGACCATACGGCTACGCGTAGATGGCGTAGCGCATGCTCTCGCGCACCATGAGGTGGCTGACCTCGTCGGCGCGCGGACGCCACCCGCTCACCGCCCAGGCCTCGTCGGTGACGCCGCCGCCGTCCTCGCCGTCGAAGCGGATGCTGCACGCCAGCGCCAGCAGCGCCCTGGCCAGCGCTCCGGCCACACTCGGCGCCGCCACCGCCACCTCGCCGCCGCCCTCCTGGCCGCCGGCGGCGGCGTGCCCGAGCGCGCTCTCGTCCACCACCCGCGCCGTCCTCCTCCGCCGCCGCCGCCACCGCAGGCCCTGCCGGACGAGCACCACCACGCTCCACATGGCCAAGAGAGAAGAAGCTAGCACACACCAAGATCGCAAGATCGCAACCTCCCCCGCCTCCGGCCTCCGCAGCTTCCGACCAACTCACGGCGAGAGCTCGGCGGCGTCGCGGCGGCCGGCGAAAAAGCACATCCTCCCTCCGTCCGCTGGATCGCACGGCTCGCGCCGCCGCCTCCACCAGCACCACATCTCGCGGCGGCTATATATGCTGGGAGAGCGAGAGCTAGCTAGCTAGGTAACCATATGCTTGAGCACATGGAAACACACGGGAGAAGGCGGCCGTATATATGGAGGAGGAAGCTTAGCGAGGCGCGCAGGAGCCGGACAGGACGGAGGTAGGGGATCGAGGAGGAGGGGATAGTGGTGGGGGCTGGGGGGAGGGGAGCACTAAGCTTGGGCTGATAAAAAGAGGCGGGAAAGGTTAATTAGCTAGCTGGTGCATGGTGATGGTGGGTGGTGGTGCTGGACTGGTGGTGCTGGGTGCTGGTTTCTCGATCGATCTCAGCGTGTGGGGAGGGAGGACTGAGGAGACGTAGACCGGCCCGACCCCTTTACATGCCAAATTGATGCTGTGTTTGCCGTCTAATGCTAGGCATTTGCTAGCTGCTCCCTCACATTATAGCGATGTTGATCATCGCGTGCCAAAGGCACTGTTATGGCCCGCTGCGATCCGGCGTAGCTTCTACTAATTCGGAGCGATTCGGTTCTTTTCAAGACCAACACACGCATGGTTAATGGTTTAGAACTGTTGGAGAATAAGTTTTGCGGAATCGTTGTGTTGTATCGATCAGTGGTGGAATATATATAGAGTACAGGGGATGGGCCTCCCCAAGGCCCATATACTCTTACACTCCCCCGCAGTCTAAACGGCACTAAGCGGTCTAGACTGATACAAAGCAAACACACACTCCCCCGCCGTCAAAACAAAGTGTCCATCATTCCTAGCGAGGCGCGCAGGGGAGCCGGACAGGACGGAGGTAGGGGCCTGGGGCTAGGGGATCGAGGAGGAGGGGATAGTGGTGGGGGCTGGGGGGAGGGGAGCACTAAGCTTGGGCTGATAAAAAGAGGCGGGAAATGTTAATTAGCTAGCTGGTGATGGTGGGTGGTTGTGGTGGTGCTGGGTGCTGGTTTCTCGATCGATCTCAGCGTGTGGGGAGGGAGGACTGAGGAGACGTAGACCGGCTCGACCCCTTTACATGCCAAATTGATGCTGTGTTTTGCCGTCTAATGCTAGGCATTTGCTGCTTCCTCACATTATAGCGATGTCGATCATAGCGTGCCAAAAGCACTGTTAGGGCCCGCTGCGATCCGGCCTAGCTTCTAATTCGGAGCGATTCGGTTCTTTTTGAGACCAACGCGTGGTTAATGGTTTAGAACTAGCCGATAAAAATAGGTCAAAGGCCGATGAGAATAGCTATTTTCGTTGGTTTGCCGACGAAATTTCAGATATTTTAAAATTTAAGTTTCATATTGAAAATTTAAATTTTGGTGTTTGAATATCGTAGAAGCTTAATTTTTTATATTTGGTCAATGGTTGAAATTCCTATTAGTTGCAGGGGCATTTTGATTATTGTTTTCGGAAAAAAGGCGAAGAAAATAGAAAATAAAAGGGAAATGGGAGAAATGTCATGAAATAAATTCTATCGGTAATTAGGAACCGGAGTCTCTAGATGTCGAGTTTACTATTTGAAATGGGGATCAACCGTCCCCATTCCATGTCATACTATGCATTTATAGCCCATGAAGCTTGCGACGACAATCTTAGATAAGCAACACAAGACAACAATTTTTTAATCTTGGTTCGAGACGCTCCCACCGATGAAATAACAACCCTATGTCCAATCTTATATTTCCATGGAAAGGGAACTACAGGCAAAGGCTTCTCGAGCCAGATAAACCACAATCGGGCGACCTTGACGTGGTATGTTACAAAGGCTTTGGTATGTTACAAAGGCATGTTTGTGCGGAGAAATGATGTAAAATCCTTTTTATTTTGCATTGAATATTAATTATAAACTTTGTAAATTTGGCCGGTGCATATAAAGTGTACATTATTACATGTATTATCTAATATATTTAAGCTTGTTTGATTGCTAATTATATGCTCATCCTATATGTATTTAAATTTAAACGACAAATAAAAAAATCTCCTGCCGAAATATATATTTAAATATCTATTTGCGCCGCCCCAGAAATGAAATAACCAGGTGGCCATTAAACTGCACGTTTACGCAAGCGGTTACTGAACCGCTTGCGGAGATGATCTCTGCAAGCGGTTCGTGGCTCCAACCGCTTGCAGACAGCCCCACGTGGCTTCCACGCCCGCCCGCGCCATCGCCCCAAGAACCGCTTGCAGAGGGGCTTCACTAGCGGCTCTGGGAGCCGCTTGTGATGCCCATCGGGCATCAGTCGCGGTTGCCTGCAAGCGGTTCTAAAACCGCTTGCACAGGCCTTACGAGCCGCTTGGCCTACCTCGATCCGCAGTAGTGTAATAGTCTTCTTATAACATCACTTTAATGGAAATCCTGTCACTTCCGATCGATTACTGCACTCTTTGATTTCTTGGTGAGACCATTTTGTTAGATAATCAACATGACGCGATTTAGAAACAACACCGGAGGCATAATATTTGGTAACACAGTTCACCTCTCAGATAACATCTGCGGGTGATTATGGACACACCTCCCCAACAACGCAGCATCCCGGCCACCCGGGCCAAGGCTGCAAGCCGGGCACAACCTCCTGTGAGGCTAAGCCGCTATTTGGTTGTTATAGGCTATACCAGGGGTGTCCCCTATTTATGTAGGAGCCAGGGTACGAGTCCGAGCCTAACACGATCCTTCCCTTCCTATTACAACACAAAATCCATATAATATGCTTGTACACATATTCGACATTAACTGTAACACATTCACTCTAACATTTTAAATATTTTTTAGAATTTTATAGGATTTTTACAAAAAGCCTCAAAATTTTTTTAATAATTTGTTAGTTTATTCAGACCTCTTTTTAAATGTCATCAATTCTTTTAACTAAAAAAATTAAACTAAAACAGAGAACCAAAGAGAGCCTACATGTTGCTACTACATAAAAGTGACATAATATATTTTTTATCATTTTATTTTCGTGTTGTTTCCGGAATTATTAAGACAAATATATCCGTTAGACTATTGAGATAACGATATCTTGGTAGAGCATCGATACAGATAATTACACTCATAGGGTGCATGTCAATTCTAAGTCGCCGTTGATAAATGGATGGCTGGTATTACTTGGTGCTTTACCATTGATTCATGTCAAGCGTGGAAGCCGGGATATAATGTCAACAGAAAAAAACCAATAAACAAAGGATTAAATCATGTTATCTCAAAAAGGAAGATATCAATCACTCAGCTTTATCATGTTTTTGTCTTTCTCTGTCCTTTGCTGCGCCAGCCTTTTACTTTTCTTTTCAAAGTTCTCTAGGTTATAAGTGCCATCCTGAGATTTTATTTTTTAATCAATTAGTCAACCGTTTATTAAAGGAAAAAACATAGTACATACGGATGCGCTTTTGTCTCCCAAGTCCTGTCATGGAATTATGCGCAACAGCACCAAAGTACATAGATTTATGAGCTTATATCTTATATACTTATCAGCTTATCTCATAAATTTCAAGAGTTTTTCAACGTAGCCTTGTGAGCCGGCTCGAGTTCCTTTGACTATTTTAGAAATTTGAACTGTACCTTCAACATATTTGAAAAAAGCATTTATATTTTGGAAATGAAGATAAGCATATAAGCACATAAGATGGAAAAAAATCATCATATATCTTATCGACTTGTTTGCTTCTTTCCTAAACTTCCAGAGCTTCCTGATATGGTCTAAAGAGTCGGCTACAATTCATTTCATTTGCATTTTAGAATTTTGATAGCCGATCGTCGAGAAATCGGTGAGGTGGAGAGAGGGGTAGAGAAGATTACAATTATTCATATTACCCCTTGACAATTTGCATGTGCCGCTTAAAAGAATAGAGTGATACAAGAGGTACCATATGTCCATAGCAATTGATCGGAGCAAATCTGAAATGGATGGTTTATGAATGTGAGGTATCAAGTGCCGTAAAATCCATTTTACCTATTACTACTAACGCATGTACTAATTAAGAATGTGTAATGCTCCTTGAAAGGATCGATATGCCGCCTAGAGGAGGGGTGAATAGGCGAATAAAACAAAATTGCGGAAAGTAAACACTCAAAACAGTAACAGACACGTCAGAGGTTCCGATGGAGATCGGATGTTCTGATCAGGTCCAGTGCACCGTGCGTCGGATGTTCTGATCTGCGTCGGATGTTCCGATCCTGATTGATCTGAAGTTGAAGTAAACTTGTAAAACCAAGTTTAGATCTACTCAAGGATATTTAGAACAAGTTAAAAACAATAGTAGAACCAACTTATTGCAGATAAATTAAATTACTCAAGATCGAGACGAAGAACACGGTGATTTTTGTTTACCGATGTTCGGATCTTTGAAGGGAGATCCTACTCACCGTTAGGGAAGGCACAAAAGACCGGATCACCAAGACCCTAATTAATCCCCTTCCGGCGTTGCACAACAGCACTCACCGGTCTTCACTAGATGAGTCCTTGTCCTTGCGGAGGCGGAATCAAACCTTCACAAACTCCGGAGGGGCACCACACAAAGTTCGGCGGCTCACCGGCGACACCTAGCCGTCTAGGAGCCCTTCAAGCTTCCAAGAGTAACAAATCCGACGGAGTATTGTTTAAGAATCGCTAAGTGCACAAGAAATAGATGACTCTATTTCGTGGAGCATTTTGGGTGCCTAACTATCTAAATCTAGATCTCACAAAATGAACAAGAGAGAGGCTTTTTCTAAGAACTGATGAATAATGGAGTGAAGGAATCAAAATCTCAATCAATCAGAGTGTGTAACCTATGGCAGGTGGTGGAAGAGAGCTTTAAATAAAGGATCTCGAAATATGGTCGTTGCTGCAATGTATCCCGCGTCGGATGTTCCGATGGGGTGTTTTCTGGATTGCGCTGGTAGTATACTGACTGGGTCCACCGTCGGATGTTCCGACCCACATCAGATGTTCCGATGGGGTAGGTTCTGTATAGAGGGTATTTTGAGTGAAAAACTCACACAAACTTCGAGATACCTACTTTGAGCACTTGGGAACCATTATATGCTTCTCTGTCGCATCCCCCTTTATAGTACGACATGTCTAGACTCAAGAAATAAAAATTTCAATTTGCGAAAAAAATAGAGTCTTGATGCCATCTTCAATCTATAAAAGTTTGATGGGGTACTCCACCACTTTTAACATGTGCATATCTCATTATTAAAAGCATTAGCCATATAATTGTTGATCATGAAACACCAAAACAGGGCCTAGATGCACTTTCACTCCTGTTTTCAAAAATGGAATTCACGAAAACTTAACTAGGGATTTCTTTACCGGTTAAAAAATTCAGGTGGAGGGCAAAAAAAGATTTTTTTTTTGTCAATTTTTTCATTAAAATTTTAAAAATATTAATATTTCCAAAAAAATGAAATTCAACCATTATTTTTTTTATCTAAACACAAAAACCAAAAAATAGAGGATTTAACCTATCACTAAAGCTTTTCCCATTAGGCTACCTGATTAACTTTGATTTCCTCGTGTATGCGCTTTATTTATGAATAGCAAACCAGAAATTCCAAAAAACCACCGAATTTCTGTAAAGCTAAAATATTTTTCCACACGGATGAACATCTAACCTAGTCAAGGACATAATGAGTTTCATGAACTAGCTTCCTCATATTCTAGCCCTAGTCAATATCTATAGCCATTTTAAGAGAGAATACTTCCTAAACCCTTCGGTGCCATTGTATTGACAAGTGATTCTCTTTTACGCGTGGCAAGGTAGCAAAATGGAAAATTTGACCTTGTTTTTTTATTGTGGCAAAAAATAGGATAAAATTCTATTAATTGTAAAAATATTAAATTATGATAATTCTTTTAAAATTTTATAAAAATTATGTGAACAAGAATTTTCAGGTGTGATATTATTTTTAAAAATAAATGGCAGAAAGTCTTAAAAAAAAGAAAGTTATAAATGGCAGCAAGTCTAAAAAACGGGGGCACTCAAATAGGAAAATAAAAAAAATAAAGTCTTATCTAGTTAAAACATGATTTTATATAAATTTCAAAATGTGAGCCACTCAATTCCAAAACACAAGGGCCACGGTAGCTACATGACGAGAATGGCATATGAGGAATATGAGTAAACAACTTACAAATGGGAAGGCATGGAGCACTACAGCTCCTAGGGACACGTACCGGCCTTTAGTCCCGGTTTCCCCAACCGGGATACAAACCTTATCACGGTTTTTTGGCATGTGTATTTTTCCTATGATAATTAGTTTGAACACATGGATGCCATAAATCTTAATAGCAACTATCTGGCCCTAAGTCGATCCCATTAAAGAAACACTTCGGCTGCGTGAACAAAAGAGAGTAAAGCTTTTGTGGCCTGAAGGGAATGCGCAGAGAACATGGAGGAGTCTCAACCGCTAATGCACACAGGGCAAACCTCCAGTGCCTTCTGATAACACTTGCTAGCTCTCTCTCTCTTTTAATCTTAGCATAGGGGTGATATGTTTTGCACTAATATGTACTACTCCCTCCGTTCCAAATTATAGGTCGTTTGACTTTTTTGACACGTACTTTGACCACTCGTCTTATTCAAATAATTAGTGAAAATATGAAAAAACTCAAGTCATTATCAAAATACCTTTCATGATAGACTAAATCATAACAAAAATAAATTATAATTATAAATTTTTTTGAATAAGACGAATGGTCAAAGTACGTGTCAAAAAAGTCAAACGACCTATAATTTGAAACGGAGGAAGTAGCAAACTAGCTAGCTTGGATGTGATTAATCAAAGAGAGTGGAAAATATATACGTAGTATATGCATGGAGGCGCGTATGCATTGGGTTCTCTTTTCTTTCCCAACACATTACCATAAGTTGGCTAGAGGACGCCCTAGCGGACCAATGGCCTAAACCCAACTAGAAACCTCTAGTCAAAAATGGAAACTTGATTAGAATACTTAGTGGGGAGCAAGACATGCTTCTGCACTAACTGTAATGGTCCATACACGCCTAATTATGTGATCCACTATCTAAAGCTAACCCCAGCGTACGTATTATAAGTCCTCCATGTCCCAGTAAAAGAAGAACACACCACCGAGAAAGAATAAACCAGATAGTTCCTCGGATAGCGCAGTAAATTAAAGTAATGCCGATGTGCAGGTTACTGTCACCTGATCAGGTCTTCCGGTGCGTATCCTTGATTCCAACTCATGCAATGCACGGTCGATCGACGATGGCAGAATAATTCTTACTGTTCTTTGTTTTTATATTCCGTCAAAAAGATTAAATTAAACTTCTCTCCTTTAATTGTCCGTAGACTTGTGGCTACGGATGGAACACGGCCTTATTAGCTTGATCAGGTGTTCATACGTTATTAGTTGAGAGGAGTACGTACTTGTCTTATTTTTCTTTGTTAATCCTCCTCCCAGGTGCGGACGCATTGAAAAATAATAGGAGGGGCCAAAGTTTAACATGGGCTAAAGCTTAGCTCAAGGCACAAGTCTAAAGTTTAGCCCTTTCTTCTGTTTTATTTTACTTTTACACTAAAATTATAGATAGGTCTAAGATGGGCTCCACTGTCATAAACAACGTAGGTGAAGCTAGAGCCCCTTAACCCAGTGTTAGATCCGTCATCTAATTTTTTGAATAAGACAAATGGTCAAACATTTGTTTTAAAAGTGACAAACATTTTGATACGGAGGGAGTACTACCTCAAGACTACTAGCTAGGGGTCTCTCTCGACTGCCATATCACTGGTCATCGAGACCGCTTTCCACCTAGGGACAGGCCTGTGGAGGGTCACTCTCGGCGGCCTTGTCCCTGACCGTTGGGAGAAGTTATTTTAAAAAAAAAAGCTACAAAAATGGGAAAACTAGATTTGTGACCTGCAAACTCAAAATGCAATAATATTTCCTTACCCAAGCATGATCGCACAAGCCACATCCATATATCCATCAACATCAACATCAACATCAGTCACATATAAATCATCAAAAATATGTACATAACATTCACATAGCATTCAAACATCCATATACACACCACATAGCCATCAGCATACTGCATACACAACCACATAACCATCAACTTACACATGATCCATTCATCACAATTTCATTGACATAGATATTTGTCCGAAAGATAGACAATTCCACCTCAACCAACTCAAGGGGCACTAGAGGTGGGGTGCCGCCAGACAATACTGACACGAAGTCGTAACCAAGTGGGTGGCTCCCCATACCCTCCTCGTCTTGCTGGCCATCCTCCACACGAGTTGTCATCGGAGCATGAGAGGCAAGACCCAAGTACAAATGTAGATCATGAATAGATGTCTTTTCACAAATCTTGCTTTTGAAGAAATATATAATCGTATCTAGGAGTTGAAGACACTTCTCGACTCAGGAGTGAAGGCACCCCACGGCCATATAATCTTGTCCCCCACAGGGGAGGCTGCCTAGCCACCAAAATTGCTCAATCCTGCCTACAAAATAGGGAAAAAATAAAGTTGCTCAATTTACACGTTAGGGATAAAATCCTAACATGGAAAGCCTCATGCTCTCCGCCCGCCAACAATCCTCCTCCGTAGTCATCATGCTGGCTTGCAGGGCTTGTAGCACCTCCTCTTGATGCTTCCTCTCCTCCTCCACAGTCCTCATTTGGGTACTCCCTCATCCCCACGGCTCGGCGGCGCCCTCCCTAACCTTTGGCCTGACGCGGCGGCGCCCCGTCTCCTCCCTCGGCGCGGCGGTGCGGCGGTTCCCTTGTCTCCACCCTCGGCGCGGCGAGGAGGCGGCACCCCGTTCCTCCCTCGGCGCGGCGGCGCCCAGGCCCTCTCCACCGCGCCGCCGGGGCAGACGGCGCCTTGCTCCCCGCCTAGCGACGCCCGGCAAGGCCCAGGCGGGCCTAGAACCGCCCATCTCCGCCTAGGCCACTCCCCCGCCCAACCTGCCTATTATGGCAAAATCGCGGCCGCAGGGTGCCGCCCACGGCCTAGTCGGGGCCTAGGCCGGCCTAGGGGAACACTGTCTTATATACTTATCAGCTTATCTCATAAATTTCGAGAGTTTTTCGACGAAGCCTTGTGAGCCGGCTCGAGTTCCTTTGACTATTTTAGAAATTTGAACTGTACCTTCAACATATTTGAAAAAAGCATTTATATTTTGGAAATGAAGATAAGCATATAAGCACATAAGATGGAAAAAAATCATCATATATCTTATCGACTTGTTTGCTTCTTTCCTAAACTTCCAGAGCTTCCTGATATGGTCTAAAGAGTCGGCTACAATTCATTTCATTTGCATTTTAGAATTTTGATAGCCGATCGTCGAGAAATCGGTGAGGTGGAGAGAGGGGTAGAGAAGATTACAATTATTCATATTACCCCTTGACAATTTGCATGTGCCGCTTAAAAGAATAGAGTGATACAAGAGGTACCATATGTCCATAGCAATTGATCGGAGCAAATCTGAAATGGATGGTTTATGAATGTGAGGTATCAAGTGCCGTAAAATCCATTTTACCTATTACTACTAACGCATGTACGAAGAATGTGTAATGCTCCTTGACAGGATCGATATGCCGTCTAGAGGGGGTGAATAGGCGAAAAAACAAAATTACGGAAAGTAAACACTCAAAACAGTAACAGACACGTCGGATGTTCCGATGAAGATCGGATGTTCTGATCAGGTCCAGTGCACCGTGCGTCGGATGTTCCGATCTGCGTCGGATGTTCCGATCCTGATTGATCTGAAGTTAAAGCAAACCTGCAATAAAAGTTGATTTCTCGCAAAACCAAGTTTAGATCTACTCAAAAATATTTATAACAAGTTAAAAACAATAGTAGAACTAACTTATTGCAGATAAATTAAATTACTCAAAATCGAGACGAAGAACACGACAATTTTTGGTTACCGATGTTCAGATCTTTGAAAGGAGATCCTACTCACCGTTACGAAAGGCACGAAAGCTTAGATCACCAAGACCCTAATCCCCTTCCGGCATTGCACAACAGCACTCACCGGTCTTCACTAGATGAGTCCTTGTCCTTGTGGAGGCAGAATCAAACCTTCACAAATTTCGGAGGCGCACCACACAAAGTTCGGCGGCTCACCGGCAACACCTAGCACTACAAGAAACGAACTCTACGTGGGCAGCCATAAAACTCAGTTTCAGCGGCCAGGAAGCCGCCAACCAACCAATGTCGGCGATGAAACCCCAGCCGCCAACACAGACAGAGTAACAAATCCAGCGGAGTATTGTTTAGGAATCGCTAAGTGCTTAAGAAATAGATGACTCAAATTCGTGGAGCACTTTGGGTGCCTCACTTTCTAGATCTAGATCTCACAAAATGAACAAGAGAGAGAAAGGCTTTTTATGAAAGCTGATGAATAATGGGGTGAAGGAATCAAAATCTCAATCAATCAGTGTGTAATCAATGGCAGGTGGTGGAGGAGAGCTTTAAATAAAGGATCTCGAAATATGGCTGTTGTTGTAGTGTATCCCGCGTCGGATGTTCCGACATACATCAGATGTTTCAATGGGTTGTGTCGGGGATAAAATTACGGCCCATTGCCATGGCCCACTTTCTGACGGCCCAACCGAACAGTCTCCTAGGGCCCAGCTCCCTAAAAGGTTCTATCAGGCCCATGTGCATCCTGCCGAACAGCTTTCTGGCTGGCACGGTGCGTAACGGCCTAGAATTCATGTTCGAGCCCGACTCGAGCAAGAGTTCTGCACGGCTACGTGAAGACCCAGACGTGGTTTCTCGGATTAGAGCAGACGTCGTGATCCTCAAGAATTGGAGTTTACCTTATCTACCTCGGGATGTATTTGGCATGTATTCGAGTCTGTTACGACCTCGAAGTTAGCCCAGCCCGATTGTCCCTTGGTATGTCGGTTGTTCAACACTATATAAGCAAGGCCCCTATGGCGTGTAGAGGGTCAATCCAGTATGACTTAGACGTCACGGCCAAGCATCATCGTATTGACGCATATTACTTCCTGTACACCCATAATCTCGCTGAGACCTATTCGTCTCGTCGAGTCCCACCTTGTAATCCTTTATCATATAAAGAAGAGCTGGACGTAGGGCTATTATCTTCCTCGGAGAGGCCTGAACCAGGATAAAAACCCCGTGTCTCCCTATTGCTCGTTGATTGCTGTTCGCATTGCTCGGCAGGTCTTCTATCTCCCTTTCTCAAAAACCTTAGTTGACTTGGGACCGATATCCCAACCGTTGACAGGTTGTTTTCTGGATTGCGCTGGTAGCATGCTGACTGGGTCCACCGTCGGATGTTCCGATGGGGTAGGTTTTATATAGAGGGTATTTTGAGTGAAAAACTCTCACGAATTTTGAGATACCTACTTTGAGCACTTAGGAACCTTTATATGCTTCTCCGTCGCATCTTCCTTTATAGTACGACATGTCTAGACTCAAGAAATAAAGATTTACAATTAGTCTTGATACCATCTTTAATCTGTAAAAGTTTGATGGGTACTACACCACTTTTAACCTATGTATATCTCATTATTAAAAGCATTAGCCCTATAATTGTGGATCATGAAACACCAAAACATTCAGAGGGCCTAGATGCACTTTCACTCCTGTTTTCAAAAATGGAATTCACGAAAACTTAACTAGGGATTTCTTTACCGGTTAAAAAATTCAGGTGGAGGGCAAAAAAAGATTTTTTTTTTGTCAATTTTTTCATTAAAATTTTAAAAATATTAATATTTCCAAAAAAATGAAATTCAACCATTATTTTTTTTATCTAAACACAAAAACCAAAAAATAGAGGATTTAACCTATCACTAAAGCTTTTCCCATTAGGCTACCTGATTAACTTTGATTTCCTCGTGTATGCGCTTTATTTATGAATAGCAAACCAGAAATTCCAAAAAACCACCGAATTTCTGTAAAGCTAAAATATTTTTCCACACGGATGAACATCTAACCTAGTCAAGGACATAATGAGTTTCATGAACTAGCTTCCTCATATTCTAGCCCTAGTCAATATCTATAGCCATTTTAAGAGAGAATACTTCCTAAACCCTTCGGTGCCATTGTATTGACAAGTGATTCTCTTTTACGCGTGGCAAGGTAGCAAAATGGAAAATTTGACCTTGTTTTTTTATTGTGGCAAAAAATAGGATAAAATTCTATTAATTGTAAAAATATTAAATTATGATAATTCTTTTAAAATTTTATAAAAATTATGTGAACAAGAATTTTCAGGTGTGATATTATTTTTAAAAATAAATGGCAGAAAGTCTTAAAAAAAAGAAAGTTATAAATGGCAGCAAGTCTAAAAAACGGGGGCACTCAAATAGGAAAATAAAAAAAATAAAGTCTTATCTAGTTAAAACATGATTTTATATAAATTTCAAAATGTGAGCCACTCAATTCCAAAACACAAGGGCCACGGTAGCTACATGACGAGAATGGCATATGAGGAATATGAGTAATCAACTTGCAAATGGGATGGCATGTAGCACTACAGCTCCTAGGGACACCGGCCTTTAGTCCCGGTTTCCTCAACCGGGACACAAATCTTATCACGATGTAGAAAATATCTAAAAAAATGGCAGACTCAAAACTTGAACCTCCTGCCATTATGAGACTCCCCACTCACCCTTCTAACCAACCCACCCAACCACGCGCATATACCAGACTAGGATATGCATTCCTTTTGAAGTATGCTATAACGAGGCTTTACTCCCGGTTCGTGTTACGAACCGGGACTAATGTGTGTCCGTGCCAACTGGCATGAATCCGTCTCCCAAAACGCTCTTCTGCCTCGATTCGTGACACGAACCGGGACTAATATGGACGAAAAATCGTGCTTTTATCCAGTAGCCATGAACGAACCGGGACTGATGCCACTATCAGTCTGGGTTCGTGGCTAACCAAGACTAATGTGCCGGGATAAAAGTCTCGTTCCCTGGTAGTGGAGGGTAACGTGCTTATTTAATAGGGACTGATTGGAGATTTATGGTGGCACACAAATTGATGGCAAAATATAATATGGATAAATAGACAATATAGTGTTAAATGCCTGCCGAAAATACTATCTCGTTTAACAGTGCAAAAAAGAAGAAGCGGGTTCGCATAAGAAGATTAAAAAAGGTTTTGCTAAACAGCAATTGCATGCTTTTTTTAGTTTTAGGCAAACAACTATTTTTTTAGTTAGTTTACATTATTTTTTCTATTTTAGTAACTGCCTTTTCAGATTGTCGATGCTATTTTCCACTTAGTTTATAGTGGAAATTTAGCTATTTTGTATTCGAAAAAAACTTATACACATATACTTACATTATTTTTTCAACTTTTTGATGATTAATTTTTATTTTTAGAAGAAATCTGTTTCGTAAATTTTTTAGGTTGATTATGTTAGGATATTTTGTTTAACTTTTATAATTTTTTAGCATGTGTATTTTTTCTATGATAATTAGTTGAACACGTGGATGCCATAAATCTTAATAGCAACTATCTGGCCCTAAGTTGATCCCATTAAAGAAACACTTCGGCTGCGTGAACAAAAGAGAGTAAAGCTTTTGTGGCCTGAAGGGAATTCGCGCAGAGAACATGGAGGAGTCTCAACCGCTGATATGCACTAGGGCAAACCTCCAGTGCCTTCTGATAACACTTGCTAGCTCTCTCTTTTTTAATCTTAGAATAGGGGTGATATGTTTTGCACTAATATGTGATGTGACCATGTCCATCATTGGTATGACCAACACTACGTCAGTGTGGTGGTCATCAATAATTTCGTCGACTACTTCGCAGCATGGACGTTGACGAATCTTCGATCGACTATTTCATCTTCGGCCTCTTCACCTACGACGAGTTGGCATCACTTCACGGCATCTTCTACATCATCTACATCAACTATGGTGCCATCATCAACTATATGGCATCATTGACCTGCACCATGGCCAGGTCGCGTGCACAGCCGGCAATCTCATCATGCTGGTATTGCGTTGTCGCCGCAAGCAATTCGGCCTCCACCGTGGCCACCTCCCCAAGCTCAAGACGTATTCAGGAAAGACGCATCTCCACCACTTCGACGCCCTCTGGTCCCACAAGTCACGTCGTTGCAAGGCCGGCCCAAGAGAGAGGCCAATTTGTCCCCGAGTCAGGTTCGGCCATCTCCGCGCAGTCAACTTAAAACGGATTCCCTGGCATCATATGAACTCCGTTTTGAACGTTCTTGGTATGCAAGGACAAGCTCTCGACGAGTTCTTTCCAACGGATCCAGTCCCACTTCCAAATTCCTTACGGATCAACGGGAATCGTCGAAACAATGTTGCGACCAGAATCTGCCGGACGCTGTGACGCTCCACTTTATGCCCATGGCCCATGTACCTCCTAGGGCTGCGTCTCAAACCCTAGCCGTCGCTATAAATTCAGTAGCCGTCTCTAGTTTAGACTTGGTTTTGCTTAGATTGTTCTACCGTTGTAGCTTCGCCGAGTACTCCCTCCGTTCCAAATTATAGGTTGTTTGACTTTTTTGACACGTACTTTGACCACTCGTCTTATTCAAATAATTAGTGAAAATATGAAAAAACTCAAGTCATTATCAAAATACCTTTCATGATAGACTAAATCATAACAAAAATAAATTATAATTATAAATTTTTTTGAATAAGACGAATGGTCAAAGTACGTGTCAAAAAAGTCAAACGACCTATAATTTGAAACGGAGGAAGTAGCAAACTAGCTAGCTTGGATGTGATTAATCAAAGAGAGTGGAAAATATATACGTAGTATATGCATGGAGGCGCGTATGCATTGGGTTCTCTTTTCTTTCCCAACACATTACCATAAGTTGGCTAGAGGACGCCCTAGCGGACCAATGGCCTAAACCCAACTAGAAACCTCTAGTCAAAAATGGAAACTTGATTAGAATACTTAGTGGGGAGCAAGACATGCTTCTGCACTAACTGTAATGGTCCATACACGCCTAATTATGTGATCCACTATCTAAAGCTAACCCCAGCGTACGTATTATAAGTCCTCCATGTCCCAGTAAAAGAAGAACACACCACCGAGAAAGAATAAACCAGATAGTTCCTCGGATAGCGCAGTAAATTAAAGTAATGCCGATGTGCAGGTTACTGTCACCTGATCAGGTCTTCCGGTGCGTATCCTTGATTCCAACTCATGCAATGCACGGTCGATCGACGATGGCAGAATAATTCTTACTGTTCTTTGTTTTTATATTCCATCAAAAAGATTAAATTAAACTTCTCTCCTTTAATTGTCTGTAGACTTGTGGCTATGGATGGAACACGGCCTGATTAGCTTGATCAGGTGTGCATACGTTATTAGTTGAGAGGAGTTGTTGTCTTATTTTTCTTTGTCAATCCTCCTTCCAGATGCCGACGTAGTAAAAAATAATAGGAGGGGCTAAAGTTTAATATGGACTGAAGTTTAGCTCAAGGCACAAGCCTAAAGCTTAGCCCATTCTCCCGTTTTATTTTACTTTTACACTAAAATTATAAATGGGTCTAAGATGGGCTCCACCGTCATAAACAAGGTAGGTGGAGCTAGAGCCTCCTTAACCCGGTGCTACTAGATCCGTCCCTGTCTCCTCCCCCTCTCTCTCCCCTCCGTCTATATATGATGCTATATTCGTCTGTGGAGTGCGGGGTCCATGACTCTATGAAACACTTTAGTTTGGCTATCAAACAAGGAGATCGACCCATGATAAATAAAGCGTGTATGTACGTGCATGTGTGCGTCGTAGAGTGTAGAAAATTAAGGAATCTGGAACAGATGGTTAGTTTGCAGCACATGTATGCATGTACTAGCTGGGTTAGTGCGCCTATGGCGCGCCATCCTAGACCCTTTTATATCTGAGTAAATAAAGTTGTATGACAAAAAAAATCTAAGGCTCAGTTTTTTTCATCTTAACGGCTTAACAGCTTAACGACTTATCTACGATCTGAAAACACATATGTTTTAAGCCTTTTGAGTCCTTTTTTTTACTGTTTTGAAGGTGGGTTCTAACGCTTTAAAAAGCAAGTCAAACGAAATGTATCCGAATATGGAGACTACCTCGAGAAACTCTCGAAGTTTAGTCATTTCAACCGTTTAGCTGTTTAGATCAGCTCAAAAGAACATGGACTAAAAAAAGCATTATATCTTTTGTTTGTTGTTCTTTTTTTATTTCTTTTTTTGAGAATAGTTGTTGATGTCGAAATTTTTCTAAGATTACTATTATGATATTACAGTGCCTTTTGCGAAGTTTTTTTCGAAGATTTTTTTAAATGGCCATGAAAGTTGAAATTTAAAAAGAATGAATTATTTCGTAATACAATCATCTTTAAATCCTAAATGTTTCAAAAATAGCTAATTCATAATACAATAATTTTTAAACCCTAAATGTTTTGAAAATGGCCTTTTTTGCGGGCATCTTCATGAATGCGTGCTCCTTAATTATAGTTCTATATTTCGAAGGTTTTTTATTTCTATTATTTACTAATTGATATCGGGGAATTAATCATTTGTAACGTTTAAATACATTTATGGACCCTTACTATAAAATTTTGAAGGCATTTTGAAAACATGTAAAATTCTGGAGTTCTCTACGTTGCTAGACCAAATTTCCTCCACTTGATCCCCTCTCTCTCAATTTTTTAAAATTCATGTTTTAGGAGGTTTAAAGTTTTAAAATTGAATGCCAAGAAATTTAAAATTTGGAAATAAATTTAAGGGATTTTGGAAGATATCAAATTTTTTGTTTGAAATCGGGTTGGGAGTCTGGAAATTTTAAAAAAAGATTTTGAAAAACTATAAGATTCACAAAAAAGAACTAAGCAAATTAGACAGCACAAAAAACTTGAAAACTAAATTTAGAAAAAAATTCAAAATTTTAAAAAAGTAAAGAGAATATTATTTATATTTATGATGATGATACGTGCGAAGTTTTTTCCATCGAACACTTTCTCTTTTTTGTCCAGGAGCTCGATGCTTTGTTGTGCCAGACATGCCCGATTTAGCATGCATGTACACCTCTTTAGAGCATACATGCACTTTGGATCGGAGTTGTATATTTAGGCGACGCGAGCGTAGCGTATGGTCGCGTACAGGCGAGCTAGTTGGCGAGCGAGCAGCATGCGACGCGAGCGTAGAGCGAGCTGGCGTGCGAGCACTGGGCGCGGGGTGGCCCACGTGGAGCAAGCGAGCCGGCAAGCGTGCAGTATGCGCGTCGCGTACAGGCGACGCGAGCGTAGAGCGAGCTGACGAGATAGAGCTAGGCGCGGGAGGCCCACGTGGCGAGCAAGCGTACCTCGTTCTCGGCTTTGTACTTCTACTACTAGCGGTATTAACGCACATTCGCGCGTTAGCTAACCCGCATATAGATTAGTTAAGCTAACATATATAATGTGCACAAGATAATATACAATACTACTTTTTGAACAGTGCTTAATATATATAGCCATGTTTCGGTCATGGTGATTACACATAAATCATACCTAATAGGGCACACACAATGGCATCAGCATGGCTCTACACTGTAAATAGACCGAAAAGGAAAAATCAGACAATACATCTCATTCAAAAGGAGAATACATCACATTCTACAAAACATTACTATTAAAGATAACAATATGGGTACAATAGGCAAAACAATTTAGCTGCAATGTGAGATTACATAAAAACCTGTCCTAATACCACTGAATGCTATTTATGCATATGAAAATACCCAACTAAATATTAACCGACACATCCAAAATCCAAATACATAATGTTGAAAACAAACAACAACATTGGCCTTCCTTGCAATGGATCTCAACCAGGCCTAAAACTGAAATAGATGTACACATAAAAAGAGTAATTTCAGCAGACCAACACATAAGTACAGTACAAGACGGTTGTTTATTGTCCGCAATCTATTGATTCCCACCTTATCTCAAGCTCAGTGTGGAAGGAAGAACTATGAGCCTGATTCAATGGCCACGCCTCGGTTCAAAAAAACATAGCCCCATGCCTGCATAACAGCAGAAGGACATCAACCTAACAATCTAACACAGAAACAAATTCTGGACCTGTAGAGCAATTATGAAGCAACTCACGGCAAAACATGGATCAAATTGCCAAGCATACTAAATCATTATGTAACATACAGCTCTGGAATAACCTTCAGAAAGCCTTCGTAAACAAAACCTCAACTCCCTCCGTAGACAAAACCTCAACTTAGAGCACAAACGCACAGCAAGCAGCCGAACCGGTTTTCTATCCTCAATCGGCAAACCACGAAGCATCCAAATTCTGTAGGCCTCAAATGAGACAGTCGTGAAGCAGATGTGAAGTAGCTGTGAAGCTGAAGCACTATAATAGATGCAGTAATATAATCTGTACAACCAACTGACAAAGGAGAAATTTATAAAATGCAGGGAAGAACCAACATCAGAAAGGCTTAATATTGTTAGGCCAAAATCAGAAAGCTAACAAACAAAAGTAGAGTTACTTAAAAGCAAACTGTCAAGAAAGAGTACCAAAAGCAATAAACTCGAAAGCCTTTGAGTTTTAAGTGGAATTTTGTTTTGCTAAAAAAAGTTGAATTTTGTGTCAATGTCAGGACCCAACTCTATATAAAAAAGGGAAACCATCGAAGTGTTCATTTCCAACTGACAATCCAGCTCCTGCGAATCTACAACAAATAATTCACCGAGAAACATCTAGTTGTTCTTTTAAGATATTTTTGCATCAGCCAATCAACGACAGATTTTATCGACACTATATTTATTTTTGCAGTCTGAGTACTTTGCATGGAACTTTTTTCACAAAAAGGACATTGCATCTGTAATGCAATCATCAATGACAAATACAATGAAACGTTTCTGTCAAGCATCCTAAGTGTATAAACAGAAGCTAGGTTCTTCCCAGAGAAAGTGACACATGGAAAGTGACTAATCATGTAATATCAGAATTTTAGCAAATAAAGGCTCTGTAATGATTCCAACAGGCTATTGAAAGATTTTAGGTTTGTTTATGTTCAACTGTCCACCAAACAATGAAACACTAAAACGTAAATTATACCAACAATCCATTTTTTTAACACAAAAAGATTGTCGGAGGTTAGGTCTCCGAAGGAACCTTGCCTTGTAAAAACAAAAAAGTCATAAGCTGTAAAATTATATGATCTTCAAATTTTCTACAAGGCTTTTTTAAAAAGAAAACGAAGAAAGTCCACAGGATAGCAGTGATAAGACTGGCAGTGATTTGAGTTTGTGGCATGCTGCCTGTGCATTCAAGGCATATTCAAAGGATGGTATCATATACATATACATAAACCTACAATTTCAATTATAAATACACATGGTTCTGGTCCAATTAGGTTGTCAAAAAACACTCATATTCAGTTTATTCTTGTCCAACAACTGACGGTAGTTTTATGTAAGTCAGTTAATTCAGAGCAAACTAAAGCCGCAGGTAAAAACATGATCAAATCCTGTATTGGACTAAGACAATGCAAAGTATGAACAAGAAATAAGATGACATGAAGCCTACTACCACCTACTTAGACACAAAAAACACAGTTCTATGCACTTGTACCAGGTTAGTATCGGCGAAAGGCTTAGGAAACAAATAGCATATCCAAATGAATATTGTGGACGACATGCTGCTAACAAATTTGAGGGTATGCCAGAGTGTGGAGCACTAATGCCAGCGGTGGAGGGCAGTGACGATGCAGGGGAAGGAACGACGGCGCCGGGGGAGGGGGGGAAGAGGAATCGTCACCGACATGGAGGGAAGAAGCAACGACGGCTAGGGTTAGCACTCAGGCCGGCGTCCGGTAGCGACGGATCCGGCCATCCCGACGCCCGTCGCCGGGGAATATGGCCACGACGACGCCAGCCATCGACGGATCCGGAGCGACTGCGGCTAGGGCTAGCACCCAGCCCGGCGCTCGGCGGCGGATCCGGCCATCCCGATGCCCGTCGCCGGAGAATCTGGCCATGACGGCGCCCACCGTCGACGGATCCGGCAAGGCTAGGGCCCGATGCGGACAAATCCGACCACACCAGATTCCAAGAGCCCGGCATCACCGACGGCCCAGGAAGGGAGGCGGCACCGAGGGGGAGAGGGCGGCGGCGCTCCAGCGGTAACGCAGAGGCCGGGCTGCGAGGAGCCAACAGCGGCGGACGGCAGCGCGGCGCACATGGGAGGAGGCCTTGCGAGGAGAGGGAAAGAGGAGGGCGGAGGAGCAGGCTGCGGCGCTGGAAAATGAGGCAGGAGAGGGCTCGGTAGGGAGGGGGCGATGGGATTATATGCGATGGCATTGGCGGGTAATTTTCCCTGAAGTCCATGTATATCTACGAAGGCGAAAAGGGCTGAACTGCGAGTGACGAAGAACCTGGAGGGCCTGCGGGGAATTAGGCAGGGAGGCATCTCTGCTAGCCAGGGGCACCTCCGCAAATAGATGGGGACTGGAGCAAAATTTCATAAACAACAGGGGGTTTTTGCAAACTCGTCCACCCAGGCTAACCAGCAGAGTGGACGGTCGGATGGGAGCCCAGCGGGGCAGGATTGGACGGTGGCTAGGGAGAGGGCGACGTGGCCCGAGGAAATGGCTGGGAAGAAGGCAGGGAGAGCCCAAGGCCAAAGCAACGCTACGCGCTATGATGTCGCGTAGCGAATTGATGATGTATATATAGGAGTCAGGAGATTTGCCTGGGACTGAGAAATGTTTATAGCTCAATGATCGTATAGGGAGGATTAAAGATCAGATATGAGATTTGTGCCTAGTTATTGCGGGATCTAATAATTAGGTGCACTACGCCCGATGTAGGGTTTCTCGACGGTCCAAACCATTGAGAACCTCTAAAACCGTTGAGACAACCTACTCTCAACGACCAATGGTCGAGAAACGACCGTTAAGTCATCAAAGTCGAGAGGTAGGCTTTCTCGACGGTTCGACCATTGAGAGTGCTTTCGACAGCAACCTAATAAATGGTCGAGAGCACTAATAGTATTGGTCGTGAGGCTACTTAATGGTTGGTGCCTGTAATCTCGACGGTCGATAAAAAGCCGTTGACAAACCTTTAGCGAGACTCCACAACCTCATCACCACCCAGCTACCACCTCAAAACTACTAGCAAGGGTTCTCTCTCAACCGCCATATCCTTGGTCATCGAGACCACTTTCCACCTAGGGACAGGCCTGTGGAGGGTCACTCTCGACGGCCTTGTCCCTGATCGTTGGGAGAAGTTATTTATTTTTAAAAAGAGGTACAAAAATAGGAAAAACTAGATTTTTGTGGTAGATGCTGCAACCTATAAACTCAAAATGCAATAATATAATCGTATCTAGGAGTTGAAGACATTTATTGACTCAGGAGTGAAGGCACCCCACGGCCATACAATCCAGTCACTCACAGGGGAGGCTGCCTAGCCACCAAAATTTCTCAATCTTGCCTACAAAATCGGGAAAAAATAGAGTTGCTGAACTTACACGTGTAGGGATAAAATCCTAGCATGGAAAGCCCTATGCTCCCTCTGAGCGCCTCCTCCTCCGCCCAACGATCCTCCTCCGCAGTCATCATTCTTCATCTCCTCCTCCACGGTCCTCATTTGGGTATAATTTGTTGTAGTACCATGGGTCATAGACAGAATTTCGACAACATAAACCTAAGGGCCCCCAGGTGCAATTTCAGCTGGAGTGTCGTTTCGGACACTCCTAGCACTTATGTTATGCACCAGAGGATCAAATGGTTATGCCACCAAAAAACCATCAACGATCCACAAATAGCACAAGAAGATGTACCCAAATGACCCCTTGCAGGTTGCCCACTTGAACATCAAATTAGCTATCCGTCGGACAATTCGAGAACATTTTGCATAGCTCATATTTGAAACCCAACAAATGATCGTCTGAGTTTCATATGTGTTGTGTTGTTTCTGAAAGGGTGACGTACGATTTGGTTACACGACATTTCAAAAGAAGTAAATAAATGCATTAATTATGGTGGGGCCCGCTCAATACGCCGTGGGGCTCGCCCACACGCTGGGGTCTGATCGCCCGCCTGACGCGTGGGGCCCCCGCCCGGCGCCCTGAGGGGCTCGCCCGCGCGCTGGGGCCTTGCTCGCCCGCCTGACGCGTGGGACCCGCTCAATACGCCGTGGGGCTCGCCCTCACGCTGGGGTCTGATCGCCCGCCTGACGTGTGGGGCCCGCTTGATCTTTTCAGGACTCTTTGTACCCCGGTATTTATTACACCGACAAGTGCCGTTTCGGACACCCCTAGCACTTATGTTAGCACAAGAGGATCAAATGGTTATGCTGCCGAAATTCCATCCACGATCCACAAATAGCGCAACAAGATGTACCCAAATGACCACTTGCAGGTTGCCCCCTTGGAAATCAAATTTACTATCCGCCGGACAATTCGAGAACATTTTGTATAGCTCGTATTTGAAACCCAACAAATCACCGTCTGAGTTTCATATGTGTTGTGTTGTTCCCGAACGGATGGCGTACAACTTGGTTACACGACATTTCAAAAGAAGTAAATAAATGCATGAATTATTAAATGATAGAAGTAATATTATACATAAAAGACCAAGCATATTTACTGCATTTATGTACAGTTTGCAATTTTTTTATGAAATTCATTGTATTATTCTATAATCACTAAATTTTCTTATATTTTTTAAAATATTTTCAGCATTTTTCTACATTTTCATGTCATTTACTACATTTTAGTACATTTTCTAATTTTCAAAATTTTACTATATTTTTATAATTTTCCTACGTCTCCATACTCTTTTCTACATTTCTCTACTTTTTTCAAATATTTTCTATATATTCATTTTTCTACATTTACTACTATTCTCTACGATGCATGCCAAACCGTCGAGAGTACATTTAAAAATTAAACTACTATGGGAGCATGAACTTACTTGTTTAGGGAAGACAGATCTCCACGCTAGCTGGAGGGGGAGGGTAGGGGGGAGGTGGTGGTGGGTAGAGTGGGGAGGGCAGCAGGGAGTGGGACAGAAGGGGAGGGCAGTGAGGATGCACAATGTGATCATATCGATCGGTTGAACCTTGATACACTCATATGCCGATCCATTTGCCATGTGATATCAGTCAAGCTAAAGGCAAGATGTGTGCCCCCCTTATGATAGCTTGACATATTCACTCGTCAATGTAATAGATATAAATAAAATATGATTCTTTAATTACATTGGCATGGTCTTGCACTTCCTTATTCATCCATAACAAGGGCCCCAGAGATCTCTCATTCGTTATCAAGGATGAGAAAATTCCATCTTAATCTCTTATACCCCCCACATCATATTTCATGGCTCCCCTGTTATGACGAAGCGTTTGATAGCTCCAAAGTATACAACTACGGACGCTGGAGATCAATAAGGATTTTAGGTCAAAGGACTATATAGGTATACCACACGAGACTACATATTGATGACACTAAAGATAACAATCTCATTAGTGTCTCGGAGTAGATCTATCCAACCTCATGTTCTTAACATGTGTTCATATTATTAATTTGATATCTTCATATCTATGATGTGTGAAACATTATCGTCAATCAATATTGTGCTAGTCAAAACATTATTGTCCTACATAATGATATGAGACCAGGGATTGTTTAGCATAATATCATATAAAGAATGTGTTTCACAACCAAATCGTACTTGATAAATTAAAATAATGATATTTATTAAAGAAACTCTGATAAATATCTGAATATGGATAGTGATAGAAAATCTCAGATGATAGCCTCTAACGCGACATGCCCTACGACACATCTCCAATAATTAGATCTTACATGCACTTTGTTATGGACTATTCACCCCTAATCAATCAATCAATCTATCTATCTATTATATTATTAAAGCAGAGGCAAACGGAGCCACCACGTCAGTCCACATCACTCAAATTATTTCAGCCGGAGCCACCACGTCAGTCCACATCACCTAGATTATTTCAGCCATTCAATCAACGGTGGGACCAAATTATAACTGTCTAGATCAATCAAAGAAATTCTCACATGAATCAAGAAAAAAAAGATCTATGCAGCTGATTGTTGTGGGGCCGGATTATAACGTCTTAGATTTAAAAAATATTAGAAATTAGGATTAAATATTAAAGATGATATAATATGATTATTTTAACCATTCGATCAACGGTTGGACCAAATTATAACGGCCTAGATTAATCAAGAAAATTCTCACATAAATCAAGAAAAAATAAAAGATTTATGTAGCTTAGATTAAAAGAAAATATTAAAAATTTAGATTAAATACTAAATCTGATATAATATATTAGAGATTAACTCTAAATCCAATATGATATATTAGAGATAGATTATGAGTTAGAGATAAACTCATTAACTCTAAATCCAATATGATTTATGTAGCAGAAACAAATCTAGCCGCGCAAACATACGGGTCACCTCGTTAGTTTAACTTAATTAAGCAAATCGTAATGGTGTAAGAAGCTACCCATAAGTACATGCATCTACGGTAGTGCTCGGGCCTCAGGGTACGTACGTACGTACATCCTAGATTAATCAAGAAAATTCTCACATAAATCAAGAAAAAATAAAGATCTATGTAGCTTAGATTAAAAGAAAACATTAGAAATTTAGATTAAATACTAAATTTGATATATTATATTAGAGATAAACTCTAAATCCAATCTAATATACTAGAGATAGATTATGAGTTAGAGAAAAAACTCTATATGCGAAACAAATTTGGCCGCGCAAACGTGCGGGGCACCTCGCTAGTTTAAATTAATTAAGCAAATCGTAATGGTGTAAGAAGCCACCCATAAGTACATGCATCTACGGTAGTGCTCAGGCCTCAGGGTACGTACGTACGTCTATGCAGTTGGAGAGCCCATAATTGCTGAGAACTTTAACTCGGGGCACTAATTTAATTTGCAGTAGTACGTACCCTCTAGCTCTCTGCATGCAGTGGGACAGCCCATAATTGCCGCGAGCTTTACCTCCGTCTCTCTCTAATAAAATGGACCAGACTGATCCAAGTGATTACTGACCATCCAGACTCATCAAACTAAAGCATCATCACGCCTTCACACAGTACAATCAGATATGAGTGATATTCTTATATAATCCAGGAGAGATGATCACGATTAAAAAGGTTCCGATCCGATCCAATCCAGAGTTTGCTTCACGGCTAATTAATTGTCTAGCAAGTCTAATCTCCTTTCCCTCTGCAATAGAAAACTGTCTCGTCAATATATATATCCTGCTGCTGCAATCGCAGACACGTATCGAGCCCCCATGCCACGAAGCTGTCAGATTCCGGATTAGACGGATAAGCAACTCCAACTCCCCCTCCATATTCCCCCTCTAAAATACTATTAGCGTCCCCCTCTAAAACACTATTAGCGTCCCCTCTATCCATCTCTCTAAAATTCCTTCATAAATTACACTACACTCTAAAAGATTCCTTCCCTCCAGCAGCCCCTCTATGGCTGTGTTTCTTTGCGCCGGCGAGCTGTGTTCAGCAGTCAGCCTTCCCACGCGTTTCACCACATTTGAGTTTTGACTCAGAATCTGAGGTATTGTAGCAACACGCGGGAACGTTGACGCTGAACGCAGCTCACCGCGCAAAGAAACACAGCATATATCTGCTACAGCATTATAAAGGGGTTCCTGGATTTGCTCGTGCGCCTCCACATGATCAACTCAACACGGATTAGACCTGATCACGGGAAGCCCGGCCCGAAAAAGCCCGGCTCGGCCCGACCGGTGCATCGGGCCGGGCTCGGGCCACGTTTCCAAAGCCCGGTGATCGGGCCGGGCCGGGCCCGGTTTTTTCCCGATTTAAGCCATGGCCGGGCCGGGCTTTCGGGCTTCGGGCCAGGCTCGGGCCCGGTTTCTGAGCCCGACGCCCCGGGCCGGGCCGGGCTCGGGCTTGGTTTTTCGAGACCGAGCTTTTCCAGGCCCGGCCCGGGGTTTGAACAGGTCTAACACGGATGAGCCGGCCAAACTGGTGGGAGCTAGCCATGCAGGTGATGTATTTAGCTGTGTTGTCTGAGGCTCAAGAGTGTAATTATAAGAAAAAGGTATTTTTTATTTATCACCATTGACTTTTAACTTTATCTTTTGACTATTCGTCTTATTAAAAAATATTTAAGCATATTTATTTTGTTATGTTTTGTTTTATCATTAAAGCTATTTTAAACATCACTTATATTTTTTTATATTTGTACTAATTTTTTGAACAAGACGAATGATTAAAGAACATGTTCAAAAGTCAACAATGACTACTAAACTATCGTATTTTGTTTACGTAGCGCCTTGAAGTATGAAAGCAGGTATTCTGCACCCAAAACCGTAAAACAAGCACAAAGAACATCCCGTAGCAGTATGGAAGGTGATTTGCCCACGCGACGACAACGGTCAAAAGAGATATGATGTGGCATGACCTGCATGTAAGTGCATGCGACATCTCTTCATTCTCTCCTCCCTCTCTCGAATAGGCAGTGAGGAGCCGACGAGGCACGGTGTAGAAAATATTTAAAAAATACGACGAACCCAAGACTCAAATCTAAAACCTTTTGTCACCAAGAGACTTTCCACTCACCCTTCTAACCAACCCACCAAGCCACGCGTATTTACAAGACTAAGATATGCATTCCTTTTGAATTATGTTGAAACGAGGCTTTAGTCCCTGTTACCTTTAGTCCCAGTTCGTGTTACGAACCGGGACTAAAGTGTGTCTGTGCCAGCTGGCATGTATCTGTCTGCCAAAGCACTTTTCTGTCTTGGTTCGTGACATGAATAGGGACTAATATGGGCGAAAAATCTTGTTTTTAGCCCAATAACCATGAACCGAGTCTGATGCCACTATCAGTCCGAGTTCATGGCTAACCGGGACTGATGTGTCGGGATAGAAGGCCCGTTCCCTCATAGTGGAGGGAGGTTAGATGAAGAGATTAGAGGAGAGAGCATGATATGTGGGTCCGTTGTGGTGGAATTGTATTACTTATGCCTAGACCTGTTCATTGGTAGCCCCGCTTAGCAAGCCGAAATAGCCAGGCCTGGCCCAACCAGTGCACCGGGCCGGGCTCAGGCCTCGGTTTGACGCCTGGCCACCGGCCCGCGCTCTAGCCCAAGGAAAGTGCGGAATAAGCTATGATTGGGCTGGGCTTTCGGATTTCGAGCCGAGTTCGGCCTAGATTTTGAAGCGCGACGCACCAGGCCGGGCCGAGCTTGGGCTTGGGCCCGTAGGACCGGGCTTTTCCAAGCCTGGCCTGAAACCCGGCCCGGCTCGGCCCGGGGTTTGATCAGGCCTACTTTTGCCACAAGTAATGTCACATTGGCGAATCATCCTAGCTAGACAACCGATGGCAAAACCATCTCGAAAACCACACGAGAGGGTTATTTGTATTGTTTTCATGGTTTTGTGGGGTAGAATATATGGTTTCATATTTTATGGGGTTATCCAAACGAAGTAGTATAGTTCAGTAGATAAAATAGGCTTTTTTATAATTGTAAAGAGATGATGTTTGATTGCCTACATGTGTCATCCCATTTCGCGGCTTTATATACTAGATATTTCAACATACACCTATCCGACTGTCACCATGAATCTGTTAGGAGTGCTAGACAGTAATATATATTTTAATACTTAATCGTAATTATTCAAATGACAGGGGCTTAGTTGAAAAAAATTCCCAAACAGACCTGATCAATTTCCAAACCTCAGATCCTCCTATTCAGCCGTTTTCTAGAAGCCTGGCCGCTACAGGGATTTTGCATTGTGAGAGGAGTTCCAACCATATATCAAAACAAGAGTTCAAACCAACCAACCAACCAAACATGTCCTCAAGCATCTCCTGCAAGAGTTCTGAATGCACACTCTATATTAATACTATTCACTACACTCTATCCATCTCTCTAATTCTTTCCCCAAATTTTACACTACGTATAAAAGATTTATTTTTCTCCGGCAAACACACAATTATTGTACACTTGATTTTACAGTTTAATCTACCGATCTTCTTAGCTAATTAAGGCCTTGTTCTTTTCAGCATATCGTACCGTCGCGTATTACTGTAGCAAATTTTGTTATTTTTATACAGCCTATATGTTGTGGTAATTTTCAACGGTTTTTTCGTGGCTTTTAGTAGTCTTTCCAAAGATTCTAAAACTATTTTTTAATTATTTTTTATAATCTTTAGATCTCTTTTAGAGCGATCTCAAATTTGCTATAGTAATACGCCACTGCAATGATACGCTAAAAATAACGAGGCCTAAGCTATCGCCATCCATGCACGCACACATGCATGCTGCTGCTAGCGCATGCGGGCGTGCGGCGCGTCGCCGCGTCTGCAGCGCGCACGGCGCCGTGGCCGGTGGACGATGACGACCTCACGGCCAGCCGCGGGAGAGGCGCTATCCGGCCGGGAGCCCGGGACGGCACGATATGCAGCACCGCGATCGATCGATGCTGCTGCGGATTTGCACCCGACATGCCGATCGATGCTGCATGCATATGCTCTGTGCGTGATGTACGCATGCATGTGCTGCAGGAATCGGATCGATTAGCCAGCTGGGCACTCCATGCATATATTCGTGTCTGCTTGCTGCTTGTTTTGTCTGCTTCTGATCGAGGAAGGAGATATGGTTTGCTACCTTCCGAAGGATTTGTTTAGAGATGCCTGCGGTGGAGGGATTTACCGATTCAGTCCAAGCATTTGCCTGCGAAGAAAGCTTGAGAGAGAATGGAATTGAATCAGTGATCTTAGCTATGACCATGATCTGCGCATGTACAATTCAGTTGTTGCTTAGGCCTTAGGGAGGTGTGAGAAAAAAAAAATCATTTCTTTCGTCACGTAGGGTAAAACATGTTTTATAGTTGTTTATTTTAGGTGCTAATGCGGAAGCTAATGGTAAACACCTTCGTCTGGCCCACATGACAGCCTTCTCTCACCCTCTTCTCCCTCTAACACACACACACTCTCTCATCTCCCCCTCTCACTCCCGGGCGACGGCGGCGGGCGGCGCGGAGCGAGGAGGAGACCTGGGCGGTGGCCGCGGCCGACGCGGAGCGAGGAGGAGGGCGGGGCGGCGGCGGCCGGCGCGGGGCTAGGAGGCGGCGGACGGCGGCGGGCGGCGCCCAGATCCGGTGGCGGCGAGGAAGACGAGGAGGCGGCGGCGCCCGGATCCGTCCGGCGGCGGGATCCGGTGGCGGCGGGAAAGGCGAGGCGGCGGCGCTGAGAGGGAGAAAGGCTCCCGCCGCCGCTGCTGAGAGGGAAGAGGGATCGGAGGGGGAGGAGAGAAGACCTTGAGAGGGGAGAGATGTAGTTGACATGTGGGCCAATGTAAATAGTATTTAAAAAATAAAGAAATGCTGATTGGAATGCCATGTCAGCTGCCACGTGGCCAAAACCACCCCTGAAACTGCTCCAGGGGGTGATTTGCCCGATTTTGCAAAATTTAGGGGGTAGAATACCCGGTTTCATAGTTCGGGGGTTAAGTAGACGGAGGTCAATAGTTCAGGGGGTGATCTAGACTTTTTCCAAAGAGATATGATGTGGCATGACCTACATGTAAGTGCATGTGACATCTCTCCATTCTTCCCTCCCTCTCTCGAGTAAGCAGCGAGGAGCCGACGAGGCACGGTGTAGAAAAATATCTAAAAAATATGACGAACCCAAGACTCAAACCTGGAACCTCTTGTCACCACGGGACTCCCCACTCATCCTTCTAACCAACCCACCAAGCCACGCGTATTTACTAGACTAGGATATGCATTCCTTTTGAATTATGCTGAAACGAGGTTTTAGTCCCGGTTACCTTCAGTCTCGCTTCGCGTTACGAACCGGGACTAAAGTGTGTCTGTGCCAGCTGGCATGTATCCGTCTGCCAAAGCGCTCTTCTGTCTTGGTTCATGACATGAACGGGGACTAATATGGGTGAAAAATCGTGCTTTCAGCTCGATAGCTATGAACCGAGATTGATGCCACTATTAGTCCGGGTTCATGGCTAACCGGGACTGATGTGTTGGGATAGAAGGCCCGTTCCCTAGCAGTGCAGGGAGGGTTAGAAAGAAGAGATTAGAGGAGAGAGCATAATATGTGGGCCCGTTGTGGTGGAATTGTATTACTTGTGCCTAGACCTGTTTATTGGCAGCTCGGTTTAGCAAGCTCGACTCGACCCAGGCGAAAAAGTCAGGCCCGACCCAACCAGTGCATCGGGCTCGGGCCTCGGTTTGAAGCCTGGCCACCGGGCCGTGCTCTGGCCCAAGGAAAGTGCGGAATAAACTATGATTGGGCTGGGCTTTCAGGTTTCGAGCCGCGAGTTCGGGCCAGATTTTGAAGCCCGACGCACCGGGCCGGGCTGGGCTTAGGCTTGGCCCCATAGGACCGGGCATTTCCAAGCCTGGCCTAAAACCCGGCCCAGGGTTAGATCAGGTCTACTTTTGCCACATGTAATGACACATTGGCGAATCATCCTAGCTAGATAGCCAAATGGCAAAAGCATCTTGAAAACCACCCGAGAGGGTTATTTGTGTTGTTTTCATGGTTTTGTGGGGTAGAATATATGGTTTCATAGTTCATGGGGTTATCCAGACGAAGTAGTATAGTTCAGTAGATAAAATAGGCTTTTTATAATTATAAAGAGATGATGTTTGATTGTCTACATGTGTCATCCCATTTCGCGGCTTTATATACTAGATATTTCAACATACACCTATCCGACTGTCACCATGAATCTGTTAGGAGTGCTAGACAGTAATATATATTTTAATACTTAATCGTAATTATTCAAATGACAGGGGCTTAGTTGAAAAAAATTCCCAAACAGACCTGATCAATTTCCAAACCTCAGATCCTCCTATTCAGCCGTTTTCTAGAAGCCTGGCCGCTACAGGGATTTTGCATTGTGAGAGGAGTTCCAACCATATATCAAAACAAGAGTTCAAACCAACCAACCAACCAAACATGTCCTCAAGCATCTCCTGCAAGAGTTCTGAATGTTTTATTTATTTTATCAGTGTCGGCGGCTATGTTTATGCCGCCGACATAGATGCCTCCCCCTGGCTATCGCTTGGGCCCGCTTGTTAGGGACTTGGCCTGACTGGCACGTGGGTCCACCTAAACGTCCACCGTTATCGGACCGTCTCTAGAGGGAACAATATCGGCGGTTAAAAAGATGCCGCCGATACTGTATAATTGGCGGGAGCAAAATTTTGAAATTCATCCGGTGGGCGAGAGGTGGCTGAGATGTGTCGGCGGCTTAAGTATAGCCGCCGAAACTGATGAGGTCTGTGTCGGCTGCTTTATTTGGGCCCCCGACATTGCTCTGTCGGCGGCATTTGGCCGCCCACACTTGTAGCGTTTTCTGTAGTGCCTGGCCGCTACAGGGATTTTGCATTGTGAGAGGAGTTCCAACTATATATCAAAACAAGAGTTCGAACCAACCAACCAACCAAACATGTCCTCAAGCATCTCCATCCAGCGGGAGTTCTGAATGCACACTCTATATTAATACTATTCACTATACTCTATCCATCTCTCTAATTTTTTCCCCACATTTTACGCTACACATAAAAGATTTATTTTCTCCGGCAAACACACAGTTAATGTACACTTGATTAGTCGATTTCACAGTTCAATCTACCGATGTTCTTAGCTAAGCTATCGCCATCCATGCACGCGCGCACACATGCATGCTGCTGCTAGCGCGTGCGGCGCGCCGCCGCGTCTGCAGCGCGCACGGCGCCGTGGCCGGTGGACGATGACGACCTCACGGCCAGCCGCGGGAGAGGCGCTATCCGGCCGGGAGCCCGGGACGGCACGATATGCAGCACCGCGATCGATCGATGCTGCTGCGGATTTGCACCCGACATGCCGATCGATGCTGCATGCATGCTCTGTGCGTGATGTACGCAAGCATGTGCTGCAGGAATCGGATCGATTAGCCAGCTGGGCACTACATGCATATATTCTTGTCTGCTGGCTGCTTGTTTTGTCTGCTTCTGATCGAGGAAGGAGATATGGTTTGCTACTTTCCGAAGGATTTGTTTAGTGCATCTCCAATGGTTATAGCCAGCTGCTAGCTATAGTGCTCGTATGAACATCCATCTCAGCAAAAAGAAATCAATTCGTAGACCCCACATATATATTATTTAAATGAAAAAATACAGCAGCGGCAGGGATTAAATAAAGAGGAGGCAGCAGCAGCAGCGATTAAAAAAAACAATTTTGATTGGCTGGCGCATGGGTGCATGCAAGACTGATGCATTGATTGGCTAAGCTTTTCCAAAGCTGCTGCTATCGACCGACGACAATCCAGTTGCTAGCGGCAAGCAAAAGTATACTATCTCTTCTCCATCTCAGCAAAATTTCCTATGTGAACTCTGCTATAGCTAGCTGACATGGACCATTGGAGATGCTCTTAGAGACCCCTACGGTGGAGGGATTCAGTCCATGCATTTGTGATTTGCCTGCGAAGAAAGCTTAAGAGAGAATGGAATTGAATCAGTGATCTTAGCTATGACCATGATCTGCGGATGTACAATTCAGCTGTTGCTTAGGGAGGTGTGAGAAAAAAAAATCATTTCTATCGTCACGTAAGGTAAAACATGTTTTATAGGTTTTTATGTTAGAAGCTAATGCGGAAGCTAATGGTAAACACCTTCGTCTAATCGCATGAAAACATAATTGTACGTACACAGACATAAGATGGAAGATCTTATTGCCGCTTGACGACCGATGCTATTGGATTGGAGAGGATTTAGGCCTATAGGAGCCTACGTGACGGTGAGCTAGTGCAGTGGAGTGGAGTGTAGCTGTGTAGTGGACACCGGGATACATAGCAGTGACGACCGTGCGAGCCTCCTCTTGGCGGCCATGGTGATGAGCTTTGTAATTTTCATGTGGCTACAAGGGGGGAAGTGTAAAAAACTGCCAAGTTGGCAGTTGACTGGGCATGCTACGTCGGGGAAGCTATATAGCCAAACCACCTCTAGACTCGACATGCAACAGTGATAAAAAGATTACGTATCTGATTTTTTTATTTTAAAAAATTTGGACCTATCCGAAATCTCACGGGACAAGTTGGAGGTCTCACATGCAATTCTTTCAATTTCAGTTTCGAAATCTTCATTTCGCGGGCCGACATGAGCTACAGATGGGCCCGAAAAGCCAAAGGCCCAAACAAAGGAGACCGCTCCGCTCAGACGTAGCGACCTGCGAGGCTGCGACCAAAAGCCCAAGCGAAGAGAGCAGCCAATCCAAGCCAAAAGCGTCGTCTCCGGCGAAGCCTCGCGGGGGACGGCGCGGCCACAGGCGACGGCCGCGGAACCGTACTGCCGTAACCACCGGTGTCTAGTTTCTTCGTGGCTAACTCGAATCCAAGATCCCCCACACACACACCAAGCGCCGTCGCGCTCGCGCTTCGTTCCGCTCGAGGAGCGCGCCACCTGCCGCTTTCCGCGCCTTCTTTTTCAGGGAGAGTTCAGGTTCAGGGATCAATTCCCGGGCGTGGTACGGCGGCAGGCAGGACGATCGGTGCCAGGCTCCCTCATCATGTACTGGACCGTAGGCGACGGGAGATTGATTCTTGGGAGGGAAGAGTTAAGAGTGAGCTTTGGCTTGCTTCAAGGCACGACAAAAGGGGACGCATCCCTGCGGCAGTACGAGGCTGCTTATCACTTGGAAGCACGGCAAAGTGTTGAGTGTGTCATCCTTTCTCAGTGTGCAGTACAGAGCAAATGTGTGAAAAATAAGGTGGCGAGTCTGCAGGCAGGAAGACAAAGAATCAAGGTCATTCGGAGGTCAGTGCTTCTTTTCTCTGCCATGCCAGCACCGGCCAGGAGAGGCATTATGTTGACATCATGAGGCATATCCACTCGGCTTTGCCTTTGCTTCTGTTTTCTTGAACAGGGTGAAGGAGCCCCTTTTAGGAGTACAGGATGATGTTGGTTAGTAGAGCATCTGTATTTTGATGCAGTCTACTTGCTGCTGTGCACTGAACTTTGCCTTTTCTCATTTAGAAGTTCCTGTGGGCAATGAATCTTTTGAAGCTTATAGGCTAAATAGACAGGAAATGTGCACAATGGTAAAGAATCTGCATGTACATGGAAGCGATTGGGACTAAAAAGGTATGATTTCCATTATTAGTTGAAAGCATGTAGTAGCAGACAAACAGCAGATGCTATTGTACAATAAATAATTGATAAATAGTTAGCGCATACAATGCCCAGTCACTCATGCAAACCATATACACCAGGATAAATAAAAGCCAAGCCTCAGTGAGCACAATCATGAATTGTAGTGAACCTATATATACACTCTCCAAGTAGCAATTCTTGCACACAAAACCCTCAAATTCTCTCCACTACATAAGTTTTGGTGACCCTCCAAACTTCGGTGGAGTCATCAAACTTTTAGTCAGCCATATTGCGGTCTCTCTAGATGACACAGCTCCTTCACCAAATGGTCTGAGAACACCTGCAAGCTCATCAAGCCTCTCCTGCTCTAGGAGCTTTGCACAAAGCTCTAGAAGTGACTCCAGAGCATCAGCTCTCTGCTGCACTATGTTCAGATGATCCCATTCGGCAGGTGTGCTATCTGCATGTGCCAATTTTAACGCGCTAATCACTGACGATTTCTCTGTGATCACATCAACATCACCAACGCCTGGCTTTGTTCCTTCATAAGAGTGTGCTTTCACATCCTTTCTTTGCTCTCTCACTACTCCAATTGTCAATTCCTCATTTGGTATCGGTGCGTCATTAAGCTTTTGATTTGCACTGGTGGCTGGAGCAACCTCTACTACACTGCTCGTTTTTACTGCTTTAAGACATATGGCATCATCAATCTGTCGATCAATTGTTGTCAAGCTCTCTTCTGTATGTTGAAACAACTCAAGTGAGAAAATGTCGCTGTTTGGCTGATCTTTGTTTCTGGCTTCAGGATCCACATGCACTTGTGAAATGCAGGCATCCTGAGTACCAATAGTTGATACATCTGAAAAGTTTGTGGAGCTGTCTCTGGCTTCCGCAGTTTGCTCGGCTGCTGTTTCGAATGCTTCATTGGACCCGTTGGCTTTGATGACTCGCTTTCTGCCACTGCTTGGCTTCCTTGACTGCTTGTCTCCCTGCTGGTTACTTTTGGTAGGCTTAACAGGAAGGTAGATTGGAGAACAGTTGCATGATTCAGCCAAACATGACTGGAAATATGGGAGCCTCAATAGCTCCCCAGCCTGTAAAACCTCAATGTTAACTTCAAATATTACTCTTGTGACGGTGCATTCAAATGACTCTGTGTTAAACTGGGTTTGTGGTACTTACAGTGGGTCTATGTTCTGGATTTTTCCTTAGCATGCTCTTCACTATCTGCTTCCTGGCACACAAAAACTCTTTTTCAGTAAGAAAAAAGTATTGTAGGAAATCATTTTAAAAAGGTACTTACAGTGCTGATGAATATATCGGGGGCATTGGAGATGTTGAAGATCTGTTTATTTTGTTAATTAACGCTGCCATGTCCTTCACAAATAAGAAAAAAGTATATTTCATGAGTTTCTATTTGTATAGAGACAGATATTGAAGTGGTTTTTGACTGAATTGTGTTGTATAGGCACTTACTGTAGCTTTGAACGCAGGGCGATGTGCTAAAATCTCAAACATACAGCAACCTGACGGTAAAACAGAGCAAGCAAGATTTTCAACAGCTGTTTAATTCTGTCAAGCATTATCACAGAAGACTAGGAACTAACTCCAAGAGCAGTAGTAATGGGAGCTCACCAAGAGACCATATGTCAGATTTGTAACCGTATGGTATGTCCGCTAGAATTTCTGGGCACATGTAGTTCGGGGTTCCTACAACCTGAAAAGCATAGATATCCGTAATAACTTCGTATAGCATACATTATACGAAGTTATACGACACACACACACACACACACCAAACTTATTTGCAAGAATAACATCAGCTCATGTTACCGTTTTTTGCTGGCACTTGCCGTAAATAATATGATTGAAAATCAGAAGCCATATAGAACATACTAATAAACTAATTATGAAAGTTAGAAAGTTTTACATGAATGAATTTTTTTTATCCATTTTGTAGTTCAGTGGGATTGGTTGGTCGTGAAATGTGTTCTGCCGATTACGTTCAGAAAATATGTTAGCATAGGATTGAGCCATACCGACGAAGCCAGGTCCTCCATGAGTAATTTTGCTAACCCAAAATCAGCTGTTTTGAAGAGAACATAAGCATTCATCTCATTATATTCTAATCCAAGCAAGAAGGGAAATGTATGCGGTAATTGAACATGTATATGCATACTGTTTCTTACCAAGTCGGATGTTGTTATCCTTCGTTAACAAAATGTTGGAACACTGCGAAGCAACAGGAGACAAGGAAACGTTTGATGGCTTTCATAAGTTATTCCTGATGGGTGAACTTGTCAAGGTAATTTTACCTTGAGATCACGGTGGAGCACACGGTTGCAGTGCAGATAGTCCAGGGCCAAGAGCAGCTGTGTGAACCACCGGCACACCCTCTTACATACATTGCATAGTTACCAAAGAAGCAGCAGTAAGTTTCTGATCCCTGAATAATCACTATTACCTTTGGCTGCAGGTGCAAGTACCACCAGATCATGTACTTACACTAGTGTTCTTACCTCTTCAGAGAACAGGACGCCCCTTGCCCTCTTAATCTTCTCCGCCCTGTGGATCTGAAGTCAGTGACACAGGACACTGAAGAATGGAAATTTACAAGCAGCAAAGAGTCAAAACGCAGAAGCTTACATGTCGCCTCCTTCACAGTAACCAGTCACAATGCACACTGAGGTCCCCTGCAACAGGCAAGAAAACAACAAAAAAGATAGAAAAAAAAACTTTGAACCTTGCATTCGAGGGAGTATCTGGATTGTAATTAGTCCCAAGATCTCAATTAAGACGTCAAATCTGTACCTCATCAACCCATCCGTCCTTGTACTCGACGATGTACGGGTTGCTGAGGCTCGCCATCAGGGACATCTGCACAGCAAGCAAAGCATCTACCCCATCAGGAACCATTTATTCCCGGAGAGCAAGCACGGCCATTCTGATCGGGACGAGGTCGTAAACATTCTTCCTCAATGCACCACGCATCATTTTCAATCAAAACTAGATGGTTCCCTGCCCTTTTCCTCCTCCTTCAATCTCTAAATGCAAAAGCTGCTAACTTTGGTGCATGCTTGGAGCAGCATGCGTGAGTCGTGATTCTGCAGCACAAGGGTTTTAGCTCGGGCGAGCTTGATTACCTCCTGGTACGCTGTTCGCTGGAACTTGTCGTTCTGCTTGGACAGCCGGATCTTCTTCATCACGTACCTGCACCGCCGCAGCCAGGAGAGCAACAACAAAACCCATCAAGAAACAGCAGCAGCAGCAGCAGCAAGAAGCAGAAGAGTTGAAGCAGTGGAGCTCCAAGGAGAAGAGCAGAGCAGAGCAGGGCAGGCAGAAGCAGGCGTCACCTCTTGCGCTCGGCCTTGTGGACGACGAGGTAGGCGGAGCCGTACGCGCCGCGGCCGATCTGCTCCATCACCTCGTACTGCTCCATCGGATCGACCCCCAGCCAGGTAGGCACCCCCCTCCCCTGTTCTTGCTGCTCTGCTCTTGGCTCGCTCTCGAGCTCCCCTGCCTCTTAAATGGCGACGCTGCTGGCGCTCGCGGCCCTCGTGATGGCGCGCGCGCGCGCGTGCGGGGAGTCCGCGCAATAATGGCGGCTTGCGCCTGCGCCCCTCTCTCGGCCCCGTCTGTCCGGTAGAGGAGGGAGACGGAGGAGGGAGACGAGCGGCGACCAGAGAGAGGGAGAGAGTCGAGCTGCCTACACCGAAAGTCTTTCTTGGCAGCTCTGCTTTCTCGCGTCGCTTTGCTGTGTCGCGCCGCGCCGCGCTTAGCTTGAGCTTTATGGGGGTGGTTATAAGGCGTGTTTTATATGGAACTAACCAGCTAATTAATTGAATCCTCTGCCGCGCGGTGGTGTGGTGTGGTGCAGTCGGGCGTCATCGTCGTCTTCGTCGTAGCAGTAGTGGAGGAAACGTTGCTTGCGTCCGCGGGTGCGGGGTCCTACTGGCAGTGGATGGTGGCGTGAGAATTTCTCTCTCCTTCCTCCCCTCCATTTAATTATATTTTAGCGAGGCAAGAGCATCTGTACCTCTCACCTGAAACACTATTAGCGTCTTCTTTATACATCTCTTTAAAATTTCCGCACGGTTTATATTACATTGTAAAAGATTCCTTATATGTAGCAGTCTCTCACAGGGGCGGACGCAGAACAAAATAGTAGGAAGGGTCTAACAGGGTTATCTTCTACCTCCAGACCCATCTTCTTCTATTTCATGCCTTAAAAATGGTAGATGGGTCTAAGGGGGGCTCCATTGCCACAACAAGGGTAGGAGGGGCTGGAGCCCCCCAGACCCGGTGCTAGGTCCACCCCTGGTCTCTCAATATCTAGTACAGTATTATAGAGGGTCCGATGCTTTAACAGGTTAATGTTTATTACTTGCGGATGGTATATTATGCCCAAAAATATTCCTTCTATGCCACTGAATAAGTTCTCGAACCCAAAACCTCTAGCACTAAATGATCTCACCATTGTATAGCATCGTATTTGTGGGTTATTTTCATCTTTGTCTTTATCGAAAAGCTTTCTTTTTTCTTTAAGATAACAACAATCCCAAAAAAAAACATGTAAAAATCATAGGCCTGGTAAATACGGAACATCCCGATTTTTTATATTTTATAAGTTATGGTGTAGAAATGTTGACTGGCCGACAATACCATTGGTTTTTTAGAACTTTTAGAAATGTGTACGGCCAGCAAAAATATAGAAAAGTTGCCTGCATAGTATCCCATACTATCATCAAGTATTTTGCAGCATCATAATAGTGTAGTACGCACTACTCGATGGCCGTTGTTATATACCATTCGTTCCAACCAGCCGTATTTCATTGCGTGGTTGCTTTTTTTTTCTTTTATAGTTTTTATGTGCTCTAGTTGCAGTATATCAATCTAATTAAGCTTGTTGCTGGGCGGTGGGGTTTGCTGTTGCTGCATGCTTTTCCCTCTGAAAAGGAAGGCGTGGATGGATGCATCATGCATGGCTGTTCCATGCAATCCATCGTCGTCGGAACGTCCTTCCGTTTCCTTTGGGGGCCTGGCAGCTTAGGCACCGACCAGCCCTTGTGTCTCATAGTAGCTTGGCAACGATGGCCTCTCTCTATGTGAGAAGTCAGCAGCAGGCCGTGTCACTGTGTGTGGCTCAAGTTGCCGCTGTTTCACACTGTCAGTGGCTAGCCCAGTGATGCAGTGACAACTGTGAGTAGCAGTGGCCAGTGGGGAGTGGTGACAACATCTTTAACAGCGGAGTCAATCGGTCTCTTTAATGGTGCCAAATGAGTGAGCTACAAAAAGTTATGCTTAACTTTTTTGCTTACATAGAGAAGAGTAAAGTAGAGTATAAAGAGAAGACAAAAAGAGAGTTGGTTGATAGAAAATATCTCTTAACTAATAGTTAGTCTGAAATGAATTGTATGATGCATGAATACTATTTCATATTGACTCATTTTAATTTCAGAAACTGTCAAACTGATAGAGATGGTCAATTGAAAATGTTGTCTACTGCTATTTATAGATGATATATCCAATTTTTATATCTTCTGGTTGACTCCGCCATTAGAGATGCTAAGAAATGATCTTTGCACAAAATTTTTGAATAAGACGAATGGTCAAAGGCGTACAAAAAAGTCAAAAGCGTCAAATAAAAAAAAACGGAGGGAGTAATAGTTATTCCGAAATGAATTGTACGATGTATAAATACTATTTCATATTGACTCATTTTAATTTCAGAAACTGTCAAATTGATAGAGATAGTCAATTGGAAATGTTGTTTATTGCAATTTATAAATGATATATCCAATTTTTATATATACTGATTGACTCTGCCGTTAGAGATACTAAGAAATGAACATGGCATTACAGATTAGTCTCTTCAATGGACTATCTCTAAATTAATAAACATATATATATATATAAATAATACTTTGCATGTTTTCTTTTTCTTTTCCTCAGTGAGAAAAGGCTATTTTGAAGGTTCTATTAGCTACTACTCCGTGGCAGTATGTTTTATTGGAGATATCCTCTGTGGCAGTAGTAATGGACTGTATGGTTCATAATTGCGACATTGTGTGAGCAGTGAAGTTACTTTCGGGCATGCCGTTGATCTGCCACAAGCATGTGCTTCCCCTTGGGAGGCGCGCAGTGGATCTGGGTCAGTGTCCAGATTTCGGGCCACTAGTGTCGGTGTGGGGGCCGCGCAGAGTTGCAGGTGTAGTAGATTCAGCTCCGTGCCCGTGGTCCTCGAATGCTCAAGCTGAACCGAGTGGGCTCCCAATTTTGTTAAATTTCATTCGAATTTTGTGATTCATCGCCATTCCGCAGGACAGCGTCGTGAAAAACTGCCAGGTAGTTCTGGCCTGATTAAAAAAATTTCTAAATAAAATTTTTAAAAAGACCTAGCGAAATTTTGTAAGAAATACCTAGAAGCAAGTTTGATAAATATCTAGGAGACAAATTTCGCTGGGTATTTCATATGGCGAGCACAAGGGACGTCCGGACCTGCTGACGTCGGCCTGACGTCATCACGTAACCTGCGCGAATAGCTACGGAAACCTCGAAAATAACGATAGAAACCTGATGAACCGTGGCAACCTGAGGACGAAACTTGAGATTTCAGAAATTTTTCGAGAGTAAGAACCAAGTTTCGATAGTACAAATTCAAGTTTCAGTAGATAGTATCCAAAGTTTCGATAGGCAAAACTTAAGTTTCAGCACCAAAAAGGCGAAGTTTCCGAAAATCTTGAAAATCCCATGTTTCGTGCAGCCGAAATCGAGGTTACAATAGAGAAAGGTCTGGGTTTCGTCAAGCAAAAATCAAAGTTTCACGTGCGGGATCCAAAAAAAATCTTCGAAGCGAAAACCCTAGGTTTCAAAAGTACAAACTCTAGGTTTCGGACGTGCTATCCCCAGGTTTCAGGAGGAGAGTCTTAGGTTTCGAGTGGCAAAAATGAGATGGGACTTGTCCCTGACTCCTTCCCCAAATCCGGCAGCCCCAGCCCTTCTTCTCCAAATCCGGCAGCCCCAACCCCAAAGCTCGTCGGATCGAGCGAAACCCAAGCAAGCCCCAACCCTTCTTCCCCAATCCGACAGTCCTAACCCCAAAGCTCGTCGGATCGAGTGAAAACCAAGCAAAAAAAAAAGTAGGTAGGAAGGGGGAGGGTACAAGCACGTGGAGGCGATGCGGCGCACCTAGGCGACGAGCCCCCTGACAGCGGGCACCTTGGCGACGAGCCCCTGTGGCGGCGCACCTTGGCGACACGCCTACAGCGGCGAGGGGCGGCGGCGCGCCTCGATGATGAGCTCCTGCGGCTATACGCCACGGCGACGAGCGTGCTCCTCGTCGACGAGCTTCGGCGGCGGTGCATCTCAGCGACGAGCCCCAGCCCCCGGGACGAGGCGGCGACGGCGGCGTGGCTTGGGGTCGAGGTCATGGCGGCCCCGACGAGGCGGCGACGGCAGCGCGGCTCGGGGTCGAGGTCATGGCGGCAAGCTTCCTCACCGAGCGAGCGCGCGCGAGACACACAGAGGAATGAGCCTCGTGCGAGAGACAAAGAGGAATGAGCGAGGGAGGAGTCCGGACGGAAGGACGTCCGTCCTAAAGTGTTTTCGATTTCATATACATGGTTAATTCATTTTTTAGTGACTGTATCTTTGATGCTTAGTCAAAGGTGTTTTTCTTGCAAAAGACAACCTTGCAAAACAAAATTAGACATGACGTCAGGAACGTTCCTTTTGTACCAACAATAAGTCCATTCAACATTTATTCTTTGAATACAAACTATCAACATTTATTCCTTGAATACAAACTAGGTAGGGTTGTTTCACGTGAAATCCATGTAGTTCTTAGGTTACATTCGCATCACAATGTTTCCGGTAGCATTGGGAGTTAGCTTTTACGAATAGGTTTAAAGCAGAAGAGAAAAGAAGTTTTGTTTGGTGTATGAGTTGTTCTTTGGACTTTATAGATTTGCCTCAATGATGTTGTTTTTGATAAAATAAAATATTTTTTTAGGTTTTTTATTGGGGACTACCGTTTGCGATAGTGCGACAGTGGGCATTATTACAAAATGAGAAGACATTTTTCATCGGAGGTTGCTGCCAGGTGACTTTTTCTTTAAGCATGCTCAAATATTTAATTTTAGAAGTTAATCTCTGTGAGTTAATTTTTTCTGTCATTTTTTCATATATTTTCCATTTTAGATACTTTTATGTGAAGTTTGTCGTATTTGTATTGGTTGTGTACGTGAAGCGGAAACTTTTTATTATTAGCAAAGCAAGCTTGAAGATCTGATAATTTCCGTTCTGAACTTCTGAGCGAATTATGAGAATTATTTTCCCATACTTCCCAGGTGTGAAATTCGGCTCCACACGGAAATATGAAACCCTGGTGCCCGATCAAACAGACCAAACCAATGCTGCTCACTTTGCTTGGGGCCAACTCCCCTTCCCTGGAATAAGCTAACCAAGATTTCCTAGGCTAATCAAGAACTCGGCCGAAATTCGATTCGTTTGCTAATTATATCATAAACTCGATTTGTGCTTCATTTTGTTCCGATCCCCCTTCTTTTTTTTAAAAAAAAAGATTCGGCAGGCAGCTAATTAAGATATATAAGTCCACGCTGGGTCGCTGGCCGTGTGAAGCGCGACCAAAAACCCTCAATTATCAGGTGGTTTTGCGGATTAGCTAATGATTAGTGCGGTTGCCGCTTGCTCCGGGCGTAGCTTTTTGACGCGGAGCCCAACTGACGATGGATGTATGCCCCCTCGCTCTACCTAAAACGGGTTTCATCATCTCTTTCCTAGTTGGCTGATGGCCAAGGCTCTCAATCGATCGGTCGAGCTGATCCCTGACGGGGCGTCCATCCAATCCTACCGGTTCGTGCTTGTTTGTTGGTGCGTCAATCATGCATGTCATAACAAAGTATGCAAAAGCCAACCTATGGATGCTCTTATCCTTTCTTGTCACCCCATGCACACATCTCATGAAATAATTAATCCTCTGCTAAATTGTTTATTTCTCTCTAGAGAAAAAGTGTATGTTCATAGTGAATTGTACACGATTGAAAAGCTAAATGATATTGCATTCTTTTTATCTCTGGTATGTACTTACGAATAGTGGCGCTTTAGGTCTTGTTCTTTTCAGCTTAATAGCTTAACAGCTTAACAACTTAACGACTTATCTATGTTTTGAAGCATATGCTTTTAGTTTTTTAGTCTGTTTTTCGTTGTTTTGAAGGCGGGCTCTAACGCTTTAAAAAGCAAATCAAACGAAATGGATTCGAATCTCGAGACTAGTTCAAAAAGCTTTCGAAATTCAGTCATTTCGGTCGTTCAAATCATCTAAAAAGGACAGGACCTTAGTCTCTACTTGGCTGGTGCTCTTTTTAGGCCCTCTTTGATTCTTTGATTTAGTTTAGTTCTACTTGTAGTTGGAAAAATTGATATAACCTTTAAAAAGAGTATGAAAAGACTAAATAAATTATTAAAAATATTTTAAAGATTTTTAAGAAAAATTCTACAAAGTTTATTTAAAAAATTTAAAGTGAACAGCCTATATAAAACAACAAAAAAATTAAACCAACAAAAACTAAACTTAACAAAATCACAGAGGGCCCTTAAAATCTCGTGGGATAAGCTTGAAGGGAATCGACGGAAAGCAACTGCGCTCCGAGCCAAAACTTTGGGGTAGATGCAGTGCCCATCGATGTGACCTCGTCTAGTTTGTGCCCTTCCCAACAGGGAAGCTGACGCCTGCGGTGGCGAGAGCTCAACTCGCTACGGGAAGGAAGGCAACGTGTTTCTGACACTTCGGGCGCGTCCTGTACCGGCACACGTATAACTGCTATTTAAACGCATCGAAGAAAAGGGCCGAGTACTGGTACTGCCTTACGTGTATTTGGCCGCAACAAAAGCTTCGTTTTCCGACGGAATCGTCGTCGCCTGCTGCGGCTTCACGTCCCCATCTACATATACCTTCTTCTCAGACTATAGGGTTTATAAATCGTAGCCGTTTCTAAAGGCCAAGTAATTTGCCTCCTCGAGCATGTTTAGATTGATCAAGCCTTAATCGAAAAGAAATAATATAAGAAGCGCATAACACACTAAAAAAACTCCGAATTTCAGCTTAACATTCAAACCCACGTTGGCGTAGTCATCTTATTAATTTAGCTCAGTCATTTTAAACATCACTTATGCTCGTGCAAACAAAAAAGATTACGGAATTGCTAAACGTACATCAATCGATTTTCATACCTAGAAAAACTCTAAGTCGATTCAGTCGAATCCGCGCACCGCCGTCTTCTTCCCCTCCTGCGAGCTCCTTCGCCATGGCCGCCGTCGCCATTGAGGGCTCGGGTTAGGGTTCAGGTGGGGGTAGGGTTCCCTGGTCTTAGAGATGGCCGGCGGGAGGCGGATGACCGGCGCGTGGGTGGGGATCGGTGAGGGGGGCGGCGAGGCGCCGGCGACAGTTCCGGAGCCGCCGGGAGGGGGTAAAGGCGATCAGGGCCGGCGCACGGGAGTAGGATTAAGTTGGGCGGGGAAGAGAGGCGGCAGAGGAGGAAGAAGAGATCGGGGCTGGAGGAGGAATAAGAGTGTGGGACTGCGGGATGGGGGGAGAGAGAGACCAAGTGAGGGTGGGAGCGCGCTCGTTGGATCTCAATCAATGGCCCAAAAATCAACTAAGAGATAGGAAAATTTCAGGCGACTAATAACTAGCTAGTCCCAAAAGATTAATGTACGGCGACACTTATTTGTGGGGGATGAATTACTGCTTCTCGAAACTCTTAGCATGGAAGCCATTAGTATGTATACCGATCGCTCCATTAGGAAGCTCGAATTGATTGTAGAAGAGAGGATATGAACACCTGTATTCATACTCATACATGTATTTAAATAAAAGGGGACTGAGCGTAGCTCAATTGGTGGGGGGCGAGGGATGCGCAGCCCCCACCCCCTGTTCGAGGCTGACCCGTGCCCACATGTAGGGGGATTTTCTTCCCTAATCCTCCATTCTTGGAAAAAAAAATGTATTTAAATAAAATAAACGCTCAATATCGTGCTACATGGAGAATCTAGTTGGGGTGTCAAGGGGATGAGATCATGGCCATTAATCCGCGTGATTGCGTGCTTAATTATGTTTAGGCCAGGGGGGCATGGACCCAGGTGGTGGCGGGACCGTGCATGCGTGGGAGAGGGAAGGAGGGAGGGGGAGAGAGCGCGCGTCAGGTTAGCTAGTGCTATTGGCGTAAAATAGTGCGGTTCGGCCGTTGCTTTCTTGGAGGAGGACAGAGACCAGCGAGCTGCTCGTAGGAGGGAACGACGACGACGACGCTCCCTTCCACCATCGATGGATATATGGCCGCGCTACTCCTGCCCCGCATGCATGCAACCCGTGGGTTTTCCCTCTCTCTGCCGCCACCAAATGCGCGTGTATCACCTAGAGGAAGGACAGGCAAAGATGGGAGGCGATAACTACGTGGCTGCTACTACTACAACCAGATTTGCTGAAAGAAGAGACGGTCTCTCGTCATCCTCGAACTAGCACACGATCATTCACCTTGTATCAACTAGTATCAAGTATCGAGAGAGCGAGAGAGAGAGAGAGGGGTGAGCTAGCCGTGTTAATGCCTTGTTTTTTTCAGCTCGATGTGAAAAAGTTGTGATCCTCAAAAGGCGTCTCAGAGTGCCTAAAAAATTATGAAAAAATATTTCAAAAACTCTACGAAGAACTATTTAAAACTTCATAAAAATAACCACAAAATGCTAAATCATTTGATTTGTAAAAATAACAATTTTTTATTTAATGTAATTTAATCTAAATGCTGAAGGGTGAAGAAGCATGTGATGTGTTGGGCCGGGCCGTGCTCGGGGGTGAGGCAAGCAGCCCAAGACAAGGCCCTCAAGCTGCAGCCTCATCTCTACCCTTTTGTATACCTCAGAAGTCAGAACTTCACCACATGGGCTCCCGTGATCCTGTCTTTCCTCTCCTTTCAGTTCCAAGCCCTCTATATGCTCGGATGGTCCTGTACAAACGCTCCACATATCCATCCCCCTCAAATCTTCGATTGTTTTATTTCTTTAATTTCTTTCTTAAAATATATAATAATAATTATTTTATTAAAATTAAATAAATAGACGTCTCTCACTATTTCATCTAGTGGGTCATAAATCCCATCAATCCAGTGAGCGGATTTTATATAAGCGGTCAGATGGACAAAGAAGATTTAGGCTGAATAGCTAGCTGTAAAAAAACCCACTGGTTGGTTTGACGGAATTTTTCCAACCGGTGCAACCGGCCGGATTTGTCCTTCGCAAGCACTGCATGCACGCATCCATACATTATACGTCCAAGCAGGTTTCTTCGATGCCCACTGATTTTTTACGGTCTCAACTTTCAGGATTGGGCTTCTCCAATTCTTTCACTATTGGGGTTTATTTGAAAAATAGATATCTAGCATAGCATAGGCCACAAGCATGATTCGGCTACTAAACCTTGAAAAGGAAACTTTGGATTTTCCATATTGCACTTCAGAATGTGTAAAGTGAAGAACTGCTGGAAACATTACCTAAGACGTCCATCCATAACAACCCTGAGTTTACAACAGTTGATGCTTGCGTTGACAAATGAAAGTAAATAATCAGGTATATATACATACAAAGGAATTTCTACAACCACAAAAGATTGAATCAACTAAACCTCTCAATAGAAAAGGGAGGGCAAAAAACAGAAAGGAAAGGTATAAAATTGGGGAATATGAATTTTGGCCGGCCTTTATTGAAAGATATAATATGTAATTTTTCTATTCAGATAATATAATATTCAGATATACAAATTGATAAGGCAGAGCGATGTAGCTTGAAAATTCAGAGGACTAATAGAAATTTCAGATAAGAAAATGATCCACAGGCTACTGAATCTAACTTGACCGAAAATCATCTGACTGTATGTCTCAAACAAAATCAATTATTCCGCCACTTGGTGTGGCAGGCAATGCTAACCGCATACTGCTATATACAAAGCTTGTAGCGATAAAACATTACTTGCTACGGCAATAACTCACAACAGATGTTGCCATTCCTCTTTAGTACGAACCGACAACTTCACACAAATGCAGATTATGCATGCCAAAGTAACTTAAAATTTTGGACTAATGGTTTATTGTCCTGCTTCATTAGAAAGCTGAGAATTTTCCCAACAAGGTTCAGTAAAACAATAGCAAGGTTCAGAGAGGAGAACACGAATATAGGAGTGGCATGGTTGTAAAAGGGCCGACCACCAGACACCGACTACCACGTATGACACTTCTAATAGTAGAGATTCACAAGTATATATGAGTGATAAGCGTCATTTTCAGGGGAAACAGATGGCAGGTGAATTCCCATCTCATCTCTAAGGCTTTCTCATCTATCAAAACTATGGAGCTTGTGAGTAGTAGTGTATTACGAATTTTGCATTGAATGTCAGGAGGGGAGAAAAACAAACATAAGATTACGACTACCAAAGGTAATCACCACAAGATATGCAGCGGTAGCAGTATAATATTTATGTGTGATTCAAGGTTAAGCATCAAACACTTGCAATGCATGCCCGACATATATCTATCTAGTCTAGGCCACTAGAAAAGCTGCTTCTTCTCCCCCAGGCTAGCTGCAACAATCACCTGTAGTTAACAACTTAAGGGCAGTAGGGGTTGCGGTAATTGCAGCGAGGACGGTTTGCCCACGGCCTCTCCTTCTCCCTGTAAGATTGAAAAACAGAAAGTGAGAGATGGTGATGAAGATTTTGCTAGAAAGATATGGAAAAGCTGGGGGCTTTAGTTACTTATTAGGTGGATCGGCACAATGGAAAACAATAGTAATAGTAAAAAAGCAACGACGAGGAGGAGGGGAGGCGACGCATGATGAGGAGGTGAAGAAGCGTACAGGGCGGCAGCAGTATCAGCATTGTAGAGGTAGCCGCCTGAGGAGGCGAGGTCATCCGAGGCGTCTTCCAGCAGCCAGCGCAGGCGGCGTTCCTGCTCGGCGGCGGGGAGGTGGCGCAGGGCCGGGAAGTCCGCCGCCAGGCAGCGGAGCTCCGCCTTGTCGAGCTGGGCGTCGATCCAGGAGCACAGCGCGGGGTACGCGGAGGAGAGCACGGGCCCCATCCTGAATCCCGCGCCCGCACGCCCCCTCGTCGTCGTCTCGCCCGTCTCTAGGGTGAAGTCGTCCCAAAATGAACAAGCTGACTTCTAGGTTTTAAAACAATTGTGCTCTATTCTCCTGCAGGGTTGCACAAGGTGGGCTAAATATTCAAGGAGGAGGAGGGAAAAGGCTGACTTCTAGGTGGACTAAAGCGAGGAGTGAAGAACAGAGGACATTGTTTCACATTTTCCATTGTACTACTTGTAAATAGAGATCAGATTCTCCATTGTAATTAGGGATCGTTAATTTCTTAATTACCTGTCAATGTAATTTCAGTAATTTCAGAATTCTGAATTAATAGATTCATGTCACAAACATCTTGAAAAATGCAAGATTCATACAATTAGTTCTGAATTGCAGGCAGTATAGAGTTGCTATTTGTAAGTTCTAAATTCTGTACTTTTATGCAATAAAATCAGAAGATGATAAGATCTAGAAAGCTTTTCAGAAATGTACATGTCTTCAATTTGCTCTAGATTCTTATTGCACTCCCAAGACAGTAGTGAAGAACACAGACGACATTGTTCTCATTGAACAAGTGCTCCAGATTCTTATTTAAGCCATGAGTGAAGAACAGATGACATTGTTCTCAATGAACAAGTGCTCTAGATTCTTAATTCTGAATTTGTTGTCCAGAATTTCCAGATGGAGTTTGGATTCAGTTTCAGATTTTTCTTTGCTTCTAACAGTTTTAGGTGTAGTATGATGTATAGAGCACTGTTCAGAAAAATTATCACTTACAAAATCTATACCATCTGAGCAATTAATCTCTGCATTAAGTTCAAAAGTTCATAGCCAATGTGTGGAACCGAGAGGATTTAAAATTTCAAAAGTTCATACACTTGATTTTATAGAAGTGCAATTACAGTTGTTACTTGTAATAAAAATTTGGTTGCAATTACAGTAGGAGACTATTATAATTCCATAAAACTGTAAATTTATTTTCTTTCTTTCTTTGGTTTGCCCCATTTTCAAGTTTTTGTAAGGTCACTTGGCCTTTCCAAGTTTGAATTTTCTCAAATGCAATCCACAGACAAATGCTTTTTCTTATTTAGTGAATGCAAATTTTCTCAAACTGTAATTTTTTTCTTTCTTGCTTTGGTAGCTATAGCAGAAATTTCAGAAAATTACTCCTGAAGTGCATCAATTTTGTAGCTATAGCAGTGCATCAAAATTTCAGAAAATTACTCCTGGAGCATCAATTCTGAAGCTACAGAGCTGACATGATGCTGGCAAGCAGCAAGGGCACTTACAATTCCAAACCACACTGACTGATTGATGAATTTCATGTGAAATTGATGGATTCTCATCACTTCGAACTGGGTTTTCAGAAGCATACTCTATACACCCCCTTGCTGTTGCATTCTGCTGGTGACCATACTCTATATACGCCTTGCTGATGCATTCTGCAGGTGATTTCCTCAAGCTGCCATGGATAACAGCAGCCACTGCATTCTTGCTCTTGTTAGGCAGCAGAAGGGAGCAACATTGAGTGGAGACATGCATGATCACACAGCACCAGGAGAGACAAAAACACCATCAAATATTCAAATGTACTTCTGATGAGCCAGAAACAGAAATTACCACTAACAAAACAGAAAGAAGATGCTGTAGAATAGAAATTCTCCTGATGAGATGCTTGTTTTAGGACTGGACTGAACAGTTGATGGCATTAAGTGGAACCAAATCTGGCTCTGCCTGAAAAACACACTGTTGCTCTGCAAGTCTCTTCTGCTCACAGGCTACAAATGGTCACATGTATGGCTCCAGGAGTACTCCCCAAGTTTTTGTATAGCAAAGATTGTATAGAGTTGCATCATACTCCAATAAGCAGTGCATCAGGAGTAATGCCTCAAGACCTGCTGCATTTCTACGATGGTTGAGATGCAACAGCAGTGCATCAAAATTTCAGAAAATTACTCCAGCAGTGCATCAATTCTAAAATTGCAACAGATTTAGCAACATGGGTTTAATTGAAATCGAATTCTTTCATAAAGATGGGATCTTTGTGGGGGTATTCGAGACCTGCATTCCTCCTGCTTCGAGGGAAGCGTGGTTGGCCGACCAGGGAGCCATGCTGGGCACGTAGGTGAGCTCTCGCTGAAGACAACACCGGTGGCCATGAGCACCGTGGCGAGAGACGCCATTTGGGGGAGGCGTGTCGCAACCCCGGCTTCATTGGGATCCACTCACAATCAACTGCTAGTCCCAGAGATCAATACCAGCAACTTGTGAGCGACAGTTTGTTGAACATCATCACACAATCACAAATAAATAAGAGAAATTATATATTATGTAAAAATAATTGTTACACAACTACTTATTAAAATGGTTTAATTAAAGATGACATAATATTGTCCATAATATATCAGAGTGCGGAAATTCAAATATGCAGCGGAATTAAAAATATGATGATGCTCCAATCCGACCCTTGAGCGTCAGCTAATCCTCATCGAAGTCTGGGACAAGATCCTCCTGATCCTGTAGACAGACCGAACCTAATCCTTCTCCTAAATACAAATTTATCCGTGGTTTGTATAGTGAGTACACAGCTACCCAGCAAGAGTCCTTATAATAATGCAAGGATAATAATAACAACAGGGTGGCTATTTTGCATAAGACCTATTCTAGTCAAAATAATTGAAGTGTTGTAAAACAAATTTGTAGAGCAATTGATATTGATATAGATTCTCAAGAAGAACACGCAGACCAAAGCCCCTCCGAAGATCAAACCTGCCTCGAACGGCTCAAACAACACCAACCCTTCAGGTTAATTAATAGCACATGAGACTACCATGTACGACCTTCCTCCCCTCCCATGACTGTGGGAACGGCTATCATGATAGTTTTAACCTCTGCAGAGTGTAGCACACTTTACCCATAAGCCTAGTGGTACTTTTAAGTCTTACCTCTTTCTTTGGAGCCTAAACCAAGTAACGATACAAGACGATTCATTAGTTTCTTCTGTTAACACCGATACCCTCTCTAAGGACATCTCGAGTCCTTCTCTTGAGTTAACGGACCGCAGCTCGATCTTTTCAAAGTAAAGTGTGTTAACGGTTTTTTCTAACTACTAAGCCAGGATAAGCACATGCTGCGCAACATGCTGACACTAGCACTTATGGTTGCGCTTTTATGGTTTGGCCGGATAAGCACACGTCAAGAGTTCTTAGATAAAGGTGACTACCTCCACCAGAATCTTCGATCCACAAAACCACCCAACTTGCCACCTTCAGTCAACACACGCCACATAGATTTTAGTTGATTAGGTTATTAAAGTAACTCAGCACCTCCAATCATACCAAGTTATAAGATTAATTAAATGGTAAATGACATAAACAACTACCAACCCACGAGCACTAGCAACTATGCACAAGGATAAACTAGAAAATAACTAAGGTAGCAATAAATAGGCTAAATTCAGAGGGTCAATGACTCAGTGTGAACATATTATGTTTCTACCTTTTCCCATCATTTGATGCATGAGGGAAATACATAAGAACAGTAAACGGGTGAGTTTTACAAACTAGGGAGCAAGATGCAAGCTATCTTATCTTGGTAGTACTCCGGGTCTTGGGATCCTCCTTCGAACGGCTCCTGGAGTCCTCCCGAACAGCGCGAACACACAGGATCTACACGTATATGCATATGCATAACAACAACAACAAAATAATCAACAAAACATATAGCTAAATAAAATATATAAAATTTTAGGCTATTTACGGGATTTAATGGATCTGGAATCAACTAATTTGGAGTTCGGATGCTCCCGGAACAATTCCTGGAAGATTTGGAAAAAATCAGAAATTGTAAAAAAGAATAAACTGGTTAACCGAAAGAAAACCGGATTAAACCGAAAGAAAACCAGATTAAACCGACGGTTCTTGTGGTCTGCGGGGCGGCACAGCGCAACGCGGCGCAAGCGGGGACACGCGGCAGTGGTTGGTTGGCCGCGTGGATGCGGGGCGACAGCAAGGCGACGCGTGGCAGGGACGCGGCAGCACCCGACGGCACGCTAGTGGGAAAACGCGGACACGCGGTGGCTGCGGGTTGGCTACGGTGACGCGGAGTGGGTGCAGCGACACGTGGCGGCGAGCGACTGCGGTGGCGGCTCGTGGCGTGGGCGGCGTCGACGCAGGCACACGCGTGCAGGCAGCGGGGACAAGTGGCGTGTGCGCATTCGATGTCGGCGGCGTCCAATGTGACGCCAACGCGTGGCACGACAGGCCGACGTGCGCTGGCGCGGCGGGGAGGGATAGGTGGCAGGGCGCGGCGGCGATGACGGCGGCGGCGGCTTCAAATTCCGGTGAATCTTCGGCAAGCCATATCTTCCTCGTTTGTTGGCCAAATTAGGCGATCCATATATTCATCTTGACCGTCTCGACGAGATCTACAACATGGAACCATCTAATATTGGGTTTGGGCTCGACATAGAGAGATATCCAGAAAAGGGTTCTGGTGGCTAGGGTTTTGGCGGTTAGGGTTTGGGATTTGAGTAATTTCGTGATGGGGTGTTGGGGCAAGGGTCTTGGGGGTTTATATAGTGCCAAGGATGACCTGGGCTGGGCCTTGGTCTAAGAGGGGTTGAATTAGGACTCGAATTCTAATTCGGGTAGGATTCGAATAGAATTTAGGTTTGTTTAGCAATAAATCGGAGTTTCCTTTGGAGGATGGAGCTGAAATTTGGAGGGTAATTTGGATCAGGCTTCTAGAAGCTCCCCTCCAAATTTGAGCATGAGATTAATTCCCTCCAAATTTGAGCACGAGATTAATTCGTTTGCTCATTATTTAATGGGTTTTACGAGCTCCCGGCAAAACGACAACACTTCAAGGAATCACGAGCTAGCTTTGGAATCTGGGCTTGAAATTTGGAGGTGGCTAAATGATGGATTCTAAGAGAATTTTCCTAAAGTATTTTCTAGAATTTTGGCTTAAACCTAATTTAAAATAATTTAAACTAGGGTTTTGTATATAACAATCCCCTTTTATTTTACTTTTGTGGTTTTTAAAAATAAAAGTGACATATGACAAAATAGAGAATGTCACAAGGCGCATGGCCAGGTCCTCACTGGGGTCGAGGCGTCGGCCCGGTTCTGCTTCTTTGACACTACCCGCACGCCACGACCTTCCGCTTCCTCTTCTTCCCCTCTGGAGGAGGGGACGGTGGCAGTGCGCGGGAGGAGGAGACAGCAGCGGCACGCGGGAGTCAGGGTCGGCGGCGGCGCTCGGGATATGGGGACGGAGACGGTGCGCGGGAGGTAGGGGTGGAAATGAGCCGAGCCGAGCCTGGCTCGGTCAAAAATAGGACCATTTTGACGAGCCCCAAAAGTGGATTTGGCTTGAGCTCGGTAATACCTCCGAGTTGAGCCGAGTCTGTCCGAGCCGAGCCACGAGCCAGAAACATTTTTGCGTTCAAAATTTATCAACGGGCCACAATTTCAACGAGTCCTAAAAGTAGGCTTGGCTCGGGCTCGGTAGCACTTCCAAGCCAAGCCGTGAGCTATTTTTCTAGCCCTAGCGGGAGGAGGGGACGGCGGCTGCAGTGGAGGGCGAGGTGAGCGGCAGAGGCATCGGTGGCAGGGGCAAACTCGATAGACCACGTTCGCATTGGATTGCTTTGAACTACCGGCGACAAACAATTGGAGGCCATTTGGTTTGAACTGCCGACGGCAAACAAACAAAAACAGAGGGAGTATATAGATATATTTTCTTGTAACATATAATTTATTTATATTTCTAAATGCCAGACAGGTTGTTATAAGAAAATATATCTATTATTAATTTATTTTTGTGGATGCTATTTAAAGTCTTTGGGCCGAAACAGGTTGTACCCGTTTGAAATCTGAGCGGGCCAAGTCTGCCCCGCCTCCGGATCTCCCCGCCTCTCCTCCTCCTGTTAGGATTTAGAGCCCGGTTGTGCTTCCAGTTGGACCAATACATGTGGGGACCTAGGTCCGAGACCAGGTGTTGGTCTCGGGGGGAGCCGGATCGCTGGCGGGCCATGAGATGGCAGGATCGCAACGGGCTCTAACAAGTGGTATCAGAGCCAAGTCGGTAACCCGGAACGTCTCTATGAGATCGCACGGTGTAGGACAGATGGTCCGATGTGTGATGGGCTCTAACAAGTGTCCACCTTTTAAGTTGTGCTCCCCCATCACCAATAACCGATGTGAGACTAAACCCAACAATCTCCCCCATCACACATGCCCAACAATCTCCCCCATCACACATCGGACCACTTCGTCACAACGGATAACTTCGTCCAGCGAATGTGTGGAATTAACGGAGATGTGGGTCAATGCCTGGCTCTGATACCACTTGTTAGGATTTAGAGCCCACTGCAAACAGCCCACGTATAGACCAAAACGTAGAGAAAGGGCTCCCCAGGTCTTAACAGACCTAAAGGTTCAACTGGAGCATCGACTAAGACCATGGACCCACTCAACCCAAAAGATTAGCCTTGTGGGAGAGGGTGCCTCCACCTTTTAAGTTGTGCTTCCTCATCACCAATAACCGATGTGGGACTAAACCCAACAATCTCCCCCATCACACATCGGACCGCTTTGTCACAACTCACAACGGACAACTTCGTCCAGCGAATGTGTGGAATTAACGGAGATGTGGGTCAATGCCTGGCTGGCTCTGGTACCACTTGTTAGGATTTAGAGCCCGCTGCAAACAGCCCACGTATGGACCAAAACGCAGAGAACCAAAACGCAGAGAAAGGGCTTCCTAGGTCTTAAAGGACCTAAAGGCCCAACTGGAGTAACGACTAAGGTCATGGGCACACTCAACCCAAAAGACTACCCTTGTGGGAGAGGGTCCTCCACCTTTTAAGTTGTGCTCCCCCATCACCAATAACCGATGTGGGACTAAACCCACACCTCCTTTCCGTCTCTTTTCTTCCACCTCTCGCCAGTCGCCACCCCTCTCCCCCCTCCCCTCCGGCCCTCCCCTCCCCACAAATGGCGTGGAGTTCCTCTCGAGCCCACGCCGAGGAGCCCCCTAACCCCACATGGCGCTGCTCTTCCCGGCCAAGAAGCAGAGCCGGTGCCCGGTGGTCCTTGTCGCGCAAGGACGAGCCGCCGCCTAGCAGCCCTGAAAGCAAGGAGAGTTCCCCTTCTGTTGCTGAAAGGTTCGCCGTTGTGTTCTTTCCCATTACTGCGAATTCAGGTCAAAGGGTATTTTGGTGCCAAGAACCAATCTTGCGCGAATTTCTCTTGTGTTGCAGAGCTATCCGGACTGCGATGGATCATTCTGTAAGATTTCGTTTGCTCCATATTTGTCCCACGGATTCTTGGCAGGTTAGTTTTGTGATTTCTTTTCTCCAGTCTAATGTCATCCCTATGCTTCAACATATACTGAAAAGGTACATAGTTGTCTTCTATGTCATCCTCTTCAGAGATCCGGTGTATGAAATCCTGCATTCCCACTTGTTTTTGTCGTTCAATCCAAAGAAAGAAATAGGAATACGAATCCTCATCCCATGGAAATATTTGAAAGCTTTAGAGACATCTTTGGCATCAAGGCGCCAAAAACTCTCCCTGTTCCCATATCCGATCCCGACAATCCTTTGAGAACACCTATATTTGCCTATATCTAGAAATGTAATATCTAAGAAAATAACTCTAGGTTAATTCCCATCAGGGTGTGTGTACGGCTTTCTTGGTTGAGGTGCTAGGAGGCTACATATATCGGGTGTCAATTCGGAGGATAAAACCATTTCAATTTATATATGACATTGAATTCATATATGTGAAAATGACAAGCATGGGATTGGGCGGGATAGAATTGGCCTTGCTAGAAGCCTACTTTCCTTTCTTTAGAGAAAAGAGCTTCTAACTCGCTTTTACTACCTCATGCGTAAAAATCTATTGCGAGCCCACTCAAAATCGGGGATCCTAAGCTTTTAGCTTATTTTGATTTCATTCACCGTGCTCGTGAAGTTCAGCAAGCACTGGTTCAATATTTAGATATCTTCGGATGTTCAACTTCAAGGCTAAGGCTGATGTGTGGTGACGGGCTCGGTGAAGAAAAACACTAGCAGCAGGCATCCGTGAAGTGTGGTCATGCACTAAAAGATTGCACGAAACAGAGCACGTATAGTGCCTGTACGGAGCCACCTCAATGGTAGCAGTGTTGTATGCGAGCTCGTCGACTCGACCAAAATGTCAAGTCTCCGTATCTTATCTTATTGGTGAAACTGAATACTTGAAATTCAACAGAACCCCTATTTTCTTCTTTTTCTTCTTTAACCATAAATCCCAAAAAATTCTACCTCCTTTCTTTTTCATGTATTTTTCCGATCAGGAAAAATAAAAAATTATGTTAGTAATTTTGATGTTATTCTAATCCCGTATACACAGAAATTTGTAATTATATTCATCTACTACTGGAATTTGGATTTATTTTATCGATACAAATTAGGTTTGGATAGAAGGGTGCATTCTTTCTTTTAAATAGAAGAAAAATAATTTTGCTGATTTATTAATTGCTATATCCAATTTATTGATACACCATTTAATTGATATCGTTTAGCAAAATGAAACACAGGACATGCACCCATCTTTCGGCTTGAGAATTTCACGGGCTTGAGAATTTCACGGGATAAGTGTAGATGCGACTCCCAACTCACTCAATAAGAAAAAAAGACGCTAATCCATTTGGCTACATCACCGGATCCACCCATCGCATTATTGCACAATTAAACACTCTCAAGTTAGGCTCGTAGAATGGGCTATGCCAAAATATATCTGGAAATGGATGCCCTTTACCTCCTTCAACAACTGAGCAATGATGTTGCCCCTAAAAGTAGTGTTGTTGTTTTAATCAAGGAGGTTAAAGCTTGATTAGCCCAGCTTGATCTTGTCCAATTAACCTTTTGTCATGGAAGTTGTAATTTGGTAGTTGATGAATTAGCTATAGATGGGAGCAAATGGACTGTCTGGGTATGGTTGGAAAATTTTACAGAAACCTGTTTAATCTAGCTGTTGGAGACCTTATCCAGCCTGCTTAATATATATTGTGTCTTTTTTCTCTCTCAAAAAAGAAAAGGAACATAGCTGTACTCAGATTGTACTCAGATCTTCCTGGGTCTCCCCTCCCTGGATCTCTCGCCCCTGGAGGTGGACCTCACTTTGGACGAGCTTAAGCGGGTAGTTTTTAGCTTGCCCAACGAGAAGGCTCATGGCCCCGACGGCTTCACATGAGATTTCTACAAGACTTGCTGGGATTTCATCGCCGGTGACCTCTTCGTGGCATTGCAATACCTTTTCTCTCTTCGCAGCCCCAAATTCAAGGCTCTAAACTGCGCCCTCATGGTGCTAATCCCAAAAAAAGATAACCCCGCAACACCATCCGACTTCCGCCCAATTAACCTCATCCACAGCCTAGGCAAGCTCTTCACAAAGATCCTCTCACTCAGGCTGTCCCCCTTCATGGGTAACATCATCTCACCCTGTCAGAGTGTCTTCATTAAACATCGTCACATTCAGTATAATTTCCTCTTTGTCCAAGGCAGGACCAAATCACTTCACAAAAAGCGTATTCCAACCCTACTGCTAAAGCTCGACCTCGAGAAGGCCTTCGACTCTATTGCTTGGCGATACCTGCTTGACAACCTTCGGGCCCGACGCTTTGGAACACGCTGGCGGAATTGGATCTCCTTGTCGCTTGCCTCCTCCTCATAATGGCCACCCTTCAGAGATCATTCGGCATGCCAGGGGCCTTGTCCAAGGAGACTCTCTCTAACCAATGCTCTTCAACCTAGCCATCGAGCCCCTCCACATCCTCCTCCAGAGGGCCACAGAATTAGGGACATTGTCCCCCGTTCGATGTTCACCTGCCAACCTTCGTGTGTCCATCTTCGCTGATGACGCGGCAATTTTCCTCAACCCCCTCATGGAGGATGTGTCTGCCCTTTCGTCCATCCTAAAAGAATTTGACGGGATCACTGGGCTGAACACCAACTTTTCGAAAAGCCAAGTTGCCCCAATCGGCTGTGAAAATATCGACCTGGATGACATCGTCCAGGACTTCCCGGCAAAAAGGGCTTCGTTCCCCATCAAATATCTTGGGTTTCCCGGTCCACCAAACGGCTTCGCCGTGTCCACTTCCAACCGCTAGTGGAAGAAATTCATAATCGCCTTGCCGGTTGACGTGGGCTGCTTATGTGAAGAGGTGGTCGATTGACCTTGCTTAAGGCAGTCCTTTCGGTCTTGCCTTCTTACGTTCTCTCCGTCATACAACTGCCCAAGGCCGTCGTGCAGAAGATTGACCAGATCAGAAGAGCCTGGCTCTGGAATGGCTCAGACTCCATTTTCGGTGGTCAATGTAGGATAAGCTGTTGCATTGTCTGCTCAACTACCTCCATCGTGGGCCTCGGGGTACCCGACCTCAATTTCTTCACCAGGGCCCTTCGAACCCGCTGGCTCTGGCAAAGCAAAACCCCCAACCCCGTCCCTTGGGCTGGCCTACTAGACACCCCTCCAAAGTCAGACTCTAATCTTCTACGCTTGCGCTCCACTGTGACCATAAAAAATGGTTCCTCCATGTCCTTCTGGGAGAACCTCTGGCTCTTTGGCTGCGCCCCAAAGGACCTAGCCCCTCAGCTCTTTGTCGCCTCAGCAAGGCGGAATAGGTCGGTCAAAGACGCCCTCTCCAACAACAACTGGCTAAATGACCTCATAGGGGGCATGCTACCGCTCATGATACCTGAGCTCATCTTGCTGCTCTCCAAGGTTTCTGGCATCGTTCTCTCCGAAGACGAGCCGGACCTGCGATCCTTGCGTTTCGCACCGAATGGTTCCTTCTCGGTCCGTTTGGTCTACCGCCTGCAGTTCACTGGCCGCTGTCCAGCTCCCTCACCGCTTAAAGTTTGGAAGCTCTGGGCCCCCTCCAAATGCAAGTTCTTCCTCTGGCTTCTTCTGCAGAAGCACGTCCTCACCGCGGACACCCTACAACAACGTCACCTACCTAACTCCTACTACTGCGCGTCTGCGCCCTCTGCCGAAAGAACTTGGAGACGCCAGAACATCAGTTCCTGGAATGTGACTTTGCCACGTTCACCTGGAGTCGTTTGGCTGCCCTCTTCAAGGCCCCCATCCTCGATCCAGCTCACTGGAAGAGAGACTGCCTCAACACTTGGTGGGAGGACATTCTTCAATCCGGGTCCCATAAGGGTGTCCTCTCGATCATTTCAGGGACCATTTGGTACCACTGGATCGAGCGTAACAACCACATCTTCCACTCAGAGGAGAAAACCCGCTTGCTCTTCCTGCAGCACCTATCTGACGAGCTGCATCTCTGAGAGGCGGTAGGAGCCAGTCTAGTTTTGGAGTAATTTAGCTCACTTGCTTCTTGTTCCCCTAGGGTGAGGGACTAATCCCCCCACCCTATCCTTGTACTTCTTCTACTTTTGATCAATAGATGGCAGTTCTCCTGCCCTTTGCTAAAAAAAAAGATTGCTAATGTTTTGAACTTATGGAAATCAGTGGGGAGGGTCACATATATCAGTGCCATTTGAGAATCAAAATAGTGGGGCTAGAGCGACATCATCCCTTGAGTTAGCAAAAATTAGGTACAAGACATGTGCATCATATCCTATACAAGCTGCGAGGGCTGGATGGTATGCTCTATCTTTATTGTTAAGACATCGATGAGCCCCCTTGCATCAATTTGTTGTTGTTTCTTGAAAAGACGTAGATGGGCGAAACCCCTATTTCCCAGCTTCAGTTGGCTTTCTGTGATGGCGCACCCATCATCAACACTGACAATAAACGTCTCCCATCTTAATTTCATTTTTGTAAAATAAAATAATATGACTTAAGCACAACCGATATATATTATTAGAATCGAGCCTATTTTATCTTTTATTGTAGGTAGTTGTGTGATTTCGTCATGCACAATGTGTGTTGAAGCCCATCACAGATTTATTTTTGAGAGATTGAATGGCAAAGGATCTTTTCCATTTGAGGCCAAATCAGCAGCACAGTTAAAAAAAAGTGTTATAACAGAAAAGTTTGGAGCCGAGAATATGGGGCGCTCGAGACTGAAGTGCTAGGCGTAATTGTTGGCCCAGGAGCTTACACAAACAGCACGCAAACTCTCACAAGATCTCACACTAATGTTCACTTAGGAAGCAATTGAGGCTCACTATATTGTAGTTAAACTAGTCCTCAAATTTGGCTTACAAATGCTCCTACATGTTCTATTTATAGGCTAAGCTAACCTTAGCTCATCCCATATAGCTAGAACATTCTACATCTAGCTATTAATATTTTAGTCCAAGTAATAGCTAGATGCTTCTAGTATCTAGTATCTAGTTCATCTATGAACTAGTAGTAAAACTAAATGTTAGATGCTTCTAGCATCTCCATATAGCTATCAACTAGCTTCTCCTTTTACAATCTTCTAGTAGATATCAAGATTATATCTAACAATCTCCCCCTAATCTTGACATCTTAACTCTCAACTTATTGGCGCATTCGGACACTCCTACAATATGCAAAACACTTACTAAGCATGCATAGGATGACGACACAACTACTCAAAACACCCTATGCTCTACCTTCAGCTTCGACTTCTGGACGGCGACGCGACTTGATACGCTCCGTCGGGATGGTCCCGTTGGAACGCCCGAGTCCCAGCAGGAGTAGGAAGCGAGCGAGCAGGCGCGATAATGGATCTACGGATTGATCGCCTCCTTATAGTTACTTTAATCGTAATAACTTCGTATAGCATACATGCGACTTGATACGCTCCGTCGGGATGGTCCCGTTGGAACGCCCGAGTCCTAGGTCGGAGACCCAAGGAATTGGATGAGGAAGATGCCGTCAGAGTCTACAACTCCTACTGGTAGCCGTGAGGTAAGTTGGCTATGACGAAGCCACCGGCCGAAGTCGACGGCGGCGCCTGAGTCTGAGTTTGGTGGTAGATAGGCTGCCATTTTCCCTGTTCCTTCTTCCCTTTTATTCATCAGTTCCAACAGACCCTAACAAACAAGCTAACTGAAGATCCTACAAACATGGATCTCAGCCAAAGGAATGAAACAAACAAACAAACAAATGGAATGAATAAATCCCTAGCTACTGAAGCTTGCTGCGTCGGACATAGACGCGGTCTGGACCCTCAGCCGCATCAACACTCCCCCCTGGAGAACAAGCTTGTCCTCAAGCTTGAAGTCAGGGTAGGAGCGACGTAGGACAATGGCGTCGACCCAAGTAGCTTCGTCCGGAGGCTCGCCCTCCCACTGGACCAAAAACTGATGGTGCCCTTTGAGGAAGCGTTGGGCCAGGAGACGAGCCGGCTGGGACTGGCCCGAGGCGGCCGGAGCGGTGGTGTCAACCGGCAACTCCGGGACAGAGGTTGGCGGTGTACCGGTGAAGGCCTTCAGAAGGGAGACATGGAAGACGTTGTGGATGCGCGCCGAGGAAGGAAGCTCCAGCCGGTAGGCTACTGGTCCAACACACTCAAGAATCTTGTATGGGCCAAAGTATCTCGGGGAAAGCTTGTGGTGTTTCGACGGCCGGACCGAGAGCTGGCGATGGAGTTGTAGCTTGAGCCAGACCCAGGCACCAATCGGGAAGGAGAGAGGTCGATGCCCGGCGTCGTAACGCTGCTTCATCCTGTTCTGGGTGCGAAGGAGATGGTCGCGGGCCTGGGCGAGCAGGACATCCCGATCCACCAGAAGACAATCAACCTTGTCGATGGAGGTGGCGCCTTGGTTATAAGGAAGAAGGCTCGGTGGAGGCCACCCATAGACCAACTCGAAGGGGGACATGCGAAGGTTGGAGTGATACGACGTGTTGTAGCAGTACTACGCCCATGGCAGCCAGCGCACCCATGAGGTGGGGTGATCAGCAGCGAGACAGCGAAGATATGCCTCAATGGTTTGGTTGATCACCTCCGTCTGGCCGTCGGTCTGGGGGTGGTACGCCGAGGAGGTGAGCAAGCCATATATTTTTTGAATACGATGAATGGCCAAATAGAATATTCAAAAGTCAACAGTGAACTACAATTTGGAACGGAGGGAGTAGCATATAGTATAATGGTAGAGATGGTTGCATGTTTTTATAGGTAACTTGTTCATATACAAAGTTTCTTAAATCTCATGTAAAGTCGACTCTTGCTATAGAGACAGCTCAAATATCTATATATGTTCTCTCTCCTACACATCATCACATATTCTACATGGTAGATCTTAGAGATGACTTGGAGACTGCTGAGATGGACTATTGTACATGCTCTTAGGGGTAGAGGCAATGATGGGAGGGCTTGAGCCACAATTAGGATGAGCAAGACGATGACGACTAGGGCAGAGAGCAGGAGTAGGAAGCGAGCGAGCAGGCGCGATAATGGATCTACGGATTGATCGCCTCCTTATAGTTACTTTAATGGTTAATTAGATATATGCCATCATTGGCATTCTCATTGAGAGAAATGACACTCCTCGTTGATGCTTGCGAAAAATGGTACTATTCAAATACGAAAATTTAGATCCATGCCACTATGCGGATCTCAAAACAGCTTTACATGTCCGACGAGGATGTGTCCTTTTTTCTATATATGAAAATACCCTTGCCCCCTTTCTTCTTAGTTTGTTAATTCCCTGTCCCCCCGATTTCTCCCGGCCTCTATCTCCTGAGAACCAACTTCACTAGTGTTCAACATCTTCAACGTCCACGGTCGGTTTCTCGCTCACCACCTACGTCATGACCCCTGCACGGGGACAACAAAACGACGTATGACCCCTGCACCTTTACCTCCTCGATCGGCTCGTGGCCTCAGCCGAGACGACAAGGGATTGATGCATATGAGGAGGAGCAGTCAGCAGTGTGGCACGGGGCGAGGCGGTGATGGGGAGGCGCAGAGTGGCGAGGGGCAGCACTGGACGGAGACAGGGGCATCACAGGACAACGACGGGGAAGCGCAGAACGATCGATGACGGGGCAACGCGGGGACGTGTGGGTAGTAGGAGGCCATAGCAAGCGAACACATCGAGCGTGGCCATACATGGAGGATGTGTTGCTGGTGCGATGCTTGTGGCAGCACTCGCCTACGCTCAGGGGCAGATCTAGAGCAAACATGATCGGGATTCACCATTCAGCAAAACAACAATCAATCAAAAAATAATGGTGGTACAAGACACTTACCAAATAACGAAGCTCACTACTAAGTAATAGCATTGTTTCACTAATAAGAAATAAAAGATCATGTATATTCATGTATTAAAAGTAAGAATACTACTTACTTGAACTTGACATCGTATCATAATCTGTTAGTCTTGTCTTGGTCTCTTGAAAAATGGAAAATGTAGGTCTCACACTCACTCTTAGTCTTCAGCACTCAGCACTATGGTTTCATAAAAAATTAACATCGACTAAATGAGATTCCAATAATAGATTAATAGTAATCTAAATTGGAGATCAGAGAAGTATAATTATAGTTAGTATTTAAAGTAATCGAGTATTTACCTCATAGACTCCTAGCACAATCGATGAAGCCAATTTGAGAATCACCGATGGATCGTGCCCGTCTACAATGCACTACGGCTGACCGACAATGGCGCCATGCAGCAGGCGATCTGCATCGTGATCAGACAAGGGTGCGGTCGCCGGCGGCCGGTCGCGTGAGGCGATGACGAGCGACGATCGGGCGATGCTGATCGGCAGGTGCCAGCACCAAGCGCTAGCTAGCGATCACAGGAAGATGCGGCCATCGGTAGATTAGGGGAAAACTGAAACGACAAGGTCTAAGCGAAGTTGCAGCCGCGAGATGACTTTCCAATCGATCGTAGCGATGGTGTGCTGCGTGTTGCCGGCCATAATGTTTGATGATCGAGAGGTGCCAGAGCCAAGCGCTAGCTAGCAATCCCAGGAGGATGCGGCCGTCGGTGGATTAGAGAAAAACTAAAACGACGCGGTCTAGGCGAAGTTGCAGCCGCGAGATGACTTTCCAATCGATCGTACGATGGTGTGCTGCGTGTTGCCGGCCAGAATGCTTGATGGGCTTCCTTGTACATGGACAGGACAGGGGATCATCAAGTTTGGGCTGGGGGTGCACCAATGGTCCATACTCACTAATCCCTAATAAAAATTATTTTTGATCGGGTGTCCTGTGATTCCCTTGGCCCATGTAGGTCCACCCCTGCCTACACCGGAGGAGCATCAGATAAAAAAGGATTGGGGAGAGTGAGGGGGGCGGAAGGAGAGTGGCAGTTGCAAAATGGTCAAGAAAATATGGAATGTCCGTGTCTTGAAAAGTACCTTGAGATACGCTGCATACGCAATATGATACGGATGACCAATTCATAGCGGCCAAGTAGTGGCATTTTTTACCATCATCAATAAGAAGTGGCACTTCTCCTAATACGAAAGCGAGCAGTGACATACGTCTAATTAACTCTTGCTTTAACGGTCTAACCCCATTTAGTGATAAAGTAGGTGGAGGAGCTGGGCCAAGCCAGGCCTTGGCCAGCCAAAGGTCTCTCGAAACTTTTTAATCAATAAGAAGTGGCCATCTCCTATACACCTTAATGCTCCTCCTAGCGAAACCAACCTCTAAAAACCAAAAACCTGTTGGTTTCGAAAACTGCGGCTAACAAAAAAAAAAGAAGAACGGCTAACTCATTTTATTAGCAATCAAACCTCTTCTTTGCTCTTGCAATGAGGTAAGCATTCAAATAGCAAAGCAAGGAATAAAATATGGTATGTACATTTTTAATCCACGTACAGACAAAGCTAAACTTGGCAAAGTTTGCACGGTGGGACGGTCATGATATAATTATTTGATGAGTTTGATCGTCTGAAGTGTCTGGTTTAGGTTAAACGGTAGCCACTTGAAAACCGTGGTTAGCCGTATTTTTTTGGTTAAATGGTAGCCCCTCCAGACCTCCCCTCTCCAACCCTATGTCTCAACAAGCAGTCTGCTACCGTCTTTTGACACTCCCAACAACCGTCGTGCTTGATACAACAAAGCTCCCTTGTGAGCGGCAGCCTCGTCTCCTCCCTTTCCTAATCTCCTATAACAACCAACGCCAAGCCGCCAACCCTCTCCCTATCCCTCAAGTCTCCACCTCATTGAGCTGAGCAAGATAATGATGCGTGGGGACATCAATTATGGCGAAGCAAGTGGGAGGATGCATGAGATGGCAAAGAGAAGCAAACCTTTGCATGCTCAAGCCTCAATGTCCAAGGGCCGACAATACCAACTGCAACATGTGCAAGCTCTAAGCGATGTGCCCTCACATATGTTACTCTTTCTTGGCTACCAAAATCTTGCATGGATGGATACTCGTTGGGTCCTCGTCACAGGGATAGAGAGAAGCCATCCTATAGACCGAGTTGGGAGTTAAGAGTTAGGCGATGTCAAGCCAATATGGCATGAGCATGTTGTACCTTAGGCCTACCAAACAGGTAGGCACAACACCACAACCATGTCGGGCCAGGCAAGACTAGCATGGGTTGCCATAGGCAAGGCCTAACACGACACATTGACACATCGGGCCATCGTTGGACCATGCCAGCATGAGCACGACTTATACATGTACCATCAAAGGGGTGGTCACAAGAGGGTCATAATGGCCGTTGTTCAACTAGACAAATTTTTCGATGTCATGGTCATGGACAAGAGGTGACTGCCCTGTTGCCGCTATGATGGATGAGGTCAATGGCATCATGGATGAGGCCAGCCGTCGTGGCACTGAATGAGGTCATCTTTGTTATGATGGACAAACTCACTACCAACTAGAGGCAGTGGTGGATGGACAAACTCACTACCAACTAGAGGCAGTGGTGGATCCATGACAAAAATCGTGTTTGGGCAATGCTAAAATTGATTTTTACTTTTTATAGAATAATAATATCATAATTAAGATAAAACATGTTAACTCCAAGCTAACAATTACTGGTTTTACTAGTTACTAACATTACAACAAATTTAAATTTAAATATACCAAAATAGCGTACGACAAAAAGAGAAAAACATACTTATTAGAGAATTCAAATTGTTGATGGGCATAGCCATACCAATTAAATTGTTAAAAATGCAATCTGCAAAAGAAAAAGGGAGAACAAGAGAAATATAAGTGGGCTTGGGCCTATACCGCAAGTGAGATATAAGTGGGAGTCCAAATCCAAGCCTGGGACGCCGCCTTAGCACTTTGGCAGCCTAGGTGGAGGATCCGCCCCTGACTAGAGGACAAGTTCATGGCATTGTCTCCTAGATAGGGAGGCGTAGCAGACCTAGGCTAGGACAGGGAAGAGGTAACTAGGGGAGCCACAAGGGGACTAGCTGACAGCACTAGGACCGTGAGACGTCGAGAGCAGGATTGTGTGTCATATTTTAGACTATGATAGCCCAAGCATGCTCGCATCACCTAGCTATGTTGGGGGGCCGCTGTACAAGGAAACTAGACCCAACTTAGCGTAGCGTTTTATTGTAACAAAAAAATTTATACAGACTATTTGGTGTAATAATTTATATTGGTTTTCCAGCTTAGCGTAGCGTTTTACTGCAACAAAATTTATTTATTTTATATAGCCTATTTGGCATAGGCGTAATAATTTGTATTGTTTTTTCAGGTTTCTAGTAGTCCTCTTAAAGATCCTAAAACTATTTTTTAATTTTTTTATAATATTTAATCATCTCTTTAAAGGCTTTTAAATTTTGCTACAGTAAAATATTACGCTACACTAAGATGAAATGTACAAGGCCATGAGCACACCATCCAAGCTATGCCTGCCAGGCTCATATTTTTCATGCTATGTCTGTGCTTTGAGCCGTGGTTGGACCAGTCCAGAACAACACGACCCAACTCCCACCAGTACACTAGTGTTCTCCATGCCTCCATGCTTGTCCATCTTTGGTTCCTTAACCATTACTACACATTCACCATGTGTGCTATCAGGTACGGCCTAGGCCCTGTGCAGACTGTGTGACCGCACAAGGCTCAAAACAAGTAGGGCCCTAAATTAAACCTGTGTTATTCAAATAGCCCAATACAGTAAGTATATATCTATAATTTTCTGTCTTATATTATAGAATGGAGAGAGTACTAGTTATAAATATTTTGGTAAACATTTTGTTTCTCTAAATTTTTTAAAAAACTGTTTTATAAGTTTAAAAAGAAGTGCGTAATTTTGAATGTTCTCTCTTATAATGCTGTATTTTGAGGTCTACTTGCAACTTTGTTATATTTCCGCACCAGAACCTCCAAATTGTTGGACCGGCCCTACTTGCAAGCGGCACATTTCATCCTCCGGGCTCATATCTTCTAAGCTTCAACTACTATACCCCAAGTATATTATTTCAAGACACAGATTCTAGCTACCTCCTTGCTCTCTAGTATGCCACACTGCTTTGAACTCTGAAGAGCAAGCGGAGAGCAGAGAAGATTCAGAAGAAGATTAGCAGATGCAAGGGATAAGAGGGGGATAGGGGGTCGAGAGCTTTGTCATAACGTGTGCGTGTGTAGCAAGCTAGAGAGATTCCACATTCATAGTTCAGCATAGGAATGGTAGGCATCGGATCGACTCTCTTCCTCACTTGCCGGTACCGCTACCTAAAACTCAAGTAAACCCACCTTGATCTCTTCTGTTCCTTAGACCAACTCCAATCATATCACTTCCCATCCCATTTTCTTCGCAGAGAGATTCCGCTTTTCTTTAGTCCCAACCGATTCTCTTCGACATTCTCTTCAGGGGGAAACTCACCATTCCATTACCTTCAAAACAGAATTCTCTCTATTTTCACTTTACGAATTCTGTCGAAAAGATGTTGTTGGACACGATGGAAAATAAAGGAAAAAACATGAAGAGAATTGAGAAGGTAATGGAATAAAAAAATGGTTGGAGATGGTCTTGAGAGCACGATTTCAAGAGAGAATCTACAGAAAAAGCATGATGTGCAGTTGTGCACTCTACAGTTAACAACGCGGCACCTTGACAAAAAATGTTTCATATCGGAGGAGAGAATTTATATGTGTAATTCTTTAGCTTGTATGGTGGCAAGCATTCTTATTTCTGTTGTCTATTGCCGTTCCAAGGTTTCACCTTGATTTGGCAAGGGGTGATAATGCTTAAATTGCCTACATCCTGTGGGTCCTAACGATGAATTGATTCAATGAAAGTTTTGCTGATCTTTTTCAAACTCAGAAACCAAGTAATAGTGGGCAGCGCCAGCGTCCGGACGTCCGTTCGGACGCCCGCGCGCCGGACCAACCAGGTGCGTTGGATCGCCGGCTACCGCGCCAATCCGACGCTGCGTCCGTGCGCCCGCGTCCCTGCCCTTCCCCGGCCGTCGGATCACCGGCTACAAAGCCAATCCTACCGCTGCATGGCGCGCGTACGCGAGCGACTAGATAACTAGTGCAGTTGATCAATTTCCCAATTAAACTTCCGATTTTTGTACAAAATTCAAACAGTGTTCAAAATGCGTGGAATAAATTTCATAATTCTTCTAAAATCGAGATCAACCTATTTTAAATACTTTTTGAATTTTGAATTTTTTCACTTTTTTAAAAATTTTTGATGTGAACTAGGAGAAGGCACTAATGAAACTTACATCTATACTAGCGAAACTTGGCCGTGTACTGATGAAACCTGATGAAACTTGGATGAAACTTCGATGTAACCTAATGAAACTTAGATGAAACCTGTTGAAACTTGATGAAGCTTGAATTGATCTGATGAAACTTGAAGAAACTTGAAAAAACTTGAATGAAACCTGATGAAACTTGACAGTTCGGTAAAGTTTTACGAGTATGAAACCCAAGTTTTACTAGGCGAAACCCAAGTTTCAGTACGCGAACCTCAAGTTTTACCAGATAAGTTTAAGGAGTTATATGGCAACATATATCTTGTTTTGTTCGAAAAAATACAAGGAACACGTTGGAACAAACGGTTTGTGGATTGGAGCATCCAATCAAAAATTATGGTCGCCGAAAGAAAAAAAAAGGATGTGGGACCCACTGCATGCTACAGTGCCCGCCCATATACTGTTGCGTTCGCCGCTGCATGCGCCTCGCCTGGTCCGGACGCGCCGGTAGTCCGGCCCAGAGTGTTTCCGCAAGTAATAACCTATGCATGTTAAAGTTGCTCATCATCGATCATAATATCCGGTTCTTCCAGAGCAAAACTTTAGGCCAAGCTCGGTACGTGTGCAATTTTGAGTGCTCAGCATTCTTTCAAAAAAAAATCTCGGTTAGCATCGGATCATCTCATATTAAGACATCACCTCCTTCTTTAATTAATCAACATAATTTTTTCAATACAAATTTAAATGGACAAACTTGAGTGTTTGAATTTGGACTCAATCCCCACCCCAGTACCACGCATCCATGCACTTGCTTCCGTTGCTCCATGTCCTCTCTGTCCAAAATTTATTCCTTCATCATGTGCACATAAACCACAGGCCTTCCAAGCCATACCATTTCATCTTCTTTGGTCGGTCTTGAATCTGTCCTCATCTTCTCAGCTCTCACTGCTGCAACTCCCAAGTATATCAAGACACCCAACCAAGCACTCCATTTCTCACATTCCGGTCCTCACTGCTTCCACACCAAAATGAAGATTAAACTGAGAGCAGAGAGCTCCATCATTCGGCCATAAGCGCCTCTTGTCAGCAGAGAGCGATTCCTTGTAAATCATAACTTAGGTGGGAACGGTAGGTGTCAGGAGATGAGTTGTCCGTGTAATCTATACTGCTCGGAGGGGACGAGATATCTATCGGGCGAGTTTTACTTGGTTTGGTGGTGTTATTCATGTGGTGCCGCAAATTTTAAATAATAGCATGTTGCCATTTCTACTGTTTTTGTTAGATAATATTGTTTAATTTGGGTTGTAGGAGGAGGCTGCTAGGGTCAACGATGGTGCAAAGGCATGATACAAGACAATGATCTCAGAAAGTGACAACGCTGAGTTCGACAACGCCTCAAAGTGGCTTGGTGTGACACAGCCCAAGATTGTTTGATCGATGATGCTGTCCAATGAAGGTGTTAGCGGAAATCTGAAATCAAAGTTAAAAATGGGTGCCACCGTGAATACTAGCTGATCTTGCCAAATTGGGAGAAAGTGTATTGTAATACATATTTGTAAACTCTGAATATTTGTAATTGCACAGTATGGATGATTGCACAGTGCCCAGAGCCGGTCTGACGTAATACATATTTGTAATATTTAATGCTATTTCGATTTTAGTTATCAACCAGCTGTGCATCTGCTAATTGTGTTAAATGTGGTTTAGTTAGTGACTAAATAAGCATAACATTCAAAAAATACACCTCAGTCCCGGTTGGAACAACCAACCGGGACCAAAAGTGTCCCCAGCGGCACTATTTGGTCGCCACGTATGCACATATTAGTCCCGGTTGGTAGTTAAAACCGGGACTAATACATATACTCAGTCCCGGTTGGACCAACCAACCGGGATCAATAGAGCTACTTGCATTCGGGCCGGCCTATCGAGGAGAGATCTAGTCCCGGTTCCTATAACCTGGACTGATGCCCAGCAGGCATCAGTCTACAAGGGCTGTCCCAGTTCAAAAACCGGGACCGAAGCCTGTTCCGAACCGGGACTGAACGCCCTTTCCGTAGTAGTGCATCTCATTTCAATCTCAATACACATAGAGAAAAAGCTTGAGCAGGAGTAGGGCTATTACCCACCTTAGGGGCCCGAACCTAGGTAAATCGCCTGCGTTCATATTGTTCTTGGGATTCTGGGGGCGGATTGAGGTACGGCAGCGCACACCCCACCATCGAATCTCTAAATCCGTCTGTCCGGCGACGAAATCGTCGACAAATACTCTATGTCACATACGTTAGAGCATGCACAACCCACAATACAATAGAGTGTCTAAAGATGTCCCTAATCTCTAACTATTATGTGTGCTTCAAGGGCTACCGTCAAGCTTAAAAGGCAATCTCTAGGTATTGTATGCTCCAAGATTTGCCTCTAAACTTAAGGTTGCCTCTAAGCATAAATGCATTAAATTGTTGGCATGACTAGTTGATCTAGTGGGCCTAAGCTTACGGCCAATATTGGTTGCATACTAGTTATCCTCTTATATATCATTACACATAGCAATTTTTTTAGGTTATACTACCAATTTCTCAGATTTTTCTTATCCCAGAACTACCGCCTACTATACAACCTTGCTTTCGGATGTAGTCCGAAGTTGTCTAATAGATTCAAAACTGTAAAAACATGGAGATACGGAGATGTAGGTCAGTAGGTGGAATGATGCTCCCCTTTTTATAGTGTTCACTAGGATAAGAAATCTTTCTGACTTTTTCCATAGTGGCGACACCGACGAGCGCCAGGCATGCAAGGATCGCACAGGCGTGGCCTTGAAGCAGGGGGCCACGGTATCTGCGAACGAAAATAACGCACTTTTCTTTTTTATTTTCACCGAGACAAATTTTTTTTTTTTGCCGTATGAACAATTATATTGGATCGGAGCACATGTACGTGTCAATTCAGCTTATGCGATACATTGTTTTTTTTTTTCAAGTTGAAAGTTGCTGAAATTTTAATCTAAAAAATTTGTATCCCTCGAGAAATCTTAGAGTTACAAAATTATGAAAAAAATAGAAACTCCAAAAAGAATTATTTTAAACCTAAAAAATAACTACTACTACAAAAGTACGACATTATTTTCTTTGTATTAAATTAACAAATTTTATTTTAATTTAATTTAAGCCAAAAAGAAGAAGGCCATTATGTACTTAATATTGGCTTTAATTTGTGAGAATAGTAGCGATTACGTTACATGGATCGTTCTTTCTCTCTTACCATCGACTCTGGTTCCTTCTCTAATGGTTCCCTGCCCCCATGTTCTCTACTGATCTGTCCTATATAACATCGACCCAATGCATCTTGCATCATCTGAGACCAATCCCCTTTCCCTTCTATTTGCCCACCCCTTGAAAGATCTTGAGCACCAGCCGGCGCTCCTCCTCTTGCCAGCACTAGAAGTAACGTGGAGCAATCAGGTCACCTCCATGGCTCCATGCATGCATTATTCCGAGGAGAAGCTCCTTGAGTCGGGAACCGAACGGTTCATGCGGTGTTCCAAGCGGGCGGCGTGGCACAGCGAATCGCTGAAAGACAGTGGCAGCTCGCAGGAAGGCAGCTAGCAGCGAGGTAGTGTGGCGCGAGACACGCGGCAGCACACGATTGGCTTGATCGGTCTTCGGATGAGGGAAAGTTTCTGCGGCGGCGAGGTCGACAGCTCCGATTCGACCCAACCAGTACATACAAGGCAATACAAGTTTCACTTAGACAAGAATCCATCTCATGCCATTTTTATGTAAAAGGTAAAAATTGTTTTACACACATGCACAAAATATTGTTTTAGTGCCCCGGCAAGCTATTGGATTTTTAATAAATTAAAATCTACGATGCTTGATAATTTTTATAGGTTTTAAATAACACTGGGGAGATGCACAAAAAATTTCATAATTGCCGATCGGTAAGCTCTCTGTCGGAGAGTATTCTTTCGGAGTTCCAACCGTAGCCCTCTGAAAGCCAGATCGGTAAGCTCTCTGTCGGAGAGTTTAGTCGCATGCAACCGGCTTTTGGCTTCTCTAAAACGTTGTAGGAATTCCACCCCAGATTCCTCCTTCTTTTGTCTCATAGCCGATAGGTCGGCCAAAGTCATCTCATCAGCACAGAAGTAGAAATGGGAGTGAAAACTCTCCAATTGAGCCCACGTAGTCATAGACCCAGCCGGCAATGAGGTGTACCACGAGAACGCCGATCCAGTCAATGAAAGAGAGAACAGCCGAATCCTAATTTCTTCAGACCTGGCTACACTGCCCAACTGAGCAAGGTAGCGGCTTACATGCTCTACTGAACTAACCTGATCGTTGCCCAAAATCTTTGAGAACTCGGGGATCCAGAACTTAGGCGGCAGAGGCACTGCATCATAAGCTCCTGAGTATGGCTTGGCGTATCTGACGGCCTGCTTCTTGGGGACAATCTCATACTGCTCACGTAGCACTTTATTCAGATCTTCAAGCCGTGGAGCCAACCGACCGGAGCTTGGAGAGGCAACATCGGCGTACTTGCTGAACCAATCTTGAGTCTCACCGACTGGCTCTTTGATGGCAGCCGATGTTTTCTCTTCCCACAACTTTGGTTCATACACTTGTTGTGGCACCTCATCAACGTACTCCATGGTGCATCGGTATCCTTTCGGCACCGATTGGGGCAAGACTGGGCAAATCACTGCTGCCCTTTGTTCCCAGGGGGGGTATACCAGGAACATCGGCTTCTTAGACGGAGCAACGACAGGTACGGGTCGGCTGAATTGCCGATCAGCTATAACAGTCCCTTTCAGGCTCTCCACAATATTCTTGGGCAAGGTGGTCTTCTTGTAATGCTCTCGGACGTGATCCATGACTATCCCACTCATATTGCTGATTACTGGGTTCAGCCGTCGCATCACAGCATGTGTAATCCTGCTGTTGATCTCTCCCAGTAAAGCATCGGCCGCTTGCTCGGCCGGTGTCGAGAAATCAACGCTGTAAACGATGTCCCCATCATCTCCACAACGCCTGTAACCGTGGTGGCGCGTCGGTTTGAACTGATCGATCAAGCTCTCTTTGTATTGGTCCATGGCTTCATCGAACTGACGTTGCCGTTCCAAAGAGAGGTCTTCATACCTCACGGGATCGGTCACGCGTGGTTCCAAACCGCGGATGTATGGCGCCGATGAGTTGACTATGGTCTTCCCGTTGTCAACTACACCTTTCGGGTGTTGCTCCCTAGCCTCATCGGCCACCGTCTAACTTTCCTTGTGGGTGGTGGTATCCATCACGCTCCTTGAGGTTTTGTACTTCCTGTCTTATGCTTCGTGGATTTGAACTTCATGGTCCCACTGGGCGTGCCAAAAATGTGTTGCCACGGAATTCTCCGATGGCGGGGACACACGTATCAGGTCGCGGGAGGATGCTCTCTGTGTGCCGCGCCTATGGCCTGCCGCTAATGATGCTGCAAGGCGTGCCACCTGGCTTGTACCTTGCCTGCCAGGAAGGTGATGACCTGTGAATCGCCTGAAAAGATCAGAAGACAGAGCTAATCAGTATAGACGAGCCGATCGCATGGGACGGCTTTCACAGGGTAAAGACAGTAACTTGCATCGGCTGGCGACAGCCGATGGATCGGCCAGATAGCCGATTGAACGCGCAAGGAACAGATATAGCAATAACACATGTGCGCAATGTATAAAACATGATAGAACTTGTAAATAGATTAGATCAGGGCAAGCTCACAATGGATCTATGCGACAACATGATCGGAGCATGCAAAGGCTCAAGCTAAAGCCTAACAGAAAGAAGGTCGTCGGAACATTCTAGCTGACACTTTACGCCTAACCATGTTGATCACAACTAAGCCAACCAGAGATCGAGATCTACATCGAAACAGCACAGCCGGAACATTCAAGGATTATAGAAGAGGCCTAACAATCCAATGGACCATCGGAACGTCCCATCCCACCTTAAGCCTAACCATGCTGAATCTACTTAGATCCGATACAGAGGGTAGCCGATCCATAACAAGAAAGCCTAAATCTAATCTAAATACATGGTGCATGGCCATTACCACGGGCTAACGATTGTAAGCGAAAGATAAACATGAAGTTTATCGTCGGCTCATGGTAATTCCATGCCACGAGACTAGATCCGATCCGTATTAAGCAAGAACAGAGCATGGTTATACGGCGAACAGATCCGATCTAGTCATGAGGCGATAACTAGCAAACCCTATGCAACACTACAGCGCGAGACATAAGATCTGCCGATAAAAAGCAAGACAAAGAGAATACATGCTCTAAAACGATACAAGTATAGAGGATTAGAGCCGCATGGCACTTTGCTTACTTGGTTTTAATCCTTGAAAAAGGGGTGGCGATGCGCTGAAGGTTGTGGTGACGTTGTGTTGCGCGATGCGTGAACGTACGTTTATTAGATGAAACTAGATACATATTTATAGTCCAGAGACTTCTTGCCATGCAAGGCAACTTCTAGATTTAACCTAAATCCAACGACTCACGACTAATGATCACATAATACGATAACTATATCTAGGATACACAGCCATCATTCGGCTTATCATTTTCCAAGGCCCTACTCGAACAGCTCAGTCGGCTTCCTCTTCATGGGCCCCTTCTGGCATTTTGGCCCAACCAGTTCTTGGACAAAATCTGGCGTCAATAGTTACCATTCTAGTGCCTATGAATTACACACATTAAAGTGTTTTTAATAGTTTCATTCGTAGATGTGTGATAGGAGATGGATTTGCAAGTGTGTGAGTGTGGTGTGTGCACACGTTGGTGATTGCGCAACAAGAACCCAAGCTTATAATCTATCTAACACAACTGTAGCGAAAATGGCCTCTCATGCCATCTTTCGATATATGATTTTGGTGATTGCTTAACAACCTAATACTTGGACTAATGATGTTATCTAGATGCATATTCTCAGATTTTAGGTCCAAGGAATGGGAAAAAGAAAGGCCAAAGGCAAGGCCCGAAAGGCCGCCCCTAACGGGGGTTCCGCTACATGGTTAGCGGATGGGAGTCGAGAGGGAGACGCCCCTTGCGAGCTTCCCTAAAAATAACACGGGTTTTTAAGATGAAAAACCACTCTCCGGATGCCCCGACACCATGAAAGTAGAACCGTGAAGGAACCAAGTCAAGAGGAGCAAAAGCAGGAAAAGTACTAAGGACCGGACGGTCCGAAGTCTATGGACCGTACCATTCCAAATGGGACGGTCAGTACAAGACTTGGAACAGCTCAGCCAGAGGAGTTTGTACCAACCGTATGGTATAGTGTGGTGAAGAATGAACTGACTGTACCATTGCCCAATAGGTACGGTCAGTACAGAGTTGAAGCTAGGGAGAGTTGAACCGACCGTAAGATATAGTCTCAATGGAGCGTACCATTGACAGTACTATATTTTCCGAAGCTAGGATTGGCTATGGGTTGCAAGTTCTTTTGGGTAGTAAAGGTTGCTATAGATAAATCTTAGATTTAACTAGTATGTGTAGGATGTGCTAGGTTTATCTTGAGCATCAGATTAAGCTCTAGGTTAGAAAAAAAGAATAGTGACCCTATTCACTCCCTCCCCTAGCATCCCTTAGAACAACCCATAGCAAGTTTATATAGAGCAACCCCAAGGGCAACGGCTAGGTCTAATGTGCCAACACGACATGCTGTTGTAGAGAGTTAAAACCAGAGGCAATTTCGTGTCTGCCACTAAAAAAAGATTGCTCGCCTATGTATGCCATCGAAATAATTGTTTTGCCTCATGTATCAGCTCTAAACTTTTTCTTTCTTCCTATACCACTATAGTTAGTTTTTGCCTGCATGGCTATTAACTTAGCTGCCGCCACTATTAATTTTCGCGTGAATGGATGCTTTTGCCCCATGGACCATTTTAGTATAACCCTTTCCTTTGACCACATTGGACCATGACATATGCTAGCCAAGCCCGTAAGGCCGTAAGCCGTGAGTGGCCATGGCTGCGACGAGCTCCTCGATCTTGGCGTCGATCCGAACCTGCTCCTCCATGAGCAGCCCATACCATATCATGTCCGTAATGGTGGTGCCGTCGTGGTGCTTGAGCTCTCGGACACCCTAGTAGCTGGGATGGGAGCCGCCTTGACCTCAGCAAACACTGCCAGCGCTAGCTCCTCAAAGGTAAGGACATCCGCCACGTTCGGCATGGTTGGGGCAGTGTTGAGCAGACGCCACTTCAGCACCACGACGGTAGAAGTGGTGTATAAAGAAATAAATAATTTATTTATTTTAGCCATCAATAATAAATCATAGTACATACATGCTATTAATCATTTTTATGTATTTTTAATTCTAATATGTCTAAGTAATCATGTTTGTTCAATTATGACTGTTTACACTTACTTATATATGTTTCAACATTTTTTTATACTTAATTCAACAATTTTTGAACGCTATCTCAACATTTTGGACAAACTAATCCAACATTGCATATGAAAGATGTTGAAACACTATATAAAAAAATGTTGAAGTAGTATACTCTTAATGTTGATTTTCAAACAAATATAACTGGAATACATACCTATGGATATTATTTTATCGCATTAATTTTAGTTGACACGACGGTCAAAACAGATTTTGATATGTATTTATAATTGAGGAGAAAATTAGAATTAAAGTTAAAAGTCGTACTCACGTGAAGAAAGATCCAGTGCGTACTGCCTCGGCGCTCGCGTCCCGCCCCCCGCATCCCCCGTGTGCTCTATGGACCCCACCAGCAACTCACGATCTGATTGGCTGCACGATTTTTATACACCGGAAGATACGAAGCGTTTTAGTCTTACGGAAGTCATATAAGATCCGTGTGTTTGTCATTTTTTACCTATAGTTACGTTACATCTGTATTTGGTTGTGCACAAGAAAATCCCTTGGAATACAAGAGGATAACTTCCGCTTGGAAAATTATTGTTTGGATAATAAGAAAAAATATGTAAAACACAGTGAATAAGAGATCAACATTGCAGACCCAACTTCATATTCATTTTGATAAGCAAATTAATGCCAGAATTGAGATTGCAAAGCATCATCGACAAGCATGAGAATACAGAACTGAGCCTGAACTTAGCGCCAGATTTCCGAATTGAGACCCTCTTATGGTCCTTCTTAATGCAAAGATACGCAGCTCTCCATCATATTCGAAAAAAAAAGTCCCCGTTGAGCAACACGACCAAACCAAAATAAGAGATCAAAAGCTTAGATGAGTTCATCAAACGTAGGACCAAAGCATCAAATCGGAGAAAAATGAACACTATTTTTTCTTAGAGATCAAATTGGGGAGGCAAGGAATCGGACAAGGCAAACCAATTGGAATTGCGGAAGAGACACGGATGAGTGTCGTCCCTGCGAGTCTCCACATGCGATCTCGAGGCTGGCTGTCCGACATGCTTGCACGACGGGAGTCTCGTCATCTCGTGGCTCGTTTTAAATCTATAAATTTAAAACAAATATATATATTTTAAAAAAGAAAATTTTAAAACAAAATTTAAAAAATTAAAACAGGCAATAGATAATCAAAATTTCAAAAAAAATTAATCTTTTTAAATTTATATGGCAAATTTGGTCTAGTTTTATTCGAAAAAATGTTAGTAACCCATTTTTGAAATCGGTTCGATAATCGAAGATACTAATAAAAAGATATAGTGAAAAAATGAATTAGCACCGTACGCATGCATTAGTTAAGCGATTTTGCTGCTTCTCATGCGACTGATTTTTCAATAACTCTCACGAGCCTGATGTAAGTCAGTGCAATGTGCCGCTGCATGTCGCCTGTTGGACAGGTGACCGCTTGCAACGGCTCTGAAGCACCGACAGTAGCCGGTTCAAAGGGCGATCGCTCATATGTCGCCAGTTCATAGGGCGACCGGCGTCTATTTTTATTAATCTTTAAAACCGTCGGTCATTTTTATGTAAATTTTTTTAAAATTTTTTTTAAAAAAATTTCCCGCGGGAGAGACCGAGGAAAATGGCCGACGCCGCATGAGCCCGTGGAGAAAGGAAATAGAACACCCCTTTTTTTGGAATTTTTTTTATTAAACTGCTAAAGTGCTAATTTAAGGGAAGTTTGGGAAAATCATTTAATCCATAAGCACGGGACCTCCAAATATATACATTTATACTACTACCTCTGGTCACAAAATGAAGTCGCTTTTGAACACGCCTTTGACCATTCATCTTATTAAAAAATAAGATACAAATATGTAAAAATATGAGTCATACTTAAAATACATTTAATAATAGACCAAATCATAACAAAATAAATATTATTTATATAACTTTTTTTAATAAGAAGAATGGTCAAAGACGTGTTCAAAAGTCAACGACGACTTCTTTTTGTGACCGGAGGGAGTATTTTTTAGTAAGGTGGTCCACGGATGGAAACAGATCCCGTAATTCACTTTAGGATTTTGTGGTAAAGATTTTATTTGGAAGAATTTGCAATGCACCGAATATGACTTCACCAAATTAAATTTTAAACATGCAAATTTTACCTTTGAAAATTTGGCTAGTTAAGAACCTCCCACTAAAAAGGATCTAGTCTTTGAAATTTGGACAACTTAAAAAAAAGATCAGGAAATTCTACCCAAAGGTCCGCCTCATACTCCCAAGTGGTCTCAGCTTCAGAATGATTGCTCCCTTGGACACGACATCACTGATTAAGTAGACTTGCTTCGTGTCTTGCGCAGAACTTTTGCCAGGATTCTGACCGGACACTCTTTGTAGTAGTCCAGGTTGGGCTCTAGGTCCCATCTTCCAATGATATTTCCTTGTTGCGAGTTAAAAGACATATATCTATCTATAGAAAGTACAAAGCTGAAGTGCGGCCGTTTTAGCTTGACACGTGGCCTCTAAACGCACCACGTCATCCGAGAAACACCGGCCGTTCGATTTTCACATTAATCAAAATCCGACCGTCCATGTTAAATTAACATTGAAAAGAAAATATGCCGCACATTGCATAACAAGGCGGGTAGGTTGCTCTGCTGGCTAGCTCTCACCACGCAGCCCAGTGTTCGAATCTCACCACCGCCGCACATTTTTCGCGGTTGTTCCCAATGCATGCGCTTATAGAGTACGTGTAGTCATTTACCTGTGCTAAGTCACAACCATCGTGCTTGCTCAGGTCGCTAGCTCCGCATGCACTGGGCAGAGACCAGCGTTCGAGCCACCACCACGCAGGCAAGCAGTGACTGGCTGTTTTTTCTCCCTTTCCTATTTCTTACATTTTTTTTGCACGTCACAAAAAAATCGAAAAAATTGAAAGCTTCCAAAAATTAAACCATGGCTGCAAAAAGAATGTCCATAGAAAATTTGATGTTATTCAAAGTTCAGAAAGTCCAAATTTACAAATAATTTGTTCTTTCTTATTAAGGGCATATTTCTCCTCCATTTTTCCTTTCTCAACTTTACTTACGATAGGTCTTAAAAAAATATTTGAAAGTTTTTAAAACAAATTTGCTAATTGATGTTTCTTACATTTCTTTTGCACGTCGCAAAAAAATCAAAAAAATTGAAAGCTTCCAAAAAATAAACCATGGCTGCAAAAAGAATGTCCATAGAAAATTTGTTGTTATATATTCAAAGTTTATAAAGTCCAAATTTACAAATAATTTGCTCTTTCTTATTAAGGCATATTTCTCCTCGATTTTTCGTTTCTCAAATTTACTTACGGTAGGTCATAAAAAAGTTTGAAAGTTTTTGAAACAAATTTGCTAATTGACTCTTTTATTTCCATAGGTTGATTTTGTTTTATTGATTCACCTCTCCTCAAAGAATCATCAAGCAGTCGTCTGCGAAGAATCATCAAGCAGTCGTCTGCAAGTTATTGACAATGTAAACCAGCTGATAAGTAAGGAAAACTTTATAGTTAGCATCACTTTTGTGTTTATATGAACTCGGAGCTTACTCATACAATGTTGCCTTTTATGATCTTATCTATTTTAAATATACAATTGCTACTTGGTTATTTTACTCCTGTCTTGGTCTTAACTATTTTTCGCTCTGCAGTTGTTCATTCCTGGCTCTGCTCCATGGTTCAGGTACAAGGTTACTTTTATGGGTTAATTTCACTGGTGCCATTATGAAACACCCAGAAACCGCGGTTGCTATTTTTCGATGTCCCCACTCAGCAATGCCATTTTAACTGTCAATCCCTCTCAAACATGCCATTATCAGGACTTACGGCGGCAATACGGACACGAATACAGGGGAAATACGGCTGACAGGTGGGTCCCACCTGTCAGCCTCTCCCAGCTTCTTCTTCCTCCCTCTCTCTCTCTCTCTCTCTCTCTTTCCACAGGCCAAGGCAGCGAGCTCCTCCGGCGATGACCTCCCCGACGGCGAGCTCCCTCCGGCGGCGACCTCCTCGCCGGGGCCGAGCAGGGCAGCGCCGAGGCGGAGCACGGCGGGGCCACAAGCGGCGGCGGCGGGGGACGAGCAGGGCGGCGGCGCCGGGGCCGAGAACATGGGGGAGGAGATCCGCGCCGGCAAGCTCGTGGGGGAGGAGGCGGCGCTAGGCCGAGCACGTGGGGGAGGAGCTCCGCGCCGGCGAGCTCGTGGGGGAGGAGGTGGCGCCGGCGAGCTCGTGGGCGAGGAGGGCGGCGCCGGCGAGCTCGTTGGGGAGGAGGGCGCCAGCGAGCTCAGAGGGGCGGCGGGCTCCTGGAGAGAGAGAGAGAGAGAGAGAGAGAGAGAGAGAGAGAGAGACGAGGAGGATTGAGGAGGAAGAAGGGTAGAGTGTATGACATGTGGGACCCACCGTATAGAAGTATTTTCATGTGTATTTGTGATGGGTATTGTCTTGTAAAGGCTCAGAATGGCACGTTTGAGAGGACAAATTCGCTGAAATGGCATTGCTGAGTGAGGGCATCGAAAAATGGCAAGCGCGGTTTCTGGGTGTTTCATAATGGCACCAGTGAAATTAACCCTACTTTTATTGGTACGGCTGACCCAGATCCTGTTGGTTTCGATTCGCCTACAGCGGAGTTCACTTTTTTCGCTCAGACAGCGGAACGACTTATAGGTTGCTCCGTCGACACGGTGCTTGCAGTGGGCCACCATGATCAGTTCTAGCCACCAGCTCAGATTGTTGCGCTATATGGTAAAAAACTCAGGCTAAAGGCTAAAAGTTATGGTTACAGCGTACACCTTCAATCGTCCAATGATGGCATTCTAGTTGCTCCGAGCGCATGTTGTGAGTGACGATAGCGATGCAAAGCGCACGCTGGTTCCTCCTTCATCACCACACCTATCCACGGCCGGGAGTTCGTCCCAGGTACCAGTTCCAGGTGAGCTTTTTTCTGCGCATAGCACGCACCTATCTACGGGTGCTACTGGAAGTAAGGTAACTTGTTGCTTCTAAATCAATGCGGTACAATTTATCATGCACACTACGTTCCTGTGACATGTATGACTACCTTTGTTGTGTTTTCACTTAGTAAGTGGTTTGTCTGGCTCAATGTTTACAAATATTGGTGATGTTATTCCTCATACCGACAGGAGCTAGGTGTTAACGCTGTGCGCTACTTCATCTCGCCAGATCAGCCCCGACCTACCCATGCCGTTGTCCAACATCGCGGCAATTTCCTCTGTTCCCGTCGGTAGCCATGACTATGTGTTTTGTGCTACCCTGCCTGACCAGGTAGTCTATCTCACCGTTAACGAAACCTTATCTTATTTTTATAATCCATTGATGTATACGCCATGCTACATGATCGTGTTGAGCAGGGTACCGCCCAAACAGATCGATCCGATGAGCTAATGCCTATCAAAGATGGCGTGCCTCCTATGATGTGAGTAACAAAATATGCTTTGTTTGTTAAAAAACATTTCTCATTGCTACGAACATACTTAAAGGTACATGCATGGATTTGGCAGGACCAAAGACTACGAGTAATGTTGTGTCGCTGCCGGTCAAAAGAAAACTATATTAGGACCAATCCTTCTTTCGGTATTGCTGCTTATTGCGTGCTCCCCGTAACAGCAAGCTTCTTTTGTTGACTGAATATTGCCCAGCGCGTCTAGTGGAATTTCTCTTTTGCTCTGATCGTAACTATGGCTATCCGTTGATTACCTATGTACATTAACGTCAAGCACTATGCTGGGCACGAAGGCAACTGCTTAAGGAGCACTCCTTCTCATTTAGCCAATACAAATCCTACCCCTACAAGAAAAGTAGCAACATGTTAATCCACGGATGACAATGTTTATTTACTTATATTAACGTCCACGATGTAACTAGACGAACAACCACGTTTGCCAGCCAGCCAGACCTCGTTTTGCTCTATGGTGTCCGGCGCAATCGCAATCAATGCTCCTGCTAACTGCGGTAATCAACTCCCACGAAGGCGTCGCCACACACGCTGGCCCTTCTTAATGAAGTAACCTTCCGTCCATCAATCTGGCTTCCTCAGAAATCCTGTGATCGACAAAAAAATAATTATAGTTTCCTAACCTAGCGAACACACAAAACTTATTGCCGTCCGCTGCCATACGTGCCGACCGCATAGGCCAGCTTTCCGGGCATCGCTTCCCTCGGCGCGCCACGGGCGCGCAATCTCAAGTAGTAAATAGTACAAACCCGAGTAGGAGCCACTTGCGGTCGACACGTGGTTCGCCTCCCCGCCCAGCGAGCTCTGGCACCGTTCGCGAGCCGTCCGATCGCTCCTGGGATGAAATCCAACCATCCATATTAAAGCAACCATTAAAAATGTTTTTGTGCGTATTTGACCAACGCGGCGCGGCGCTTGGCGAGTTGGCTAGCCGCGCGAGCTCTCACTCAGGAGGCCAGGGCTCGAGCCCTCGCTCCGCCATTTAAGCACGTATTTTTCGCGCGCTCGCTCGCGGACGCTGCTCGCGTGTGGTTCGCTCGCGTGTGCACCTGTGGACGCTGCTCACGTGTGGTTCGTATTGCAGTATGGACGTTTTTTTAATACAAATTCGGTGTGGACGGGCCACTGGCCCGTTTACTTTGCTAGTTTCTTCAAACTGCAAGATATTGAACACATTGTGAACGTCCGTCAATTCGTTGGGGCAATTCTAGTTGTTATGCCACTTCGCCTCTTCTGGCTAAGACCTGGAAAGGACCAATGTACCTTGATGCCAGCTTCCCACTCACTTGAAATCTGCACATACCTTTGAGTGGGGACACCTTGAAGTACACAAAGTCTCCTTTTGTAAACTTTAGTTATCTTCTACCGTTGTCAGCATAACTTTTCCACCTTAACTGTGTTGTCTTGAGCCTTTGTTGAATCAATTTGACCTGGTCTTTGGCTTCCTTTATATTTTAAACATGCATATTTTAGCTTTGAAAATTTGGGATGTTACAAGCGTCCATCGGCTGCTAAACTTTGGTTTGATAATATTGGTGTGACGTATTTGTCAGCAAATCCTGTTTTCCATGATCGAGCAAAGCATACTGATTATCACTCCGTACAAGAACGTGTGATGTGCAAGCTACTAGAAATTTGGTTCATTCCTATAGGTGATCAAGTGGCAGATGGTTTTACTAAGCCTCTCTCAACACAAAAATTAGAAGAATTTAACCGCAATCTCAATATGTATATGTTGTGATTGAGGGGGGCTGTTAGAAGATAAGTAGTATGTACGTTGCTCATGTTTATCTTGTAAAGGTTGTTGTAACAAACTTGGCGTTGCGGTTGTGCAGCAAAGTTATGCGATATGGTGATCAGGTGATAATGTTTTCTAAAAATTATGGTTTCCTCATAAAGAGGACCCCGCCGATGTGAAAACTGAAGTAGATGGAGTTGCGGAGTGGCGGCGGAACAACAATAAAGAGAGCGTATCGAGGAGGTTGCTGCAGCACGTGTAGGCGGTATGGTGATGGTCGTCGGGTGAGCGGAGGGGTTGTGGGAGGGATTGGGAGGCCATGACGGCAATGGAAAGCCATGGCCATGGGTGAGATTGAGGGGGTTGAGGTAGGGAGGTGAGGAGGAGCGGCGTGGCGGGCATGGCCATGGTGAGGGTGAGGGTGAGAGGGTTGAGGCAGGGAGGTGAGGGGGAGCGGCATGGTGGCCATGGCCATGGGTGATAGTATTGAGAGCTGACTGAGCGGAGGCAGAGAGCTCGTTGAAGAGAGAGAGACACTACAAGAATCCAGATTATTTACATGGGCCACAAGCTATCGTAAATAGGCCGAAAGCTGACGTAAATAGCTATTTACGTGGGCATGCCGACGTAAATAAGCTCACGTAATTACGTTGACGTTAATACAATTATTTACGTCGGGGCCGACGCAAATAATATGTATTTACGTCGGCCTTAAGGCCGATGTCAATATGTTTTCGTCGGTCTCCACCGGCCGTGGAATGCTGACGTGCCACGTCCGATTTAAGACCACTCTAAGCTAACGTGGCGCTGACGTGGCGATTATTTACGTGAGCCATAGGACGATGTAAATATATGCCACGTCAGCATTGGCTGGTGACGGCTGTATTTACGTGGGCCGTGGCCGACATAAATATGGGTCTTGGCCGACGTAAATACAGCATTTCCAACAATTTTGCTGCTTTATTTGGAATTCAAATACATTTCACAATACTAAATCACAACACATGCATATCCAATTAATATATTCCATCTCAACACATCGTAAACGGCAACAAATTCACATCATATATATAATCATCACATATATAAATACAACTGCATCACAAAAGAGTGATAAAAGTCCATCACATACAAAACCGTCCATACAAGTCCATTACATACAAAGAGGAGTGATACAAGTTCAACACATGCAAAGCTAAGCGACGTAAGCCCGACATGACCAGATATCAATTGTCAGGAGTACCGTAGAAACGATTGCCACTACCAGCATCACCTTCGGATGAGACTCTCTTCATCAATTGTCAGGAGTTGATAATTTAATTTGGCTCTCTTCATCTTGTCCGGATGAGACTCGAGTTGATAATTTACTTTGAAATTTCCGTCAATATTTATGGCCACACAATTTGCCCATCTCATCAGCAAGAAGGAAGATCAGAAGGAATATCTTGAAATGCTAGAAAGGAATATCTTGAATTGGTAGAAGATTGCAAGGTTAGTGCATCATCTAGGCAGCCTCTTTAACAATAAAGGATATAAATTCCTGCAAGAATACTTATGTTATAACAACTGGACTATTACAGTAACAATTGAAGTTACCTGTTAGCTTCTGAAACAGATAATCCCCATAATGCACCAGCAGCCCTCTCCTGAAGGCCTTCTGAAGCATTCAAACATTCTTGCGCAAGTAAAACCTAAAATATTAAGACATCTATATGAAAAATGAAAAATATTTCCTGTTTAAGTAAGCTTAATAAAAGATAGAAATATGACACATAAATGTTTCTAGAAATATTGTAGACTTTTAGTATCCTAGCAGCAGCATCAATTATTTCTCAAGTGAACATAGAAACTGGATTGTGTTTAGTTGAATGTCTTGACCATTGTACTCAATAAAGAGATTCAGGACAATATGACATACCCAAATTGCTCCAAAAAAACCTGAGCCATTTTTTATCAAATAACAAATTAATACTGATGTATTGTGCATTAGTCCATTGTATACCATCCTCTTCAGAGGGATCACAATTATTTAGATGTATCGCCAAACAGCTATATTCATAGAAGGATGCAAGGTTGCAGTAGATGTAGCCCAATAAAAGAGAGGGGCATACCAAGGCTTCAACCCCACCCGCAGAAGCAATAGCTTCACGATTTCTATCATCAAATGACAGATTCCACAGAGCACCAGCAGCTTCTTGTCTAAATGCACAAAAGGACCACCATGTTAACTTAGGTTAGTATTGTATAGTTTAAGGTAGAGAGCAGACAATACAATATAAGAACCACATAAATCAGATAATGTCAACCAGAATAGTACCTTACACCCTCATTTTGAGAACATGTTAGTTGCACTAATGCCTCGAGGGCCCCAGCCTCCTGACCTACAGCAGCGTTGGTGCTGTTGTTGTCTCCATGTGCAGCTAAGTTAGCTAAAGCTCTTGCAGCCTGCATATATAACAACAATAATGTTAGAAACTAAGAACGCAACAGAAATATAGAAATATTGAAAATAAAAAAGACGAAGCATTAGACCAGTAGC